>CM076573.1:548838782-549252513 GCA_034641835.2 Pinus albicaulis
ACATTATCTCAAACACCCCCCCTTAATGCCTACATTACAGAAATGGAGAATACACTAAATTAATACAAACATTTGTCTATCCTGGTCTTCATTAACATTTGTACCCACTCTGAGATCTCATCGAAAATGCTCTTTTCTCCACCATTTTCGAGCTACCATTCAACCCATTTAAATACATTTGTTTCTGACCAGCAATAATGAAATTTGCAAGATCAACAGTATTGACAACTCGGCTCGTCGGGGCTTCCGCGATAAGAGCTGACAAGTGATGAACCATCCTATGGACTAATCACCATCTGTCGGATATTTCGCTTTCGACTATCCATCAGTGGCTAGGAAAATGGTCTGAATACTGAATGTGTTCAAGAGCTAATCTAACAACTTGACCTGCTTCACACAAATAGATCTCATACTGTAACCTATAACTAATGCTCTTGGCCCGTAGCACAACAATATCAGCATATAACAAATTCACACAATCAAATTAGCCAATTGTTCTCTCGTCCCTGTAGAACGTAGAGAACAACTAATTTAAATAATGCTAATTTGTTCAATAATTGGTTCTTCTTCAATAATTTACAAACAAAATAATAATAACTATGCACATCACTCACTTATCAAAATTAGAAAACTTAATAAATATTCTATTACATTAACCATGGACTTCAAAGCTGACTTTCTCTCACAACAAGGTCGTGGACACATGAATTAACTGCCAGAAATAATCTACAAAATAAACTGCTGCGGTCAAAAGGAGCCGAGGGCGATGTGAAGCCTTGGCTTCCGTTTCGATGGCATGCCTCCATTCAGTGAGAAGCATGCCTAAGTTTTTCATCTCCGTCGCGTTTTGGGGAAACAAGTTTTTCATCTCCGTCGAGGTTGAAGCCGTGAAAGCCGCATTCTCTGGCCACGGGGATGACTGAATTTATGAACGCCGAAATGGATGACAATGCCAGAAGCAAAATAGTTAGGAATATCTGATGTTTTTCCATTTCCCATATCGAGTACTATACGTCATATTAGCAAATATTGGAAGTCGACCACTCTGCCTACTAGTTTTATGCTGAAGTTGACTTTATGCAAAGAACAGTGTTAACTGCTTCAATCTGTATAGATCGAAGTAAATATATTTTGTAATTAGGACTACAGCAGGGTTCTCGAGGGCTCTGGGGCAAGGCTTACCAACATAAGTGTAGATTTGGAAAATTGTGAAGATTTCATCTGAGCAAGACACTTGATGGAGCTTTCCAGGACAAATTCAGTTGCCTCTTTGATCACAGCGTGCATTGTTTCCTTCAACTCAGAGCGTTCTTTAAACTGCTTTACAAGTGTACCCAAAAATATCATTTCGCTGAGAAGACGCAGGCGCTCTGATATTTTTGTAATAAGGTCTTCATCCAGACTTTCGTTGTATTCTGCTACGCTTTGAAACACGCGGGCGAGCATAGTTTGAACAGCTCCACATTTGCAGTTCCACGTATGGGAAGCAATCTTCCAACGCCGTAGAGAATCAACACAAGAGCGATTCTCTCCTGTACACAGTGAAATTAACACTCAAACAGACACACATAATTCAAACAATAATCTACACACGAATCCTATTCCTATAGAACCAATTCTCACAATTTTCTCTTCATCTTCCTGAGCACTCCCATGAGGGATTAAGCTCAGCTAGGCTCCGATACCATATTAAAAATTGGAGAGAGCATTCATTGAAAGGGATTCACACAGAAATAATTAATTTTCTATATTCAAATAATCAGAGATACATCAAATATATATAGGTGAACTAATTCTAATCTTAGAGAGAGAAGTTGAGAGAATCTCTCAACTTCCTCAACAACCCAATCCAAACTAAGTAAGCCTAATATTGGAGACATTATCTCAAACAATGATTTCTCTAGAATATGTTGGATTGGGCTGCTTAAACACAAAGATGAAGCATTTGAGAAGTTTCAGATCTTCAAAGCACTAGTTGAGAATGAATTAGATCTAAAAATCAAGTGTCTCAGATCTGATCGAGGAGGAGAATATACATCAGATGAATTCCTTGAATTTTGTGAACAACATGGCATAAAAAGACAGTTTTCTGTAGCTAGCACTCCACAAAAAAATGGTGTTGTAGAAAGAATGAATACAACAGTTGAACAAATGGCTAGAGCTATGCTTGATGATTCCGGAACACCTGACACATTTTGGGGAGAAGTAGCACATACAGCAGTAAACATTCTCAACAAGGCACATGTTCGTGTAAATAGTGATAAAACTCCATATGAACTCTGGTATGGTAATCCTCCCACTATAAAGCATTTTAGAATTTTTGGAAGCAAATGTTTTATCAAGAATAATGATGAAAAACTTGGAAAGTTTGAACCCAGAGAAGATGAAGGAATATTTCTTGGTTACTCCTCTAGGAGTAGGGCATATAAATGTTACAATAAAAGACTTCAGAAGTTTGTTGAATGTATTGATGTTGTTATTGATGAGTCTCCTGCAGCTCCAAAAGAAGAAAAGCAAACAACAGATGAATATGATGATGACACATATCCTTCTACATCATATAGTAATGATACAAACAATGAACCCAGTGAAGAACCCGAAGATGATTTGTCTAAAAAGGCTCCCTCCAAATATGTTCAAAATAATCATCCATAATCTCAAATTTTGGGAGAAAAGGGATCAGGTGTACAAACAAGAAGGACTCTTGTGGGATCTTCTAGCAATCCGTCATCTCTGTCCACTATTGAACCTCACAGTGTTAGTTAAGCTAGCAAAGATGAATGTTGGATTCAAGCCATGAATGAAGAGCTTGATCAAATTGAAAAGAATCACACTTGGGAATTAGTACCAAGACCTCATGACAAAAATGTCATTGGAACTAAATGGATATTCAAAAACAAGTTAAATGAGAATGGGGATGTTATAAGAAATAAAGCTAGACTTGTTTGCAAGGGGTATGCTCAACACAAAGGTATAGAATTTGAAGAAACCTTTGCTCCTGTAGGTAGACTTGAAGCCATAAGAATGTTTCTTGCTTTTTCAAGCTTCCAACAAATCAAAGTTTATCAAATGGATGTTAAATCTGATTTTCTCAATGGTGATCTAGAAGAAGAAGTTTATATAGAACAACCAGAAGGATTCATTTTGGGAAATGATGAAAAACTTGTTTGTAGACTTAAAAAGGCTCTATATGGTCTCAAACAAGCTCCAAGGGCATGGTACTATCGTCTTGACAAATATCTTCATCAACAAGGATTCTCAACAAGGTCTGCTGATAGCAACTTATACACAAAAACTAAAAATGACAAACTATTGATTGTGGTTGTATATGTTGATGATATCATTTTTGGAAGTAATGAAGAGTCAGCGAGTTAGAAATTTGCTTATGATATGTAGCAAGAATTTGAAATGTCTTTACTTGGGGAACTAACATTATTTCTTGGATTGCAAGTGCAACAAGCAACAGATGGCATTTTCTTATCACAAGCAAAATACCTTAAGAAAATCCTGAAGAATTATGGCATGGAAGATTACAAACCTATAAGTACACCAATGATAACTGGATGTAATCTCAGTGCTAGTGATGATTCCCCCACGGTGAATCAACCAGAATACAGATCTATGATAGGAAGTCTACTTTATCTCACTGGGACAAGACCATACATTATGCATGCAGTTGGGATTGTTGGACGATTTCAAGCCAATCCAAAAGAGTCTCACCTTCAGGCTGTGAAAATAATATTCAAATATCTACAAGGAACTCAATATTTTGGACTATGGTATCCAAAGAATGTTGATCTTACTCTTCATGCATACACTGATGCAGATTGGGCTGGAAGTGTTGATGGTCGAAAAAGCACTAGTGGTGGTGCATTCTATATGGGGCCCCAGTTAGTATCTTGTTTTAGCAAGAAGCAAAGCTCTATTTCCTTATCTATAGCAGAAGTAGAATATGTGGCTGCAACATCATGTTTCACTCAACTTCTCTGGATGATGCAAACCCTACAATACTTTCAAATCAAATGTTCACCTCCTATCTCCATTATGTGTGATAATACAAGTGCCATCAGTATCTCAAAGAATCCTGTTATGCATTCCAAGACCAAGCACATTCCCATAAAATATCACTTCTTACGTGAACAAGTGCTTGAACAAAAGGTGAAATTGGAGTATGTTTCCTCCAAAGAACAAGTTGCTGATATATTTACCAAACCTCTACCCAGGGAAGCGTTCGAATATCTCAGACAGAAACTGGGAGTAGTCTCTGCCATGCAGAAGACCAGGTCTACTTAAATACAGAAGATTAAATTGGGTATGAGGTGTTGTTGGGCATCTCTAAATGCACAGGCTAAGGGGGAGCATTGGTCATGTGAAAATAATGCTTTGTTGGCATACTAATTATTTGTTGTAGTCTGATCTCATTGTATAATTCATTTCTGTTATCTCATCAAATACTATGTTTGAAGATGCAGCATGATCTCAGGGGGAGCATGGTATTGTCGGTACAAAGGATCTCGATCAACCCTTTTCCATTAATGTAAAAGGGGGAGGAAAAACAAAGCAGGGCTTCTATAAGACAAATAGAGGAAGAGTATTGTAGAGGAAGAATATTTCCATCAATGCCAAAGGGGGAGATTGTTGGCATATTTTCATTGATGGCAAAGGCTTTGGCTACAAAGGAGCATCTGATCAGAAGAACAGAGGAAGTATCGGTCAAGGAGTAGAGACAAGCAGAGACAGAGTAGGAAGAAGGGAAGTCGAGGCGTGAAAGAGGAGATATGTTGGAAAATTTCCTGTTCGGATTCTTAGGGTATGATCTGGAAGCATAAAACATGGTATGGCAACTGTACATTGGTGCTTGTGGAACTAGAATGGAGCATGAAGAGGCAGAACCATGAATCAAGAACGAATTTAAGGTTGCAAAGGGAATCTGGTGTGAATTGCTTGTGTCATATATTATGGATATGATCCCTCTTATGAAGATTGCATCGAACTGGTGTCAAGCCTCAATAAACAAAATGGTGGGTTAATTTGTTGATGAAGAGTGCAAGCGATGTCACAGTAAATAAGAAATGAAGCCCCTGTAGTGTCAATCGATCCGTTCACCACATTAACTAATGGAAGTCTTCATGAAGCATTGTGATACAAATTAGTCAATTTAAAATAATCGAGCAGGGGGATTGGAACCTTGAGCGAAGAAGGCAGAGCCTTGCGAGAGGAACAATAATGGCGGTTTCCGGTTTTTATCGTACCGCTCTCGACGGGCAAGCGGTATTCAAGAGGTTGGTAGCGATTCCATAGAGTGCTCGACACGCGTCCCTGTACAACTTCACAAAACCACTTTTCATCGCGCGTTATAGTTCGACCCAGGATGCCCAGCGATATCGTTGAGCGTTGTTGATCTGGGAAGGGGTCATCAGACGGTCATCATTTTTTGAAGGTGTGCAAAGACTAACACAGGTGCGGCGGGCCATCGCACGTTAACGTTCAGCATCGGAGGTTGAGTGATATGCATATGTGCTGTTGATCTGGGAAGGGGTCATCGGACGGTCATCATTTGTTGAAGGTGCGCAAAGATTAACACAGGTACGACGGGCCATCGCATGTTAACGATCGACATCGGAGGTCGAGCGATATGCATATACGCCATTGATCTATAAGCTGGCTAATTTAACGGTGATCGGACGCTGGACTTGCGTGAAATTTACTTATGGTACCATGCGCGTATTTGATTGGCTATTGAATATATTTGTGGGTCCGGGGTCAAAGGTTTATCATATTGTTTGAAAGCGTTAAAATGAGAAAGGTTAACCTTAATCCTAAAGTTAAGTTCAAAAGAATTAAATTAATTATTTAATTACCAAGGTCAATAGAACAGTGTGAGTTAAGGAGACCCCACTAGATTATCTATTCTGACCCCATCCACGAATACCATTGGTAGTGGGATGGTTTTGACTCATGGTTTAAATAAAGGAAAAACTATATAAGGAGAAGAAAAATAGAGAACGAGAGGTGCATCGTAAGGGTTGTGAACGAAAAATTTCTCCAAGGAATATATGTATGGGCAAGCTCTGTTTTTAACTAATAAATCTAAAACTACGATGCAGCCATGTATAGAATGATCTGACGATGATGAACCTCTGGTTTTGAACGATGGACGAAATCATGAAGAACTGGTGTGAGTGTACTTAATGAATAAATCTGGTGGCCTGTAAGGTATTTCATGTGGAAATTGGTGGAGCCAGTATGAAAATTGATGAAACGTTGTCCACAGTAGTGCTGAGGGTCGAATCCTTCAGTGAGGGGATTGTAGCTCCCTTCCAGTGGTAGCTGGTAAACGAGAGCAGGGTGTAGTAGCTCCCTTCCAGTAGAGGCTGGTAAACGAGAGCAGGGGGTAGTAGCTCCCTTCCAGGAGAGGCTGGTAAATGAGAGAAGGTTGTAGCCTTCTGTAGGTGGGTGTCTGCGTGCTGGTATAAGTCTGCACCATCATATATTTTAAGAAGTTTTCTCTATAATAAATATTTAATACTGAGATTACAGCAGCGGTGGTTTTCTCCCAAATTGGGTTTCCACCTTAAATCCTGGTGTTCATATGTGTTGTTTATGTTTGATGGTTTGTTCTGTTATTTCTGTTCATGCTTAATGCTTATCTGATAAAATGCTCTAAGTAAAGACATAATAAGATATCTGGACATACATGTTGGATGCAGTACTGTAACATATGGTTTTAAGAGAAAGAAAAGAAAAATTGTTCAACCCTAAATACTGATTCACCCCCCCCCCCCCTCTCAGTATTTTTCCAAAAAAGAAATTCATGAGGCTAGTACTCCACAATGGCGTCAAAAAATAGTTGAGATTGTCTATATGTTTGAGAAGGAATTTCTGACGAGTTTCATGGATTATGTAGAATTTTTTCGGTAATAATCACGTTCAAATAAACATTGTCGACACATTTCGAACCAACCAATGTGGTTCATCATTAGGAGTTTCATGGACTTGTAGTTTCACCTGCTAATCCACCTAGTAGATGAGGTTGAATTATTTAGGGTGGTTTCTTGTCATTGGATGTTCTTCTTAGAGAGGTACATGAAGAAATTGAAAGGTTTTATTTGACAAAGGGAAAAACCCGAGGGGTCTATGGCATAGGGGTACATATCGTATGAGTCTTTCTATTATGCCAGTGAGTACATCAAGAAGATAGACAATAGACCAGGTGTGGTTATTTTGGACAATGAAAGGGATGAATACAGAAGAGAAGGGGAGCTTCTCCAAACGAATGGAAAAAGTTTCTTAATAAAGAGTAAGTGAGTTGTAATTTCTAAAATTTACACAAACTAAATATTCACGTTGCACTTCGATATAATGTATATTTTGATCTCATATGTACTATATGTCAGTTTTATTTCATCCACGAATGCAGAAAATGAAGGAATCAATAAATTTGTTCTCTACAATTCCTAAGTGACACAACCGTGGTTCGCATTGTGCAAAAAAGAGAGGATGAAATGGGATAGTGACAAGAAATAATTGAGATGGATAAATGGTAGAAATGTTCCTTATCCAGATCATTTAAAAGAAAATATTCCAATTATATTCCCCAATAGCTAGGTTGCTGACCAAATTAGAGAGAAATGCAATGCAACCAATTGTTACCCGCGTGCTGAAGAGGAATTGCTAAACGTAGGGATTGGGTGTAGAAACTCGGTAATAATATATATTATGTACATTTTATACTTAATAATGCACCTTTTTAAATGTAATATTTATATTTTATATATTAACGGTTGGGTTATTAGACACATGAAACTATGATTTTATAACTTTTTCATAGGTGCATTTTTTGCCATCTATGTGGGCATATGGACACCATCTTCACACAGAAAATGAAAATGATGGACACATGACATAATAATATGGAGTGGAAGTCGAGTTTGATCAATATAGTCGAGCTAGCCAATATGATCAAAACCTAGTACGAGGGACATTAGGTTACGTCAGAAAGATAAAATAGATCATTGAAGTGGATTTGTCTTCTTTCCAATGTGTTATTTTTAGGTGCAAGTGGTGGAACACATTTGATCAGAATAATGTAAATGACGATCGAGTGCGATAGTAGGCTAATATGTATAAAATCTAGAAAGATGTGGGATGAAGCTAAGGATCCTTAAGTTTTCCCCAAACACTCCAACCGAGTTTTTTTTTTACCCATATATGTTGGATAGGGATTGGTGGTTCGTATTGAGACATGAACCTAGATCAAAACATATTTTTGAGAAGAATAGTGTTATCATGCCAAGGGAGTTGGAAGATAATGAGGGTGATCATCAGAATAGAGAGTGATATGGCACATGTGTTATTGCATCAATTATGCTATTAAATATGGGTTTTTATAAATAAGAGGACTTAACCTTATAACTAAGACTCTTTTTCTCAAAACATTATAATATGTATTTTGAATTAATTGGTTTGCATTGTGTTAATGTTAAAATCATTTCACATGATAATCTGCAATCATGTTGATCTCGAAAACAATGAACTGCATCAAGTTCTTTTTTTCTTATGTCAATTCCTAAAATAATACAACTACTTGATTTCTTTAAATGTGTGTGAATGATATCTTCAAAATTTAGAAAAATGTATTAATGTATATTGTTATTTTTTGTATGTAAGATCATAATAAAATAATGATAATTGTAAACATAAATTTATTTCCATTTTTTTCTAAACTTTATTATGTTACAACAATTGACATTATTCTAGATTTATTATTTTACAATCATTTATATTCATATAGATTTACAATTTTACAATTATGGTAATTTAAAAATATGTACGGTATACATTTTACTTACGGTAGTTATGGTTCAAATTGACAGTTAATTTACAATTTTACAATTTTAATAAAATTGAATGATGATAATACATACAATTTCACAATACAATTACAATTACAATTTTACAAATTTCTTACATACAATTACAATTTTACAATTTGACATACAATTACAATCACGGTGCATACAATTACAATTACAAATTTACAAATTTACAATTTTAATAAAATTGAATCATGACAATACATACAATTACATTCACAATTTTACAATTTCACAATAAAATTACAATTACAATTACAATTTTACAAATATTTTACATACAATTACAATTAAAATTAGAATTAGAATTTTACAATTTTATATACAATTACAATTAAAATTTCAATTTAAATTACAATTACAATTTTATAATTTTACATAGAATTACAATTAAAATTACAATTACAATCACGATACATACAATAATAATTACAAATGCATAATTTTACAATTACCAATACATAATATTTAATAAATATCATGATTTAATATTAAAAATAAACATGACGATCATGATAACCATTGTACAAACATCATACTCTAAAATACACATTCAAATTCGCTAACATCATCTAATCATCGTGATCATGATCATCTAACAAAACAAAATAATTTTATAACATAATCCCAACACAAGCATCAAATATACATATAATAACAAATAATTTTTATCACATATACATCTATCTACAAACACATTAAATGAACATATCTAACATGACCTAACAATATACACATCATGATTAACACCAACATGTAAATCCTGAATTGGATGTCTGCCCTATGCCGTATCCCTGCGGGTATCTACACCCGAGGATCAGGTCTCTTACCCTGATCCACTGCCTCCACCATATCTTCATCATGATCGACATCTGGATCATCCGGTGGGAGTGGAATCATGTACCCAATGAATTTTCCAATATCTAAAAAATATATAGTACACAACAATAATTAGAAAATTTCATTAAAGAATTTAATAAAATAATTTAAAGACATGTTAGAATAAATTTTATTCTAATTAATCAATTAAGACAATAAAATGAAACTCTATTAATTTAAAGAAAACACCAATATTACCTCTAGCATATGGTAGCACATCCTATGTGAAGAGGATGTTGGTACACCCTCACGAATCGAAACCTATTTACGGACATGCCACTATCATGAACGGATCTTCATCAGCACTAGCTAGCAACTCTAGTGCAACACTAGATATCCTGGCTGGATAGTCAGATGGCCCCCTCTTGGGCATGATCTAGCCCCACATCTGCATGCGTACATGCAATATCATCGTATAAGGCTTCCGAATAAAGGTAGGCCTCGTCTTTGGAAACCTCTAAAAAAATAAACAAAATAAATATGAAGAAAAATGGAAGGTCAACCTCGCACATGCATGAGAACGACATCTCTCTAATGCTATACAAAACTTCCACAAAAAATGGAAAACGATCTCACAATTCATGGAGTCTAGAATAAAGAATCAACATAAAATAAAATCGGGAAACTAATGCGTTGCCTGTCACTAGTATAGTGTGAAAAAATCGTCAGTAGTAGTGAGGGGCACCTCACCTCCTCTTGAGCAAATGAGGAAATGCATAGCTGACCATCAGACACCTGAAAATATGCAGGAGAAAGTATATCATCCCTAATGTATCTTTGGAAGTACGCCAACTGACTCCTTGCTACATAATCAACGGGGACATCTGGTAACTGGGGAAAATCCTTCCCTCTCATATATAGCACAATTATAAAATAGATGTCCTCCTTAGTGGGCTCCTACCACTGGCTAGTACCAACTTGGAAATCCTGTCAGTGGGCATCACATCTATAGATCAGTTGTCCCAATAACCCAATGTGCCTCTTCAGGGATGTAGCCTCCCCATAAAACTTGAGGAGGCCTAAATCCCTTAAGGGAAAGTAGCCAGGTGCTGTAACAGGGCGAGGGTACAAAATTCTCTCCCTCTCTCATGCCTCCAATAGCAGAATCATGTTATAATGGTCCTCCATATGTTCTTGTTGTTCACTTTTCTCTCTCCGTTGACATTGATGAATGATTCACATATTAAATACATTTTTTTATTAAATGAGAAATATATTTACACACACACACACACACACACACACGCACACACACACACACACACACACACACACACACACACACACATATATATATATATATTATTGAAAAAAAACACTCAGTTTTCCCAAAAAAAATGCAACACACCACTACTAGTGCGTACTTCTTTATCATGCACTGCCCACGGTGCACATGAAAAATGTTTGCACACCACGCAAACAGGAAATTTTTTTGTGCGGTGCATTGACCAAACTATCTACCCCTTGGTGGTTAGTTTGGTTAATGCATCGCCCGACAGGAGTTCACAATTAATGGTGCGATCTTGTAAACGACCACACCGCTGTGTTATTTTTAAAAGGTTTATATGCTTAGTGTGGCCGGGAACTGACATGCACAACACTATTTTAGTGTTACAACAGTGTTAATTTATTCAGTACCACACTAGAACCCGATGCGGTTTCCATTAACACCATTCGCGGTGCGGCCTATAAATTTATAGAAAGGACCAAGAACAGTGCGAGCCGAACGACTGGAATGCACCATGCAATTTAATTTTTTTCTAAAGCGAAAATTTTTAAGATAATTTGTCAAATTAATCTGCTAAAATATTAGGTTATTGAGAAACAATTATATTACCTACACATTTGCACATCGTGGAGGCATCTTTGCTCAGGAATACTAAAAAAAAAAAAATCTCACTGTTTTAAAAAATTTAAACTCCACACAGTGAGAAATGGACAGAAGCAATGCGGGTGATGAGAGCATCAATGGCAGGGCACCTCAGAGAAGATAAACTCACACCAGTGCTTGAAAGCTCTAGAGAATTGAACAAGTAAAAATGAGGGTTTTTTACAGCTAGTACTTTATTTTAAATTAACCCTTTTTCTGTGCGCTTGATTATGAGAGGCACAGGGGCGATTTTATCAATGGAGCTTCGCACATCGTTACAGTGCCCTAGATTATTGAGATGCACTAGGGAGATTTGTATGTAGAGAACCAGTGCACTAGAGTAATAATATGAACTGGGTCGGTTTATACAGAGAGCACAGTGTCTTGGTGTTCCACTTGATAGTACACACCGATGTGATTTTCATAAAAAGCAACGGTCCATTTTATGATTAGAAACACACCTAAAAAAAACATCCGCAAAAACCTCCACCCACCAACCTCCTCTAGTGACCTCTACTACAGACGGATATCTGGGCTATTTTTATAAGGGCTTCCTCAAACACATCAGCTAGAGGGTATTCTCCTAGTAGTGTGCTATTATTATTTTTACTTGACACCATAAATATAAGATTTTAATGGAGTTAGAAAGGGTTGTCATAAAATTATGATAGAAGTTGTTGATTATGTCCATATAATATATGGGATTTGATTCATTGTCTAAGTCATTTTAAATAAGACCAACCTTACTTTTGTCACAAACTAGGTTCCTAGGAATGAATATAATTTCCAAGTTTTTCTTATTTGGGGATTTTTTACATAGAAAATTATAGAGTTACGATTAAAGGTATATGATGAGAGTCAGGTTCGTGGTTATTTAAAAGAGAAAGTTCACTATGTGGTAGGAAACAAGTATATCAAATATCATATTGTCCATGCCACTATTATATAGCATATGTGTATAATACATTTGATTGGAGTTTGGAATTTGATTACACCATTGTAAATGATTAGATCTTTGAATTTATAGAGTTGAACTAGCTTATCCCTAAATAAATTCACAGTCAACTCTTCAAAGAATCTTCTATATCCATAAGGAAAAACAAGGTCTTCATCTAAATAAAAAGTCTTAGGGTGAAAAACAATTCATAATGGAATAGGTTGATTATTTGTAGTTGATAGCATCAGAATATCATAGAAAGAGGGTATCTTTCATTTATCAAACTGTATATATATCTTGTTTAACAGTATTATAGGGATAATTTTAATTTATATTTCTTTTTGTAAAAATAAAAATTATAGGTGTAAAATAATAAGTTGATATATAAATATTTTTAGCATTAATATAAAATATTTCTACCCACATGATTTTATTGAGAGGATCTATCTTATGAAGATAAAAGTGAGGAGAAACATTCTTTGTTATGTAACAGGCTATACCTCCAACCATTTTATAATATGATTTCTTATTCCATGTTGAATACAAGACAAATCATTCTATTTTAGGGACCTTAGAGTCCTTATGCTCCTAGGTTTCAACTAATAAAGTAATATCAAAATTTGTATCTAATCAAAAACTGAATTAGGGGCAAAATTTTTCTAAAACTTCAAAGTTTTGGGAATGGAATGGAACCTAAACAATCAGAGAGGCCTAGCTTCCCTGATTCTAGCACACTTAATTTCATCAAAAACCAACTCTGTATTAGAAAGTTAGAGCCTACTGTTCGTTTGCACAAAGAGGAAAAATATGACAAGGAGGTGCACAGTCAGTTATCTGTATGCCTTGGGATCTATGCCATGATGAAGTGGCAGGAAGGTGACATGGGAATTTTTTATTGGTCGATTTCAAATCCAATGAGGGCTCGATACGTGGTGGGCTGTAGAGGTGCATGTTGGCACATTCCTCTTGTTTCATAGTGGTGTTGAGCACCCAATCCCAGGATGCCACGTGGCAGCTAGGGAATGGCTAAAAGGGCCCATCTTGGACGAATGGGAGCAACTGGGTTTGAACCCAAGACCTCCTCATTGCAAGCACTCTTTATTTACTAATGTACCAGGTGTTTATTTTTGTTTTGTATCTACATAAATTAAAGTTTTTAATTTTTTGCTCTAGTAAATTCCCTTACTAAACACGATAGAGTGGATCTGGATCTATCATGAAACTTAAATTTTGAAGGTTCATATATGGATGGAACTGATACTATTAGTCTTTAAAACTGTGCAGGTGGTCTCTTATTGCTAGGAGATTTCCAGGGTGAACATACAACAAGATAAAGAATTACTAGAACACGCACATGAAGAGAAAATTACTGAGTCGGGGACTCAACCCCCAGTCCTATCGTCTGATTGGCCTACCCAACAAGAGTAGTCTCACCTCTTAGCCCATTCATGAGCATGAAATTTGGGCGTTTGAGAGTCCTAAAATGGTGTAGGTAGAATATTTTTTTCAAAATTACTGCCCATTGAGCTCAACAGTCAAGGGGGCCGCTGGTTAACCGCATAGAGAATGTCTAGTCTCGCATCCACTAGATACATTAGCGAACCCACTAATTGTTGATTGATAGTAGCATCCAATACCTCTCCAGAAGTAGCATCCTCTTTCCTTAAGCTTCCTAGAAGAGGAGTATCCATGGGTTTGCAGCCATCCATGTTAAACTTACACAGTATCTCCTTTGCATACTTGCCTTGAGACACAAAAAATTCACCATCTCACTGCCATATTTCCAATCCAAGGAAATAATGAAGGAGGCCCAAATAATGAAGATCCTCCTTGCATGAGTGTATCAGATGATCATCACCAGTAAATATTAAACATCAACATAAAGAAAAATGATTAAAATCTTACCCTCCCCCAAAATTTGGTACAGGTTTGCATCTGTTTCAGTTTTGGTGAAGTCAAATCCAGTGAAATAGATGTCTATCTGAGTGTACCAAGCACATGGTGCTTTCTTCAACCCATATAATGATCTTTTGAGTCAGCACATATGTGACTCACTGTTGAAGATCTCGAAACCTTCAGGCTGCTCTATGTACACCTCTTCCTCAATGATCCCATTGAGAAATGCAATTTTCACATACATCTGATGAATGTGCAATCCCATTTGTAGTGAGAGTGCAAGGATGGTCCTGATGGAAGAGTACATTGTGACAGGTGCAAATCTCTCATCATAATTTATCCCCTCAATCTGTGAGAAGCCGCGGGCCACAAATTTGGCCTTGTATTTCTCCAAACTCCCATCAGCAACTTGCTTTACCTTGTAGATCCATCTCGAACCTACCACTGATTTATTAACCGGTCTTGGAACAATTTCCCAAGCACTATTTTTGAAAATGGATTCATACTCCACCATTTCATCAACCCAAGTAGGTTGTTGGAATTCTTCCTGAAAGGAAGATGGTTTAGTCACAATACATTTTCTCATGAGAGCCATGTATCCAGTAAATCGATCAGGAGACTGTCTTTGTTTGTGCTATGAACTACGGGCTCCTACATTCTGTGCAGCATCAAGTCTCAGCCTATCAACTTCCATGGTGCGCCTTCCTCCATTTATAATGGATGGCTCTACATGAGTGGCTTATTTCACTCAATGAACCCCCTCCCATAGCTAATCCACATCTAGAGACTCATCTTTGGGAACCAGCAGTTCCTCCTCCGCAAGCAAGTCCAGCTCCCTCTTAAGCGACAACCACATGGATCTCCCCTCGTCAAATTTTATATTGTGTCACACAAATTTAATTCTATTATTTGTAAAATAAACATGATAATTAATGGGTGTTTTTGTGCACCCCACAAAAATCCCAACTTCAGCAGTCGTCTCCAGCTTCTTCCCAGTGTCCTTGGTCACATGCACATAAAGAGATGAGCCAAAAATCTTAAAGTGTGAAACATCTGGTTTCTTACCAGTGAAAGCTTCTTCAGTTGTACTCATGCCAAGTACATTTTCAAACCCAGATGATGAGGGAGCTTATGCCCTTAGGGTTTTTAATTTTATCTACATCAAATATATATTTCAATGTCTATTTTCTTGAGGGATTTATTTTATTTTATATTTTAAATTCATCCACAAATTTGAAATATGAAGAAAATACATGGATTATCAAATATTACAACATTACAAGCCTACAAAATAAACACGTGCACAAAGAACATAGTTAAGATGTAAATATCATGATAACACTTGCAAAAACACTAAAAATGAATAAGCATTAAAAATCTTACTTCATGATACATCTCATATAACTAAAATTAAAAAATCCATAGAAATTTACTAAACTGTAACATTCTTTTAAATTATTATTCTTGTTGTTAATTATGAAAATAATTATGAATACGACACAGTTTTGAAAGTGTGAAGTTGGGTTACACTTTTTTCCCTTTTTTGAGAAAAAAATAATTTTTTTTTTCCTGTTTTTCAACTTTTTGAAGGCCAGAACAATTTTTCTGTTTAGAATTTCATTTTTTGATAAAAAAAAAGTTGATAGAAATTTTATTAGCTTTCTATTACTTATTTTTTGGAATTTTTTTATACATATTTGTTATGTCAACTTAGTGCTTATTTGAGTGTGTGTTTTTTAACAATCAAAGGATTCATAAAAAGTCATGTTAATATTCGCTAGTGTATACTTTGAAAACTTTGTGTTTTTTAGAAACAAAATGTGTTAAAAAAATCTAGACAGAGTCTACTTCAGTTTCGTTATAATTACGAAACCAACTGATGCATATCATAATTACTAGAATTTTTTAAACTGATCGAATATGAAACAAATGCATATTTTGAATATGTTTTTGGATGCACAAAACTTCTCAACATATAAGTTATAAACTATAAATATAGAAACTATCCATTACAAAATACAGACCAATGTAATGCACCATAATTTTTCAATTTTTTTTACAGTGTATTTTGGAAGATACAGAATATTGATATCACTAAATCATAATGACCTTTAGAATTTGTTTGCACCTGTTTTGTTACAAAATTAATTAAAATTAGTAAATATTTATGAAATTCCATAAAAGTTATATTTCCTGAAAGTTGATTGAATTCTGCAAATGCTTGTATTGGTTCGGACAATTAATTCACAACACTTCATGGAATTTAATCAGTTCAAATTTGAAGAAATGTGTCTAGAGCTCAGCTCTATGTAATTGAAGACGTGTTAGTTCGGTCGAATTATCCTTTTCCCCGACGGCCCATCAAGTCTAACGACACAAAAGTTTGGCCGAATTATTCCTTTCCCAGATGGCTCGTCAAGTCTAATGAAATAAATGTTTGTCTGAATTTTCTACAAAAGTTTAGCAAAACTTGTAATTGACTTTATGTCGGCTGGAAAATTCAATGAAGCCCCTCCAAAAAAAAATTTCATGGCATTATAAATTGACGTAAATGGTTTCATTATTTTCGCATAATTTCGCACATTTCTTCATTTGGTCTGTCTTTGCAAAGGTCTGAATCTGGAAAGGATTTTTTTTGGTTTAAGGACTCTTTTTGGCATAACATTCAATGGACATTTATTGGAGGTATGTGATACATTTTTTGGATGTTTTTTAGGCTTCATTTTTTTTAAGGTAATTTGTTTTTAGAGGTTTTGGGCTTAACTTTCATTGTTTTTTTAAGGTATTTGTTTTTAGAATTTTTGTGAAAAATTTTCATTGTTTTTAGAGGTTTTGGGCTTAATTTTCAAACGACATTTTTTTGGATGTATTTTGCTTTTAGAGATTTCTGGGCTTAATTTCCAAAAGTTATTTTTTGGACTTAATTTCGAAAGGACTACTTTTAGGCTTAATATTCAAAGGACATTTTTTGGAGGTATTTTTTAAAGTGAAATTTTTTTAGGGGCTTTTTGGAGGTATTTTTTAAAGTGGCATTTTTTAAGAAGTTGAGCTTAATTTTCAATCGACATTTTTTGGAGGTATTTTTTGAAGTGACATTTTTTTGGAGTACGTGTTTTAGGTTGAAGTAAATCTTTTATAATAATTTTTTAAAATGAGTTTTTGTGGAAATTTTTAAATGAATTTTTTTTGTAGGACTTGGAGGGAAATACTTTCAGCATCATTTCATTTCTATAAGGCATTTTTTTCTCATATTTTTTAAAGTAAGTGTTTTTTATTGAAGTATGTATTTTTTGCAAAATTTTTAAAATGAGTTATTTTTCAATTAAATCTTTTGTGATGTTTCTTTTAATTGAGTTTTTGTCTAAATGTTTGAAGGAAATTTTTTGAACTTCATACTCAATTATCATGGGAAATCGAAGGAATTGCAAGAGAAAATATGATTGAAGAAGAGACCCTGAGGAACGTAGAGAACATGGGAGAGAATCTCGAAACAAAATGAGAGAATTATTATCAAATACTGAAAGGGAAAAGAAAACTCAACTAGAAGTTGAATTAGGTATGTAAATGTAAATATTATAAATTTTATATTTAAAATTTTCCTAGTGTAAAATTTCAAGCTTAAATTTTATTTGATGAACTAATTTGAAAATTATTTTACAATAGAAAAAGAGAGAGATATTCCTAAAAACATTGATAACAAGATACAAAATTTTGAAAGAGAAAGCGAAAGATATATTGAACCAATGATTGAAGATGGTGAAAATGTTGAAAGAAATTCAGGTGAAGAAATTGAATCACAAGGTGTGTGTATATATATATATATATATATATCTTTGTGTGTGTGTGTGTGTTGAACACATGCACATATTATTGAAATTATACATATTTATTAGTTTAGTTATTTGTTAAATATGTAAACTTATTATGTACTATTAATTTGAATATGTACAGATGAAATCAATGTCAATGATGAGATGTTAGAAAATGTTGACACTCACACATATGGATATAAAAGAGCTAACCATGTTATACAATATTGTTTTAATCTCATTTTTGATATGTACTTCATAAAGGAAAATGTGGCAGTTCAAGCCCAATTGTTGAAATATCTCCTATCATTAAGGAAATTAAAATAAGCTACGACTTTATTGGGTATTTGAAATTCAACAAAAAATAAAAAAAATGAAGGAAAATGAGATACAAAATATAAATAGTGCTATAAATTCAATGAGAAGATGTAGATAGAAAAATGTTTCAGCTGCACATAGAGCAATACATATGGCAGTGGTTTCATCAAATACTAGAGAGAATCACTTCGTAAAATATATGGCACAAGCATTAGGAACCTCATGAAAAAATTTGCACAAACATCGAAAAATTCAGTTGCAAATAGATGCAAATGATTAACTTGCTTGTTGGAGAGATATTTGTAGGCAACCATACAAAGATAGTCTTGGAGAAAATGTTAAAAAACAATATAAGAATATAGGAAGAAAAATTCATTTATTTCACCAAATGTGAAGGATGTGATGTGAATAAGAATAGCATGAAATCCGTACGAAACACATCCAAAACATTTCTTGGACACCACTCAGGTAGATTTGTTTAGCAAGTTCAAAGAAGAGAATCATGAAATTGATGTCTCAATCAGTGCTTTTATGCAACAAAAACCATGGTATGTAAAACCTATCACCGTATCCGACACTTGTTGTTGTCATTATCATTTGGAATTTCAGTTATATATGACAAATTCCTTAATTTTGGTAAAAAAATTTGGAACGATTCACCCCCTCCTTCCACTATCCCTATTTTCTTATCTCAAATTCTATGTGGAAGAGAAAGCGATGAATTATTTTATGAAAAGAAATGTGTTGGTGGTAAAAAATGTGATGATCGTGGAAATTTGACTAAATTTCAAAAAAAATATCGTACTAATATAAATTATCAATCATTTTCCAACATGAATGTAAAATGGAAGAGATATGAATATATCCATAGATCGATTCAAGGTTCAAATAGTACTACAAGTTCTAAAAGAATTGATTTAGAAGAAGAAGAAATTTTTGTGATAGATTTTTTGAGAATGTTTGAGGCAGAAATTTATAAATACACCAAGCATTCCCATAGAGGTTAGTGGCAGGACATGAAATTTAAAAAATCTCGTGAATTTTTTCCACCAGGGACCATTTTGTCACTAACTGATTTTGTAGAAAACTACACATTGTTCCACAAAAATAAATTCAGATTGAACACTATCATTCTAACCAACTCTCCATGCTCTCCCATATTCTATATAGACATGCTGAACAAAATGTTGATCATATATAAAGAACCAGTGAAAATCGACATGTTATTGAATAATATCACTTCTATATCAGTGACAATCATATGCATGATACATATTTTATACAACACTATTTTGGAAAGATTTATGACTCCTTGAAAATTCATGGAAAAAATTTAATGAACATTGAATATAGTCAGACGGATGCACAGGTCAATTCAAATCTTCACAATCATTATTTTGGTTGTGTTGTTTTCATATGAAAACCCTCATTAAACATTATTGGAATTCCTTTAAGACTAGTCATGAAAAAGGAGAACATGACATTTCAGGGGCATGCATACAATGAGCACTTCGAAGTTATCAAGTGGACCCCTCTACAAACTGACTTGTGGGTGCTAAAGAAGTTTTTCAATTGTGCATCACTGCACTAAGCCATGAGACTAACCAATAAAGGGAAGTGCAAAGGTACATTCAATTTAATTTTTATTGGATATCTAATTTTAAATTGTGTACATTTATCACAATGATTATCTTTGATGGTATTTTGATATCATATTTACATTGTTCTTTGAATTTTCCATATAGGTTTTTTTGGCATATTGGGGTCAAAGATGTAGATAGATCGATTGGAAATGATGTTGAAACAATAAAAAGGACTAAAAAATTGCATTCAATTAAAACAAAGTTGTCCACATATGTGTTTGCATTGAATAAAATAAAATATTCTTGTTTTTGTCATGTTTTCATAGAGAACGATGTTGGGAAAAATACTGAGAGGGGGGGGGGGTGAATCAGTATTTAGTGCAGACAATCAAACTTTTACTTTTTCCTTTCTAAAAACCCATACGCTACTTTACTGAAGGAAACTAGCGTATATACGCGGATATCCTTTACAGAACTCACGTATGTCCAGAGATCTAATTATGTGTTTGAATCTTAACTCAGATCATTGCATTATTCATTCATCAGATATTTTAGAAACAGTAAACAGGTGCAGAAATAATAGAATAATCATCACACATATGCAACACACATGAACACCAATATTTTTAGGTGGAAACCCAATTCGGGAGAAAACCACCGCTGCCATTGTTTCACCCTTCAAAAATTATTATTAAGATAACTTCTTACAATCATGTACTAGTGCAGACTCAAACCAGCACGCAGGCACCCACCTGCAGAAGGCTGCAACCTTCTCTCGTTTACCAGCCTCTTCTGGAAGGGAGCTACAACCCCCTGCACTCGTTTACTAGCCTCTCCTGGAAGGGAGCTACTACCCCCTGATATGAGTACCAGCTTCTACTGGCAGAAAGCTTCCACTTTCATACTGAAGGCTTCAACCCTCAGATCCACTGCAGACCACGTTTCATCAATTTTCAAATTGGATCAAACAGCTCCAACACAACCCTTTACTTGTCAATAAACAACCTTTTCCCAAAGCATCAAACAGAATAGTGAAACCAGTGTAACCAGAATATCAGATATAACCTAGACTTCAGAATAGATATGCAGAAACACATTCAACCTTTAGCAACCATTAGATCAGAAATCATACGCGCTTTTATTTCATCAGACCCGCGTATATATGCGCTTTCCAGAAGACGAACCCGCGTATATTTCAGTACATTTTCCAAAGAAAATCCTAACTGCGCATACACGCTTTTCTTTCCACAGACCCGCATATACACGCGCTTTTCATGAGACGAACCTGCGTATAGATCTATAAAAGATAAAATTTGCAGTACAGACCAGATCTATAAACTTACCCAGATTTCTTCAATCTCTTCAACAGGATTGCGCCAGGTCTTCTTCACTTCTTTTCAGATCATCCTTGACATTCACCATTTCTAAATCTAGAGATCTTGAGCCTTCATCATGTTCATAGGAGCATCATAGATTCAGATCTATCAATTAGGAACAGGGTTTACCCATACAGATATACTTCAGAGTGAAGTATTCATCAAAGCCCAGACTCATGCACTCATTTTGCACAATGATTTTCTTCTCCTTATATAGGGTTACCCCTCATCAATACCATGAGTCAAAACCACATAACTCCCAATGGTATTCCTGGACGAGATCACATACGCGAACCATCATTCAATAAAATTGGTCAATACCATGGTAGTAACCCTTGTTTTTACAAATTTAGAGTGCAATTGAGCATACGCGACTTGGAACGTACTTTTCCGCGTGCATACGCTACTTCTCCTAGACAAACCCGCGTATGCCTTAAGACACACACTTTTCATCATTATTCTTGCACCTGCTGATATTTATTTTTCTGGCACTTCTGCGTTTCTTGTAGAACATCAGATTTACATCATTAATGCATCAAGAACAACTTCATTAAGTAGGTTTCCATCATCTTCATCAAGTGGGTTGCCATCAAGGACAACACTCTGCATCATATTGCCAACAATCTCCCCCTTTGGACTTGATGGCAACCACGAAGGTGTTTGATCACCACAACAGATATATACATTGATTATAATCATTACACAATAACCATGTTACTCTCCCCTTATTCAAACACCATGTCACTCTCCCCCTTTGACATCAAGGGCAAAGGGTGGATCAAAACCAACACAAGGTTTTTCTCCTTGATGGTTTTTCTCCTTGAAAGTTCAAACATATTTTTCAATGAAGTAAATGACTCTATGACCTTCTTATCACCAAGGACTCATACATACAGCAAAGATCCAACCAAGTGGATTTACATAAGAGACTCAAATACCCAACCAAAAAGGGTTTACACATTTTGACTCAACTACCCAACCAAGTGGGTTTACAAATTTGAACAAGTCCTTACATGACTGAATATTACAATTTTACATCATAGGTCTCAACATGACCACGTTTCATCAAATTACAAATATGATTTTTCATGACCAATATCGGAAGGACCTCAAGAGAGATCATATTTCAGAATCATAAGCCAACAATGCATAATACCCAGCAAGGCTATTTCTTCCCCTGAACCTATACATCAGTGTACTCCTTCATCTCCCCCTTAGCTTGTGCATCCTGAACACTTTTCAACAGAAGATCATCAAGGCATCTTTACCCAATATCAAAGAATGAGATAGAAATATAAGAGATAAAACTTCACCAGAGATACCATACAACATCAGAGATATCAAACAGTGCTGCAGATGTGCTGTAAAATGCTGACCCCAACCAAAAATTGTCAGAAACTGACCATACGCATATTTTTGTGGATAAACTCGCGTATATATGCGACTGTCTTTCAGGAAACCCGCGTATCCAATTTGATCTTCTAAATTTAAGCAGTTCTAATTTTCTTCACAGCAGAGACTACTCCCAGCTTCTGTCTGAGATATTCGAACGCTTCCCTGGGCAGAGGTTTGGTAAATATATCAGCAACTTGTTCTTTGGAGGGAACATACTCCAACTTCACATTTTGTTCAAGCACTTGTTCACGTAAGAAGTGATACTTGATGGGAATGTGCTTGGTCTTTGAATGCATAACAGGATTCTTTGAGATACTGATGGCACTTGTATTATCACACATAATGGAGATAGGAGGTGTACATTTTATTTGAAAATCTTGCAAGGTTTGCATCATCCAAAGGAGTTGAGTGCAACAAGACGCGGCAGCCACATATTCTGCTTCTGCTGTAGATAAGGAAATAGATTTTTTCTTCTTGCTGAACCAAGATACCAACTGGGACCCCATATAGAATGCACCACCACTAGTGCTTTTCCGATCATCAACATTTCCAGCCCAATCTGCATCCGTGTAAGCATGAAGAGTAAGATCAGATTTCTTTGGATACCATAGTCCAAAGTCTTGATTTCCTTGTAGATATTTGAATATTCTTTTGACAACCTGAAGGTGAGACTCTTTTGGATTAGCTTGGAATCGTCCAACAATCCCAACTGCATGCATAATGTCTGGTCTAGTCCCAGTGAGATAAAGTAGGCTTCCTATCATTGATATGTATTCTGTTTGATTCACCGCGGGAGAATCATCATGAGAACTGAGGTTACATCCGGTTATCATTGGTGTACTCACAAGTTTGCATTATTCCATGCCATACTTCTTCAAAATTTTCTTAAGATATTTTGCTTGTGATAAGAATATTCCATCTGCAGTTTGATGCACTTGCAACCCAAGAAAGAATGTTAGTTCTCCAAGTAAGGACATTTCAAATTCTTGCTGCATGACAGAAGAAAATTTCTTACTCATAGATTCTTCATTACTCCCAAAAATGATGTCATCTACATATACAACCACAATCAATCGTTTATCATTTTAAACCTTTGTGTATAAGTTGCTATCAGCAGACCCCTTTGAAAATCCTTGTTGATGAAGATATTTGTGAAGACGATAATACCATGCCCTTGGAGCTTGTTTGAGACCATATAGAGCCTTTTTAAGTCTACAAACAAGATTTTCATCATTTCCCAAAATGAATCCTTCCGGTTGTTCTATATAAACTTCTTCTTCTAGATCACCATTGAGAAAGGTAGATTTAACATCCATTTGATAAACTTTGATTTGTTGAAAACTTGAAAAAGCAAGAAACATTCTTATGGCTTCAAGTCTAGCTACAGGAGCAAAAGTTTCTTCAAAGTATATACCTTCTTGTTGAGTATACCCCTTGCAAACCAGTCTAGCTTTGTTTCTTATAACATCCCCATTCTCATTTAACTTGTTCTTGAATATCCATTTAGTTCCAATGATATTTTTATCATGTGGTCTTGGCACCAATTCCCAAGTGTGATTATTTTCAATTTGATCAAGCTCTTCATTCATGGCTTGAATCCAAAATTCATCTTTGCAAGCTTGATTGACATTGTGTGGTTCAATTGTGGATAGAAATGCCAGATAGCTAGAAGATCCCACAAGAGTCCTCCTTGTTTGTACACCTGATTCATTGTCTCCCAAAATTTGAGATTCAGGATGATTCTTTTGAAGATATCTGGATGGAGCTTTTTCAGATAAATCATCTTCAGGTTCTTCATTGGATCCACTGTCTATATCATTTCCATTTGATGTAGAAGGAAAAAAATCACCATCATCTTCTTCTGTTGCTTGTTTTTCTTCTTTAGGAGCTGCAGGAGACTCATCAATAACAACATCAATACATTCAACAATCTTTCGAAGCCTTTTATTGTAACATTTGTATTCTCTGCTTGTAGATGAGTAACCAAGAAGTATCCCTTCATCTGATCTAGGTTCAAACTTGCAAAAATTTTCATCATTATTTTTGATAAAGAATTTACTTCCAAAAATTCTAAAATGCTTCATAGAGGGAGAATTACCATACCAGAGTTCATATGGAGTTTTGTCACTATTTACCCGAACATGTGCCTTGTTAAGAATGTTGGCTGCTGTATGTGCTGCTTCTCCCCAGAACATGTCAGGAGTTCCAGAATCATCAAGCATAGCTCTAGCCATTTTTTGAATTGTTCTATTCATTCTTTCTGCTACGCCATTTTGTTGTGGAGTGCCTGCTACAGAGAACTGTCTTTTTATGCCATGTTGTTCACAAAATTCAAAGAATTCATTTGATGTATATTCTCCTCCTCGATCAGATCTAAGACACTTGATTTTTAGATCTAATTCATTTTCTACCAATGCTTTGAATATCTGAAATTTTTCAAATGCTTCATCTTTGTGTTTAATCAACCAGATCCAACACATTATAGAGTAATCATCAATAAATAAGATATAGTATTCTTCCCCACGTGGTGAATTTTTTCTCATAGGTCCACATATGTCAGGATGAATGAGTTCAAGAGGCTTACTTGATGATCCTTCTTTGGCATTAAACTGTACTCTAGTCTGCTTACCGAATTGGCAAGATTTGCATATGATACTCTTTGGTAGAGTAATATTGGGAAGACCATGAATAGCTTGATGTTTGCTTGCTTTGTTGATTTGAGAGAAGCTTAGATGCCCCAACCTTCTATGCCATAGCCAATTTTCTGAAGATTTGCTCAAGTAACATTGATCTTTGCAGTTCTTCAATACATACAGGTTGCTTGGAGTTCTTCTCCCTTTTATAATAGTTTTACCTGTATCAAGATCACGAACCACGCATTCTTTTGAACTAAAGACAACTTCTATTCCTTGATCACACATTTGAATTACACTTAACACGCTATGCCTTAATCCATCCACATACATGACATCATTAGCCTTCACCTTTTCTTTTAGAAACACAGACCCTTTTCCTTTAATTACAACAGGAGTATCATTTCCAAATGTAACTTTCTTTTCCTTTTCTAGAGCATTATATGCAAGAAGTTTGCTTTTTTCACCTGTCATGTGTCTTGAGCACCCACTATCAATGTACCATTTATTTTCTTCACCTTCTACAAATAACGCTATCCCACAATTTTCAACCTGTAATTCCTTCTTTTTCCATACTTTGGAACTTGAAGGAGAATGCTGTTTTGGCTGGACTTTGCTCCTGCATTCAGATTCTTCATGGCCAAAGTTATTTCAATAAGCACATTCAACTTCATTTTGAAGAGGAGAAAAGTTGTTATAAGTGTTCTTCTTTGGTTTAATATCCATACTTTTCTTTCTTGCTTCTCTTGTCATGATGGTTTTATATGGAACACATTGAACAACTTTATGACCAAAATTGTGACATGAGAAACATTGTCCATTGAAGTAGAAATTTCTGCGATCATGAAATCTTCTATTTGAATTTACCTGTTGATTGTTGCTTCTTTGATAGATATCCCTTGTATTGTGATGATCATGCTTTACCTGTAAAGATTCTTTATTCCCTTGCTGAGTGGCTGAATGAAGTAAACCAGTTGTAGCTGCTTTTAGATAATTTGGTGCAGAAGTCTGAGAAGATTCTCCGGTATATCCAAGACCCGTCTTAATAAGAGGAGAACATTGAACCTTGATAATCTCATCTAAGGTTTCAGATCCTTTAGCAAATCTAAGATTCAGAGTCTTTACTTTCTCAAGTTCTTTTCTTAGACTTACTACTTCACATTCTAATTTTTCATTATGTTTCTTTGCTTCTTCATTCTACCTTTTCAAAGTCTCTATGATTATTTTACTTTCTTCCAAGCATATTTTGAGTTGATTGTTTTGATCAAGAAAATCATTGTCATCTAGAGCATCCACAAAAGCATCCTTATCATCTCTAGAATTATTTTCAAATGCCATGAGAAGTCTAAGATCTTGTTCAAAGTCTTCCTCACTATCAGATAACCCATCACTATCTTCATTTGTATAGTAGCTTTTCTTAGAGCTAGATCGATTCTTATTCCTTCTTGCTACTTCTTTCTCTTTAGTAGATGTTTCTTTATAAGGACATTTTGCAGCATAATGACCAACTCTTCCACAATTGAAACATTTGAAAGGAAGCTTACCTTTGAATCTTCCGGTTCCTAGTTGGAGTCTTCTCACAAAGTTTGCCTCATCTTCTTCTGAGATATATCACGATCCTTCCGGTTTTTTAACTTCCTTTCCTTTTGTAGAAGCTTTAAAAACAGCTTCTTTGACTTCATATGGTCCTCCTCTCCTCATTTCATATGCAGTCAATATGCCATGAAGTTGCACCACGGAAAGATTTTGAATATCCTGTTTTTCTTCAAGGGCAGAAACTTTTGATTCAAATTTTGCCGTTAGCGATCGTAAAATTTTCTCAACCAAAGTAGTGTCGGATATTGTTTCACCCAGATTTCTCATACGATTTACAACATCATCAATACGTAAAAAGAAACTAGCAATACTCTCATCACCATGCATCTTTAAATTTTCATATTCAATTCTGAGAGTTTGGAGTTTTGCACTTTTTACCTTTGAGTCGCCTTCATAATTTAGAATGATTTTGTCCCATATTTCCTTTCCTGTATTCAGCTGCATGACTTTGACAAATTCTGATTCAGTTAGACTTCCTGTTATAGCATTGACCGCTTTTGCGTTTGATTCATAATTCTTCCTTTCAGCTGGATCTGTTGGTGTAGCGATTGGATATTGATATCCTTGTTCAACAATGGCCCATATGTCAGCTCCCATAGACTGAAGATAGGATCTCATCCTCACTTTCCAGAAGATTAAATTGCTTCTGTTGAAGAGCGGGGGCTTGATAGATGATGTTCCCTCATGATTGCTCATCTTGCTTGATCTTCCTTCTAGCAGCTAAGCTTTTTCAAAAGGACCTGCTCTGATACCAATTGTTGGGAAAAATACTGAGAGGGGGGGTTGAATCAGTATTTAGTGCAGACAATCAAACTTTTACTTTTTCCTTTCTAAAAACCCATACGCTACTTTACTGAAGGAAACTAGCGTATATATGCGGATATCCTTTACAGAACTCGCATATATCCAGAGATCTAATTATGTGTTTGAATCTTAACTCGGATCATTGCATTATTCATTCATCAGATATTTCAGAAACAGTAAACAGGTGTAGACAGAATAGAATAATCATCACACATATGCAACACACATGAACACCAGGATTTTTAGGTGGAAACCCAATTCGGGAGAAAACCACCACTGTCGTTGTTTCACCCTTCAAAATTTGTTATTAAGAAAAATTCTTACAATCATGTACTGGTGCAGACTCAAACCAGCACGCAGTCACCCACCTGCAGAAGGCTGCAACCTTCTCTCGTTTACCAGCCTCTCCTGGAAGGGAGCTACAACCCTCGGCACTCGTTTACCAGCCTCTCCTGGAAGGGAGCTACTACCCCCTGATATGAGTACCAGCTTCTACTGGCAGAAATATTCCACTTTCATAATGAAGGCTTCAACCCTCAGATCCACTGCAGACCACGTTTCATCAATTTTCAAACTAGATCAAACAACTCCAACACAACCCTTTACTTGTCAATAAACAACCTTTGCCCAAAGCATCAAACAGAACAATGAAACCACTGTAACCAGAATATCAGATATAACCCAGACTTCAGAATAGATATGCAGAAACACATTCAACCTTCAGCAACCATTAGATCAGAAATCATACACGCTTTTATTTAATCAGACCCGCGTATATACGCTCTTTTCATAAGACGAACCCGCGTATACTTCAGTACATTTTCCAAAGAAAACCCTAACTGCGCATACGCGCTTTTCTTTCCACATACCCGCGTATACACGCGCTTTTCATGAAACGAACCTGCGTATAGATCTATAAAAGATAAAATTTGCAGTACAGACCAGATCTATAAACTTACCCAGATTTCTTCAATCTCTTCAACAGGATTGCGCCAGGTCTTCTTCACTTCTTTTCAAATCATCCTTGACATTCACCATTTCTAGATCTAGATATCTTGAGCCTTCATCATGTTCATAGGAGCATCATAGATTCAGATATATCAATTAGGAACAGGGTTTACCCATACAGATATACTTCAGAGTGAAGTATTCATCAAAGCCCAGACTCATGCACACGTTTTGCACAATTATTTTCTTCTCCTTATATAGGGTTACCCCTCATCAATACCATGAGTCAAAACCACATAAATTCCAATGGTATTCCTGGACGGGATCACATAGGCGAACCATCATTCAATACAATGGGTCAATACCATGGTAGTAACCCTTGGTTTTACAAATTTAGAGCGCAATTGAGCATACGCGACTTGGCACGTACTTTTCCGCGTGCATACGCTAATTCTCCTAGACAAACCCGCGTATGCCTTAAGACACACACTTTTCATCATTATTCTTGCACATGCTGATATTTATTTTTCTGGTACTTCTGCGTTTCTTGTAGAACATCAGATTTACATCATTAATGCATCAAGAACAACTTCATTAAGTAGGTTGCCATCATCTTCATCAAGTGGGTTGCCATCAAGGACAACACTCTGCATCATATTGCCAACAAACGAAGAATCCAACAATGCTTGTGAAAACAAAATTTATGTAAAATATTGGAAACATATAAAGCTAAATACAAAGGGAAAATATCCATTGCAATGTTTGAAGAAATGCAACCAGAGGAAACTATAATATCATCGGATGGTGATCGATTTTATAATATTGTTAGAAAAGGTAACATTTGAATTGCTTTCAAATGATAGAGATCTAGAAATAGATAATAAAATTATTTTAAAACTAATTTTTCATGTTAGGTATGATATAAATTTAAATACATAAGTTTGTTTTATTTTGCAGGAGATGTTTTTGCTGTAATTCCACCTACTATCAATGATGAAAATGTGAAGTATTATTTGATGTATTGCACTAAATGAAAATGAAATTATTAGAAAACTATAATGATCACAGGTTTCCATATGACAGAGGGTCTATTGTACTGAAAGGTTATTCTTTCAAAAAAGCTAATCAAAGTGGGGTTTTTCTACTTTCAAGACTATGAACCTGATGTCATAAGTTGTCAATATAGTCACTTGGTGTGTGGAACATGCATAAAGGTCATAGAGGTTGAATCAAAGAAAAAAATGAAAATTAAGTAATGGAAAATGTCAAAATACGATCATCAACAAATCATTGAAGATGGCATTCCATTGGAATTTTTTTGATTGAACTTCCCAAAAATTTCTTCTCTTTGGATTCATGTTTTAGAACTTCCAAAACTCAACTAAAAATTGAACTACTTTGTTATGTTATCTGTGGAAGGGTTTGCACGTGTACATTGTTTTGGTACATGCACACTAGCATCAACTGAAAGTAGTTTTTCTATGTGCATTGATGAAAAATGTTGCACGTACTGGATATATATGTTCTAGAATGAAATTAACTAAAGTTAGCTTTTCTATGTGCATTGATGAAAAATTTTGCACGTACTGGATATATATGTTCTAGAATGCAATTAACTCAAAGCAGCTTTTCTATGTGCATTGATGAAAAATATTACACGTACTTGATATATATGTTCTGGAATGAAATTAACTGAAAATAGTTTTTCTATGTGCATTGATGAAAAATGCTGCACATATTGGATATATATGTTCTAGAATGCAATTAAATGAAAGTAGATTTTCTACATGTGCATTGATGAAAAATGTTTCACGTATTGGATATATATGTTCTAGAATGAAATTAACTGAAAGTAGCTTTTATATTTGCATTGATGAAAAATGTTGCACGTACTAGATATATATGCTCTAGAATGAAATTAACTGAAAGTATCTTTTCTATGTGCATTGATGAAAAATGTTTCACGTACTCGATATATATGTTCTAGAATGCAATTAACTGAAAGTAGTTTTTCTATTTTCATTGATGAAAAATGTTGCACGTATTGGATATAAATGTTCTAGAATGCAATTAATTGAAAGTAGCTTTTATATGTGCATTGATGAAAAATGTTGCACGTACTGGATATATATGTTCTAGAATGCAATTATCTGAAAGTAGCTTTTCTATGTGCATTGATGAAAAATTTTGCACGTACTGGATATATACGTTATAGAATGAAATTTAAAAAATTTATGATTGTTTGACACATATAACAAGACCTAGAATCTTATGATTGTTTTTAGATATATATATATAAATACATGTCAATATGTATTTTACTTTAATTTTTTTAACATATATATTCAAACATGTACTTAAATCGTTTCTAAGTAGATATATTCATGTGAACTTTTTTTTGTTTGCAAAACAAGAACTTGAATTTTAAAAACAAAACATTATATCATAACATTACTTCACATGCCAAATGTAGTTCAAGTATCCAATAAAAATATAAAATTATGTCGTGCAATCACATGCCAAATGTAGTTCAACCATCCAAAAATTGACTTTTAAAAACAAAACAAATTATAACACAACATTACTTCACATGCCAAATGTAGTTCAACCATCTAAAACTTGAGTTTTAAAAACAAAACATTATATCACAACATTACTAAAAATGCCAAATGTAGTTGAACTATCCAATAAAAACAAAACATTAAATATCCAAATCACATGCCAAATGTATTTCAACTATCCAATAAAAACAAAACATTATATCATGCAATCACATGCCAAATGTAGTTCAACCATGCAAAACTTGAGTTTTAAAAACAAAGCAAATTATAACACAACATTACTTCACATGAAAAATGTAGTTCAACCATCCAAAACTTGAGTTTGAAAAACAAAACACTATAGATCACAACATTAATTCACATTACCTCACATGCCAAATGTAATTCAACTATCCAATCAAAACAAAAAATTATATCACAATCACATACCAATTGTAGTTCACATAAAATATGTTGAAAATTTGTATCTCACATGAACAATAAGAGTATATATATATATATATTTCAATGTATAGTGTTACAAGTATCAAGTTATATATGACTGCACATCTACATAAGATTATATATAAAAAAAAAGTAAATTTAAGGCTAAATCTATTGAAAATATAATGTTTCATGTGGATGTGCATCATCCATCAAATACAGATGGATGTAGTGCCTCTCCCAACAAATTCACAATCCTCGAGCTATCCTGTGAAGCATGGGGAACCTGTACACAATGTGAACAAAAATTAAAATTTAATTTTTTAAAATTGAATGAGAATATATATAACTTCATATAAAAAAAAATCATGCAATACCTCATGAGGTTCCCTCTCCAGTTGTTGCTTGTCTACTAAAACTCCCCCCACTAGTACTCTTCCACAGTAAACTGTACAATAGACATCTACAAGTATATATATTAAGACCCTATTGAAGGTTTTAGTTGGATTATTAAGAAAAAATGGATGTGGATTCGGAAATGGGAGGAGCGATGGACGTAGTAAGGGTTTCTGCAAGGTTCCTGCAAAGCACCGCCACCGCCGCACCTATGGATCTAGGTAGCTCAGACCCAGGCAGGCTTTCTTGCAGTTATGACTCTAATCTATTTGAAGCAGATACAAATGGGGTGAGGGAGGTAGTAATGCAGCTGCCCCGTGGATCTAAAAGCCGGACTCAAACCCCATGGGAGGAAGACGCCGCCTCAGGTTTCTCCCACGACTTTTCTATGATAGGCAGGGAGACTCGGCCGTCAGGAACCAGACTGGCTGATGAACTTTGCTATGGAGCGCAAGGGTCCCTGCTGCACAACGCGACTGGGGGCGGGGTTTTTTCGGATCTAGTATCTTCGGTTCTGGTAAGCCCCCACCGATTTCAGCAAGGCAAATTGTTTGATTCATATGCCCTCTCCAATGTTTATGGCAAAAGCAGAGACACCCAATTCTGTAATGCAGACCCCACTGCCGAATCAAAAGGAAGGAGAGGCAGAGGCGAGGGATCGGCATGAGCAGGGATTGCTTCTTGCTTCAACAACCGAAAAGCTCTCTGAACCCCAATCAATAGGTAAGAACCCGTTTAAGCTGCACTCTCCTCCTTTTCAAATTTTTATTAGACCTCCTGTGGGAAAGGTGTGATTAGTCTGGGTCAACAACAACACCTCTATTCTACATCTCAAGCATAAAATTTGGGGATTGATGGGGTACCCTGTACCAATCCAAAATCTGGTCAACGGGCACAACTCTCTCCAGGATTGCAGGCTCTTAAAGGACTACTCCATAAAAGAAGAGATGACCATCACCCTAAACTTGCGTCTGCGAGGGGGTGTTGTGAATCAGAGCATTCCAAGATCCACAGGGGGAGAAAAAGGGAAAACGCCCATCAACCAACAACAATCAAATGGAGGCCCCTCCTACAAAAATATCCTTCAAGGGAAAAAAGCAGTAGGCTCACCTCCAGAACAGGACGGAAATGCACCAAGACCTTACATAGTAGAACTATAGGATCAAACCCCAGCTCTAAAAATCAACAGTTCAGCAACAAAGGAGCATATAAATACATATGAAGCCCAGGCATTAATATGTCGCTTTAACTGCTACTGGCCCAAACCTATGGACCTTTTTCATTGGATTTTCACCCAATGGTCTCTGAAATGTGAAATACACCTCTGCTCCAAGGGGTTTTTTATTGTTAAATTTCAAACCTCGGAGGAAAGAGATATCATAATTAGAGAGGGGCCTTGGTTCTGGGAGTCCACGGGGCTATTTATAACCCCATGGTTTCCATATTTTGACCCCAACACCGTGACAGTCTCCAGGCTACTAATATGGGTGAGACTATAGAATCTGCCACTCCACTTCTAGAGTGAACAGGTTCTCGAGAGCATTGGGAACAACCTAGGGCGGTATATCAAAACAGACATGGAAAGATTAGAACAAAGAATTTTCACCTTTGTACGGATCTGCGTAGAAGTAGATTTCAGCAAAGGGCTACCGGAGAACATCATGCTGATTTACAAGCAACAAAACTGGTTGCAACCACTTGATTATGAGAACACAACATTCAGATGCAGGAATTGTAGGATGACAGGACATCTACAAAATACATGCCCAGAAATCAAGAAAGAAAACAACAAAAAGAAACTGAATAGGAAGCAGAGGAAAGGTTGACAGTTTCCCCCTCCTGACTCAGGAACCAACTATAAGAAGAAGACGAGTTAGAAGAAGAAGAGGAACCAACTATACCAGAAAGTAAGCATCCTACACAGGAACCAGAGGTACAAATAGAGAATGTAACCGCCCCCACGAACCCACACCTTCAGACGAATCAATCAGATAGGAACGTTGCAGACATGGGAAACGGAGGGACTAAAAGATAACATTCATTAGAAACTTCAGATTCGGACAAGGATACAGGAACTCAAAATGTAGAAAATCAGATTGTCCTTTCCTCTTGTGTTCCATCGCAGGGCAAATGGTGCAAGGTTGTGAATAATAAAGGCAGAAAAACCTTATTTGTGGGACGCCTTTCCCACGATCTAGCAGCTTCTAGTTTTTATGTCTCTCTCTCTCTCTCTTCTCTCTTCTCTCTCTTTTCTTTTTTCATTCTTTCTGAATGCAAGGTATCCTTGCTACGATGCATTGTGTGAAAAAGCACATGAGCCCAATGGGCAATTTTTGAAAATGCTTCAATGCATATGCTATGTGTAACTTTTCATTTTTTATAAATAAAAAGTTACTGATTTTTTCTGCGGAAAAAAAAGTATATATATTAAAAATTTTCAAATAAAAATTCATATATAAACTTATTTTCAATAATATTAAAAAAAAAAGTTAGATAACTTGTTCAAATGGTTTAAATGGTGTGGATGTTACCATCTCCATCATACACTTCATCGCTAGAGTCTGTGAAGAAAAGAAATCCTCTATAAGAACCTAAAATTCAAAAAATTTAAAACTATAGAATAACTCAATATCTAAATCTCAATTTATAGTAAAACTTTTAAAATTCAATTTATAACTTATAACTTAAAAACATATATTTAAGTGAAAAATTGAATACTTGTGCTGGTGGATTTGGCACATCTCCTAAGAGAGGCTCCAAAAGAAAATCTCCAAAAACCTAAAATTCAAAAAATTTAAAATAACTCAAGATCTATATCTCAATTTATAATAAAAATTTTGAAATACAATTTATAAATTATAACTTAAAACCATATATTTAAATGAAAAAAAGAATACTTGTGATAGTGGATTTGGCACATCTCCTAAGAGAGGTTCCAAAAGAAAATCTCCAAAAACCTAAAATTCAAAAAAATTAAAATAACTCAAGATCTAGATGTCAATTTATAATAAAACTTTTAAACTTTAATTTATAAGTTATAACTTAAAAACATATATTTAAGTGAAAAAATGAATACTTGTGCTGGTGGATTTGGCACATCTCCTAAGAGTGGCTTGGAAGGAACATCTCCAAAAACCTAAAATTCAAAAAATTTAAAATAATTCGAGATATAGGTATCTCATTTTTTAATGGAACTTTTTGAGCTGGAATATATAACTTAAAAACATATTTAAAAGTGAAAAACTGTTCATACTTGTGATGGTGGATTTGGCACATCTCCCAACGAAGAAGAAGGTATCGCCATCCCAAAAACATTCGGCAGAATCAAAATCTGTTAAAACATTTTATTATATATATATACACATGTAGATGTGTGCACAATTATTTATTTTAAAAATATGTCATCATGTTTCGATATATATAATAATAGATAAAAAATAATTGGACATCATCATTTTCACTTAAAACACACTAACATTTGCCAACATATCTTGATGGTGAGAACCATATTGATTGTGTGATTTATGGTGAGACTCATCTTGATTGTTTGAACCGGAGGCTTTGACCGTGCTATTAACATCTTCTTCATTCATCAAGCATGAAAACAGCAAAGGGTGTTAACATATAATGGTAAATTTTTTTATATTAATGTATACAAATAAATGTATGTATATTTGTGTTTATTAAAAATTGTACATGTGTTCAAATAATCACCCTAACCATTAAAACATAAAATTTCCATGCCCTCTAGCTCATGAATAATTAGGTCTTTCCAACCATTGTGACAATTTTTTACATATGTTTTGAGATCTTCAACACTCATGTTGTCTATCTCTTTATCTGTATAATACACAAAATTAGCATGTGCATTCTCATGTGCTCTTTGTCGATTCAGAAAAACATCAACTCCACCAAATCCACTCTGAACATTGTCAATGATGGCATCCCTTTGTTCTCAAATAATTTGAGAAGTGGAATTCATCTCTAACCACAAATTTTCGACACGAAGAGGTCAAGTAACCAATGAATCAACCTTTCCCAAGACCAAAAAATTCAGAGGGAAGGTCATTGTAATTAGGTTTCATTTGCAAAAATAATTTTGCATAAAATAATTTTTTCAAAATAAAGAAGAACCTCATCGTTCCATGGGAGTCTTCCATAGGCCCCAAGGTCTTTATCATACAAATAGTGAGCTATATGAGGGTGCTTGAAATATTGCACCTTCAACATCTTTCTTCTCATCCCTTCTTTGAAATTAAACATAGAATTGGCTATTTCTGTTGTAACTCTTTGTTTAACAACCTCCAATGTATTGAGACCCATAAATTTTTCCTTTATTTTCTCATCACTTCTACAAAAGTATCAGTGGTTGGCCCAAGCTTTAGGTACACATCTACTAGTTTGCTTAAAGAGTGAGTAACTATTTCCAAGCTTTTTCGACTCTCAACAAGGAGAGTTAACGACACGAGATATATTTTCAATTCTGTACGAATATTTTGACACCTTTGTAAGGTGCATTGCTACATGTTTGATTCCCAAGGTATATCAGAAATGTAATATGGATAAGTCATGGTTGGTGTACAACCTTATTCTTAAATGACACGTTTTGTCCTACATCTTTTTCGAGCAACATTTGGAGCAAAATTTTCATCCTCTGCATCAATATAAAAAATTTTGTATATTAAAAAAACACATGTAAACAAATTTGTACAAATTGAATGCAAAATAATATTCAAATTGATGGCCACCTCTATATGGTTGGCTAGCATCTTGCCCACCCTGATACTGTTGAGAACCAGAACGACCACTGATTGGTTGAGAGCCAACACGAACATCCGTTTATTGGCCTCTGGGGGAATAGATATCACCACCTTCACACAATTCACCAACACCTATTGATGACCTCTCAAGGGAATTTGTACCACCACCAACCTTACGAGACGAGAGGGAAGCTACATTAAAAAAATATGAATTTATAATCAATTCAAAAATGCATTCATAAATATAAATACATGTACATATTCATAGATTAAATTGTGTGAACCATACCACGATTGCATGAACCATGGCCATGCTCCATTAATGGAGTAGACACCCTTGTCCTCCTACCTCCTAAAAAATAAAAAATGAAACTTATTAACAACTAATTTAACTCACAAAATTGATAAAAAATAAATTCCATATGTACACACATGTATGTATATGTATGGAGATAAGATTATATTTAAATACCATGAACATCCCTCGATCCCCGATCCCCCTATCTCGTGGAGATATGGGATTCTGTTGATCTTCCCCTTTCATCCTCTATGATATATATATATATATATATATATATATATATATATATAGATACACACATTGGATGTTAACAATTATTTTTAAATTACTATTTAAAATAAGTTCAAAATAAATTTCAAAAAATTAATGTAATTTAGTGTACACAAATTATGTAAAACACAACTTTCAAAGCACTAACTGATGTGTGAAACTCAATTTAAGCAAAAATTTTATAAAAATGTTAAATTCACCAAATTGCGATTTACATGGCAGGAGAAGACTCCATATATAATTGAAAGAAACACATGGTCATTAAAAAAGAAGCATGAAACTCTATTTAAACAAAAAATTATTGAACTCCTCACATTTTAATTTTATAAAAATGTGAAGTTCACCACTTGTTGCAAATGTGAAGTTCACCAAGTTGCACTTCACATGGTGGGAGAACACTTCGTATATAATTGAAAAAAACACATGGTCATTAAAAAATATGTATTTATCAGTACAAAACACACATATATCCCAGACATGTTACAATATCCATCAATAAATTTTGAAGGAGAGTGTCTCAACACTAATTCATCTTTGAGAGATGAATCTTGAATTTTTGAAGAAGAGCATCTTAAAACTAATTCATCATTCAGAGTTGAATCTTGAATTGGCATTGCCCCATATAATATTAATTCGTATTTGATAGATGAATCTTGAATTGACATTTCCCCATACAATAGACTAACAGACATCTTATTAACATTTTTACAATGTCCTATACTAAAAAATTGAAATTGGCTAACAATATTGTTTTCTTTTCCATGCAGTTATATTAGCCTCTCCTTCTTAACCTGGTACACGTCTTTCATTTGGTTGCACACAAATTCGGAATTGGTGAAAATACAATTCCATTTGATCCATACTCCCTATCTATTCCCAAGCCTTATACTAATGCAATATAATATGCCTCGTTTCTTGCTGTTCTTCCTGGTATTTTCATTTTCCTTTGGAGGGCCTTACTAGTCGCAATATTGCAAAGCACATATGTAATCATTTCTTGCACTAGATTGGGATAGTAAGAAACATTTATGCATAATGTCCATTTTCCAACCATATTTAGTGGGTTTTTTATCCCTAAAAAAACAAATTCAATAAAATATATTAAATTAACATTTATTTCAAATGCATGGGAGAAATGAGATAAGTGCATAAGATAAATGAAATTTGTATGAATTACCTTAAATTTTGACTTAAATTTTATGTTAGAATCCACATCTAGAAATGAGATTCCTTAAATATTGCATTGCCTAGAATTTAAGGGGGGTTTATAACATGTACATGGTTCGTACATGGTTTGCCTTAAAGTTTATGGAAGGAATCACATCTAGAAATGACATGCCTTAAATATTTCCTTGCCTATATTTTAAGGGAGAAATGACATGTACATGGTTCGTGCATGGTTTTCCTTAAATTTTGCCTTAAATTTTATGGCAAAAATCACATCTAGAAATGACATGCCTTAAATATTTCCTTGCCTATAGTTTAAGGTCTAAATGACATGTACATGGTTCATGCATGGTTTTCCTTATAGTTTTCCTTAAATTTTATGGGAGAAATCACATCTAGAAATGGCATGACTTAAATATTGGCTTGCCTAGATTTTAAGGGATAAATGGCATGTATATGGTTCCACGAGTTTAGTGGATATGTCACCTTTAAGAAAGGATGAGATCGGGAGGCTACCTGGCCCTTTACAGACTCCTTTAGAACTTGTAGAAGTTAAGACTCAACAAACAAATTAAAATCCTATGGAATTTCAACCACTTTAGGTTTAGTGTTTAGACCTTAAAGTTTGCCTTGAATTAATGGGAGAAAGCCTTGAGAAATGACACATGCTTTAAATTTTTCCTAGGATTTTATGGGAGAAATGACACATGTATAGAAGAAATGACAAATGTACATGGTTTTCCTTAAAGTGTTAGTGGTTTATGGATATTAAAATGAAGAACTTCTATTTAGATCTGTTCCAGAGATTGAATGTAGGGGAATTTACTAGATATGTCACCTTTCAAAAAAGATGAGATCTATAGGCTACTTGGTCCTTTATAAAATCTTCCTTTAGAGCTTGTAGAAGTTAGCACTCAACTGACACACTAAAATCCTATGGAAGTTCAACCACTTTAGGTTCAGTTTTTAGGCCTTAAAGTTTTCCTTGAATTAACGGGAGAAAGCCTTGAGTTTGGGGGATCATATCCTATGGAATTTTAGCTACTTTAGGTTCATTTTTTAGCCCTTAAAATTTTCCTTGAATTAATTGGAGAAAGCCTTGAGAAATGGCACATGCTTTAAAGTTAATGGGAGAAAGCCAATGACACATGCTTTAAAGTTTTCCTAAAATTTTATTGGAGAAATGACACATGTATGGGATAAATGACACATGTACACAATTTTACTTAAAGTGGTAGTGGTTTATGGATATTAAAATGAAGAAATTCTGTCTAGATCTAGTAGTTGTTTATGGATATTAAAATGAAGAACTTCTATTTAGATATGTTCCAGAGATTGACTGTAGGGGCATTTACTCAATATTTCACCTTTCAGAAAATATGAGATCTAGAGGCTAAGTGGGCCTTTATAGAATCTTCCTTTAGAACTTATAGAGGTTAACACTCAACAGGCAGACTAAAATCCTATGAAACTTCAAAAACCTATGGAAGTTCAGACACATTAAGTTCAATTTCTAGGCGTTAAATTTTTCCTTGAATTTATGGGAAAAAGCCTTTAGTTTGTGCAAAAAAATGTGTTAGTGGCCAAGTGTGAATGAATATTCAAACCCTTTCCCACATTAATTATCAATCTGGGTGCATTGGTTATTGCAAGGCTAACACGCACAATATGTGTAGATACAATAGCGAAATTCCGATATCAATCATGGATTCGATAATTTAAACAAAGAAAAATCACTATAACAACAATAAAAGAATGGAAGTAGTAAATTGTAAAGCTTTCAATGCATTCAAAACAATAAAGATACCAGCAATTAGATCTACTGTTACAGCAATTAAGAAACATGCAAAACAAAAAACAGAATTAACAATGTATAGAAAGAATGTAGCACCTGATCAGGAGAGCAGGCCCAAATCTATGATCATGGCTACGATGTACTCACAAACTTTCAAGAGTAATACAAAGATAACTTATATTAACTCAACAAAATTTTCTAGTACAAATCTTCATTCGCTGCATAGCCAACCCTCTATGCATTATCTCCTATACATTCTATCCTCCCCTTCTCTCTGATTTGTGCCCTTTTAAATATACAAACAACAAAGGGGAAGTAAAATGATTACAAAATATCAACAAGAAAGATGAGATCTGAAAGATATTTTCATCATGATTCAGCTGACACAAGTCGAATATGGAAATTACAATTGGAGCAATTTTGATAAACGGCCACAACAGAAAATCTGCAAATCTATCCTTCGAAGAACCCTATGTTTCTATCAATATATAACAAATTTTGGAAAAATTCTCATAGAGAAACTAATTTGGCCTATTATGCAAAAAACCCATGTTTCAGGTTTTCAATATTCTTCTTCTTTTTCCTGAAATTTTCAACGAAAAACTGTCTCTCGTTATTCTAGCGAATTTCTGAGTTGGAATATTTAATTATCAGCTGAAGATGAAACCTAGAATTTGGAACAGATCTTGGAGGCTAAAATAGTGAGTGATGTTATAACGAATTCATTAATAAAACATTATTTGAAAAATCATGCATAATAATAATTAATTTATTAAAATAAAGGAGAACAAGTATTATTTATCCAAAAGAGCATAAATAATTATGAAATGGAATTATATAATAAATTATGATGCATAATGTGATAAAAGAACATTAGAAATGGATGAGATTTTAAGAAGTGATAATAATAATACAAATTAGTGGCCCAACATCTCCCCCAAACTTAACATGTTCCATGTCCTCATGCAACCCAATGCCTCAGTATTAACCAAGTTGTAATACAATAATCAAAATGCTCACCCAAGTGCATGATATTGATGGAAGAGAAGGCTTCTTCCTCAATGATTCCTTAAAATAATTTTCATGTATACTTTCAACTGTATGCATATGAAGTTACAACAAAGTATGATACAAGTAAATAAAAACTTCATTACAAACCAGATTTTGCTGAAATTTTCTAAGAAAATTTATACTATATCAATGCTTCTCCAATCCAAAAATCAAATAAATGCAACAAATGGATTTCAATATATCAGAAAAATGGTTTTAGTTAATAATGCATGATTTTTTTGGAATTAAAAAATTGGTTTATCTTGAATTTTTTTGGGTTTAATGATACATTTGTTGTCCAAAAATCAGAAGAATCCAGTTGATAGTTTTAAGGATATACAAAATCAATTTTAGGATTGTATACCTTAAATGAGGAAGAAATGAGAAATCATTCATCATGCATAGAAACCCTTCCCCCAAACTGGAGAATTAGCATGTCCTCATGCTACACTAGAAAACAAATTGGGGTGGTTTCTACAATCATGGCTGGAATCTTTGTTTGGTGTATAACAACATGGACTAAGGGAGATTTTGAGAGGGAATAATGATACCGATGGATGATAAAGAATATTAATGGCATGTTCATGATAATGAAAGTAATACTCCTGCAAACTGAAAGATTCTGTTTCCGAAATATGGGAAGTGGTAAATAAGGGGAAATAATGGTTGAAAAATATGAGTGAATTATGCTCAATGGTTGTTCATGACATTCTCCTAAAATTTTAATAATCAAAGCCTTATGCTATTTCACCTTAAGTTTTACCTCCACAAAAATGTGGAATGACATGTATGGATTGACATTTCTTGAAGCTGATGCTAAAAGTGATGCGTAAGGCGGAAGCCATGCAAGATGAGAAAAAGTAATCAGAAAATGTAGTAGGGCTTCCTTCCACCAAACTAATTGGTTTCCCTGTCGTTTATAAAAAAATTCACGAGTGTCCTTAATTAGTAATTCATCACCTCAGTTAGTTCATTACATATAAAAGTGACATAATCATACTATGAATGACATGGGATAATAATGGATAAGAAGGGAAAAGATGCATTCCCTATACCCATAAGCTTTGGTTGTTATGAGCACAAAAATTAAGAGAATTAGTTATCTTAGTCTTTGTTTCTCAAGGTCTATCCAATTACATGGGATTCAAAATCATAATCAAGCGTCTTAGTGGTGTTGTTAAGATATGAATAAATGATGACTGATTGGGAAAAGCAACAATATTTGGTTAAATATATGATACTTGTAAAATAAAGGAATGATGTATTAGATGATACAAAATGTCAAATATAAAATATCCTAAAAGTTTCATCCCTAACATGTAAAGTAAATGTTTATAACAAATAATAGATATAAACCATAACTACCATCATCTAAGAACTGATTAAATACTACCCCATGAACCATGAGTTCTGGAAAACCTTGTTTATGAAATAGTCAACTCTATCGGAAATTAGCTTTGAGAAAACAAGGTAACCAAGTAGATTATAGTATTAAATTAACTTCTATACCATAGGCATAGCCACTACTACCAGGAGGCATCCATAGCCGCGACAAGGATTCCTTTTTAACCCATTGAGATGCTAGTGTCCCATCTATTATAAATAAGTACATAGTTACAAAAGCCTTTCAATTTACTTAGATGTCAACTAAAGATCATTGTTCTGGCATGGTAATTATTTAATAACAATGCCATTCACAGAAGCTAATAAAAGTGAAAAATTTAGCTCGTGATGAGACCTCTTGTCCTTCAGTTTTATGACTAAATGCCATTATCGTGGCTTGGGGACCAGCAGTAGTAATTTAACTTTATTAGGACCTATGATCACGGTAGGTCGGCTCGTGATGATACCTCCTATGCTCTATTTTACCATTTATGTTTAATATTCAACTATGGTTATTGTTAATCAATAAATATTACTTAATAGATGGGGTGGCAGGTCAGCTCCTTAAGAGCTAGGAATGGCATAAAAAGTTGTGTAGTAAGTGTTTTCAACTTTGATAGTTTTTATTCTAAAAAACTAATAACATTAAAATTATTTCTCATAAATAAATTTTTTATTGTTTATATTGGGGTTGAGGAATAGTTCATTAGATAATGGCAGAAAGATTTAAATACAACTATGTGGTCATCATTATAAATTTTACAAGATCATGGACTTGACCAATTAGGAAAGTTGAAAGCTGGCATGATGAAATGATATTTGCATAATTATTCCTTAAAAATAAGATTATGTTTATAGATAAAAAAAGATAAAATGACTACCCAAGCATTATGTCAAAGAGGGCCTAGACCATTAAAAGTATTTCCCGTTCACCAAAGAGAAAAATAAATCAGAAAGACCTACATATGTTTAACTAAACATGAATATTGGCCAACAATAGTAGTTGTGACCGAGGTAACAACAACAATGACTTAGGTAATAACAAGGAAAGGGGAAAAATAACGATGGTTGGAAGGTGACATGAAGGAGGATTAGTCACTTTACAAAATAATGAGGAATTAAGAGTGAATCATTCCTGACCAGACTTACAATAATAATAATCGTCCTTATTACTAAATATGAGACCCCACCCTAAGTAAATTATGTCTGTTATCAGTCCTAGTTGGTCATTTCATATGTAAAATACCAAATAAATCCATGGAGTTAGTCGAGAACGTACCTGGCAACTTACCATAGCAAAATAACAACACTAGAGGAGTAACAACACCAAGTACTTAGAAAAATAACACCATGGAGTAACATGATCAGGAAATTAAGTCTCTTGTCAAAAAATGCTCAAAAATGAAGTTGCTCAGAATTGTTCCAAACCAAAATGACAGAAAAGAGCTCGCCAAAACGATCCTGTAGCCGCGAACAACACTCAAATCCGTTACCGTATGGAGGAGATATTGCATTTTGAAATCGCCCAATAACCTCTAATGCTGAATGGGTTCATGATTTTAATGTGGAGAAATATTTTTACTATATTAAAGTTTAATTAATGTTTTATATATATTAAAAATTTAATATTTTATTTGATTTAAAAAATCATATATTATATTAATATTTTTTTTATGTATTAAATATTAATTAAAAAATATATATATTAATTATATTAATTAAATTCCATATCAGTTTTAAAAACCCAAATGTCAGAAGTGAAATGTTTTAAACATCATATGGTAAAGTTCCTTGGGTTACGTGGCAAATGTGGCAACGTAAATTTTCAAAGTATGAGAACCCAAATGCAATGACATATTCGTTTGTTAACGTGGGTTTAAAGCATGTGTTTTAAATGGAGCGGAGTTTCAAAAAACCTTGGGAACCCCCCTATACACGTGACCCTTATCAGGTCCGTGGGCCAAGTGCAGAACCAGCGGTTAAGTTTAAAGTGGTGGCGGTCACATATAACAAGCGGAGGTTACGTTGGTTTTAAATGTCAACGTTAATACAAACGGTTCGTTCCAACATTTAATCCAAACGGTGCAGCCACATGCACCACTTGACATTTAATGTCACAACTAACACTGCTCTTAAAGTTAGCGCCACTTCCTCCATTTTAGGCGGAACTCCAAGTTTATCCGCAGTTAACTAAAGTTGGCCCACTTTTTCTGGGATTTTTGCCTAACATTGGGAAAAAACTTCAGTTAGCCATAACTTTGGCTAGGGAAGTCCATTTGGGACGATTTTTATTTTATTTTGGGAAATGAATCATTCTGGAGCTGTTGGGAGTGTTTTCAGAGCCATCAGGGCATTCTATTAGTGAATTTAATAGCGTTTTTGGTCGTGGAGCCACCAGGGCCTATTGAAAGATCTCTTGTTTTGGGCTATTCTCATCCAATGGAGGTGAATGAATAGTCATTTTATACTGATTTCAGCCTTCTGAATCATAATTTGTAGCTTATTTTTCCCTTTGAGGCTTTTATATAGTTGTATTCACATTTTGAGCATTTAATCAAAAGGGGAAAAGCCTAATTAGAGGCTTTTGGACCCAGCAGAGGTAGCCCAAGAGAGGGGTGAACTACTTAAACAATTATTTTCTGTCATACTGTATATTTTTGTTGCATTATTTCAGATTCTACTCCTTTAAACAGTAAATTTTTATAAGTAAACTTTTCCCAAGCAGGTTTAAACAGAGAACAAAACTTATTAGTTCATCTTCAAACCACTATACTTTATTTGCAGAATACATAATATTGCCTATTCACACATGAAATTTGGATTAATGAATACTTTTCACATAAAAAAATACTTTCATTGATCGGATCTATTACAGTGATTACATTTTATTTCTTTAGGCAGAGTCAGTTTGTGGGCCAGGTAGCCTCTGGTTTCATCCTTTCTAGTAAAGGTGAAATAACCAGTAAAAGCCCCTTACTGTCAATCTCTGTATGAGAAATACTTTGTTCTCACAATTTCAGATCAAGTTGGTATCAGAGATCTAGGTTTTGCTTAAGATTTTGTGAAATTTGTGCAAGAAGATTGTGTTATTCTGCAAAATTTGATGCTTACTAGACTGAAATTAAAAAGAGGGGAAGGTAAATTGGTTAGAGAACAAGTTTATCCTCAACCAAGGAGGGCTAGAGTGCCATTACATCCACCTTCCATTTCATCCTCAATAGCCTTAGAATCAGCCACAAACATGTCTTCCAGAGAAGGAGAAGTACATGAGGAAATGGATCCCAAGGAAGAAGAAAGATTCTTTAGAAAATCTTTCTTGGACTTGACTGAGATGGTTAGGATCCTATACCAGGAGAGAAATGATAGGATTGCTAGAGAAGGGTCTAGAAACCAAAGAGAAGAAGGAGATTCTTCAGGAGGAAAGAAAGACAAAGATGATTCTAAGAAAGGGAATGGAGGAAATGGTGATTCACCATCTCCATCATCATCCTCATCCTCCACATCATCCTCTTCAACTTCTGAAAATCAGTCACACAAAACAAATGCATCTCTTAAAAATCCTTTGTTAAAACTTGATGTAAATTTTGAGTTGCCGATGTTTAATGGTGATGTGAATGCAGAAAAATTGGATAATTGGATTAGACAGCTGGAAGTCTATCTAAGAATTCAGAATTTACATGATGATGACACAAGAATCCAATTAGCTTCTTTGAGAATGGATGGAGCAGCTTTGGTTTGGTGGGAAGCCAAGACCAAGGAGGAAATCAAAAAGCATGGTAAGATAACTCTAACATGGAATGAGTTTATTAATGCTATTAAGAAACAGTTTTATCCTCTTGCTCATAGTCAGAAAGAAATCATGAATTGGCAAAATTTTAGGCAACTTAAAGGTCAAAATGTGAAAGATTATACCCAAGAGTTTAGAAGGAGAGCACTTCTACTTGGAGTAGACTTACAAAGTCAAGACACCTTGTTGAAATACATAGGAGGTTTGCACAATTATCTGCAACATACTATCTTAATGTTCAATCCTACCAGCTTAGATGAAGTCTGTGTCCAGGCTACACATTTAGAAGCTAGAGGAAAGAATGCTTTTGATGCTTTTGATTGGGATCGTAATTTAAAAAATAGAGGAAAGAAGAGAATTGCAAATTCAAGAAAGGAAAAAGGAAAGTTCTTTTGCAAGAACTGTTCAAAGACAAGTCATGATGAAGATCATTGTTGGAAGCTTCATCCTGAACTGAAACCAGAAAAATTCAAGAACAAAAACAAGACAAAATAAAAGGAGAAAACTGTAGCAACAGTTGAGCAAGACTTAGGGTCAGACTCAGGAGATGAGACAAAAATCATAGCCATGGTTTTAAAGAACATTAAGGGGAAAGAAGTGGTGCAAGACACAACTCCCAGTTCTAGCTCTTTGAATTGTCACAAAGATACTCATGAATAAAAGAGGAGGTTAGAGCTCTTCCATGTGAGGGTAATTTCAAAACATACCAAAATTGACACACTATTTGACAGTGGGTCACAACCTAATCTTATATCTGAAGACTTGGTCAAGCAGCGTAAACTTGAGACCATTCCACATCCGAAGCCTTATCCACTTGGATGGATATGCAAGGATGCTAATTTGCAAGTCTCAAGAAAGTGCATATTGTGCTTTGCAATAACTGCACACTTTATTGACACAGTGGAACTTGATGTGGTGCCACTTGATATCTCAGGTATTGTTTTGGGAAGTCCTTATTTATTTGACAGGAAGGCTATCTTTCATCCCCATGAAAACAAGTATCAGTTGTTCAAAGATGGTAAAGAGTACATTGTGAGAGCTCACAAGAAGAAGTTGGAATCTTCTTTACTCCATGCATGTCAATTGAAAAGACTGGTTAATGCAAGTCAAAGTCTAACTTTGTTAATGATGAAACGACCAGATTTTGAGCATTCACCTTTTTATGATGTTGCTAATGATTTGTCTCAGTTTGATAACAGTTTGTCTTTGAAAAAAGATGATGTTATGTTGCACGAATTACCTTTTGGGTTAGCCAATGCAGTGAATGAAGTGTCAAAGCAAAGAAGTTCAAGCAAGAAGGACACACAATTCAGCATGGGAAAAAGTTGGTTTCAGAATGGTACAATTCGCCATGGGAACAGTTTGCAAGGTGAAGGTTATTTTAAGTCTTTCTGGAAGTTTGATCAGTGTAGAAAAAGTTTTTTTTCTACAAATTACAATTGCTGTTCTGCAAATTTTAATCATTTGCATCATGACTCCGTCAATCTTAGCAATGGACGACCAGTTGATTCTAGAGACAAATTGTCATTTTCTCAAAAGCTCCATTTGATGAAATCGGGTAGATTTCAATTATTCAAGGGTGGAAGAGAGGAGAATCAATCTCCACATCATCAGTTTTAATAATTAGAGAGCTTTTGGGGTCCAAAAGCTTCCCATTTGGGAGGTGTGATCAGGAGATTAAGTCTCTTGTCAAAAAATGCTCAAAAATGAAGTTGCTCAGAATTGTTCCAAACTAAAATGACAGGAAAGAGCTCGCCAAAACGATCCTGTAGCCATGAACGACACTCAAATCCGTTACCGTATGGAGGAGATATTGCATTTTGAAATCGCCCAATAACCTCTAATGCTGAATGGGTTCATGATTTTAATGTGGAGAAATATTTTTAATATATTAAAGTTTAATTAATGTTTTATAGATATTAAAAATTTAATATTTTATTTGATTTAAAAAATCATATATTATATTAATATTTTTTTTATGTATTAAATATTAATTAAAAAATATATATATTAATTATATTAATTAAATTCCATATCAGTTTTAAAAACCCAAATGTCAAAAGTGAAATGTTTTAAACATCATATGGTAAAGTTCCTTGGGTTACGTGGCAAATGTGGCAACGTAAATTTTTAAAGTATGAGAACCCAAATGCAATGACATATTCGTTTGTTAACGTGGGTTTAAAGAATGTGTTTTAAATGGAGCGGAGTTTCAAAAAACCTTGGGAACCCCACTATACACGTGACCCTTGTTAGGTCCGTGGGCCAAGTGCAAAACCAGCAGTTAAGTTTAAATTGGTGGCCGTCACATATAACAGGCGGAGGTTACGTTGGTTTTAAATGCCAACGTTAATACAAACGGTTCGTTCCAACATTTAATTTGAATGGTGTTGCCACATGCACCACTTGAAATTTAATGTCACAACTAACACCGCTCTTAAAGTTAGCGCCACTTCCTCCATTTTATGCGGAACTCCAATTTTATCCACAGTTAACTAAAGTTGGCCCACTTTTTGTGGGATTTTTGCCTAACATTGGGCAAAAACTTCAGTTAGCCATAACTTTAGCTAGGGAAGTCCATTTGGGAAGAATTTTTATTTATTTTGGGGAAATGAATCATTCTGGAGCTGTTGGGAGTGTTTGTAGAGCCATCAGGGCATTCTATTAGTGAATTTACCAACATTTTTGGTCGTGGAGCCACTAGGGCCTATTGAAAGATCTGCTGTTTTGGGCTATTCTCATCCAATGGAGGTGAATGAATAGTCATTTTATACTGATTTCAGCCTTCTGAATCTTAATTTGCATCTAATTTTTCTCTTTGAGGCTTCTATACAGTTGTATTCACATTTTGAGCATTTAATCAAAAAGGGAAAAGCCTAATTAGAGGCTTCTGCACCCAGCAGAGGTAGCCCAAGAGAGGGGTGAACTGCTTAAACAACTATTTTCTGTCATACTGTATATTTTTGCTGCATTATTTTAGATTCTTCTCCTTTAAACAATAAATTTTTATAATTAAAATTTTCCCAAGCAGGTTTAACAAGAGAACAAAACTTATTAGTTCATCTTCAAACCACTATACTTTATTTGCAGAATACATAATATTGCCTATTCACACATGAAAGTTGGATTAATGAATACTTTGCACATAAACAAATACTTTCATTGATCGGATCTATTACAGTGATTACATTTTATTTCTTTAGGCAGAGTCAGTTTGTGGGCCAGGTAGCCTCTGGTTTCATCCTTTCTATTAAAGGTGAAATAACCAGTAAAAGCCCCTTACTGTCAATCTCTATATGAGAAATACTTTGTTCTCACAATTTTAGATCATAACATCACCATAGGAGTAACAAAATTAGAGTAACAACATCTGAAAAGTAACAGCATCTGAAGAGTAACAACATGAAGGAGTAGCAGCATTTTGGAGTAGCAAGATCCGAGCAATAACAACATCCTAAATAGCAGCATTTGGAGTAACAACATTTGAGGAGTAACAAAAACCAAGGAGTAATATCACTAGAGAGTAGCAGAATCAAAGGAGTAGCAACATCACGAGTAGAAACATCCAAAGTAAAAACATCATGGAGTAGCAGCTTCTCGAGTGACAGCATCACGAGTAGGAGCATCCGGAGCAACAATATCACGAAACTTAAGAACTCACTCCTTTTATTTTGATAACAAAACAAAAAATTATGAATTTGAAGTAAACAATAACTGAAGCATAAAAACATAAGAGAAATCAGAAAATAAACAACTCTTTATTGATAAATAGTAAATAAATAAATAACTTAAGTTACAATGGCTATGATTTTTTTTGTTGCAACAATGTTGTTTGTGAATGGTGAATGAATGGGATTTTATTTTATTTTATTTATTTATTTATTTTTTCAGAAAGGACCTGGATTTTCAAATGGAAAATAATTCCCCATTTCTCATGTTATAAATTCATTAATTAATGAAAATTATTCATTTTCTTTTCTCTGTGTGAGGAAATGTCTTTGAAAATATTTTTATTTCATTATCATTTCCTTCAAGAATCACTTGTTCATAAATTGACCTCATTTATGCTCCTCGGACCTGTAAAAAATGAGTGTCTACCTGCAATAAAACATGAAATCATGGAAGAAGAGTGGTCATCGGGCTCTCATAATCCAAGAAATATGCAAAAAAAAGACAATTAGTTACTCTATAAAACAAATCTATGAAAAAAAATAACAAAGTAAAATTAATTTATTGCCTGCGAGAGAGTGGTGGCTAACCATACTAACCAGCAGTGTTCAATGATAACTTATTTGTTTTTTGGCTGATTTGAGTGATTCTAGATCCAAATGAAATTGAATTCAGAGAGATGTCTCTAATAAAAACAAGTTTTAAAAGTTCAATGTAATGGTATGTTAAAGTTTCTTAGAACAACCTGCATAATAGAGTCATTTTCGATTTTTCAGCTCAGATGAATAGTTGATATTTCAATCATAAATTTTTCATTTGATGATGGATTGAACCAATTAAAATTGGAGATTAAATTATATTCATTCATATATCTCTAATCAAAAATGTTTTGAAGGAAAGAATAATTGGTGGGTCAAATACGCAAGTGAACAACCGGGAAAAAAGAGTTTCAAAAGTGTTGATTTACGATAAGCAATCAGTATTTTGGTCATAACTTCCTCATATGATTTCAAAATAAATTGATTCAAATTTTCTTGTAAGCTGTATTCATAGGGAAATATACCATATAAACAGGTTTTCAAAATCTAGTCATTTAAGCCTCCAAAAACAGATTGTCCCAACTCTATTCCTTAGCTGCCTACTAGACATCCTGCCATTGTTTTGGTCATAAATTTTTCATTTCAACTCAAAATTGAGTGATTCAAATTGGGGTAAAAAGTACACATGAAGGGATACGTATTTTAGAAATAGGTCTTGAAAATATTCCCATCTAGTCCCTCAAAACATGACTGTCCCAACTATTTTTCCAGAATTTTCATCAAGCCTCAAGTCATAAGATATGAGAATTAAGGAATTTTTCCAAGAATGTGATAAAAATAAATATTAGTGGTTTTAGGAATTTTATTTTCCTTATAATGCATCTACATACATAAATAAATTTAAATATTGATTACCGATATTAACTTTTACAGCGTGTTCCAACAAAAACAACTATTTTTACATCTAAAGAAATTTATTTATTTATGTTTTTATTCATTCTTTATTATACAACACTACTTTACTTTGAAAAATAAAATATACTTACATATAAGAGTACTTCCAGTGAACTCATTTCTGAAATAATTCCTCAAGTATACACATACTCATATTTGAAAAATGTATGTTAATAAATACACGGGTACGAGAGATGAACTTCCCTATTAAGGATGGTGCCAAGAGTTGTTGAAGCATAGAGTGATGTTACGAGAAAACAACACAGTGAAACTAGTCTTCAATATAGTCTTGATTTCCCATATTTGTCACATCCTGAAGTTCTATGATTGAGTTCCAGATTTTTTTGATGCTTTCTTCCTTGACCTCATCCTCTGACTTTTTGTTTAGATATTTGTTCATAGAACTAGATGAAGGAAAAAAAAATTCAAACAATTCTTAAAGCTCAGGACCTAGAGTAGGGTAGCATTTCCCTCCCAAGGATGAGAGATTAGGCCCTAAGAAATTAGCAGAAATAAAAGCAAAGAAAAGTGACTAACTCTCAGGACCTAGAGTAGGGTGGCATTTCCCTGCCCAAGACGAGAGATAAGCTCCTAAGAAATCAATCAAAAAAGAAGAAAAATAGAACAACTATGCTCAGGACCTAGAGCAGGGAAGCATTTCCCTCCCTAGGACAAGAGATTGGTTCCAAATACATCAATAAAAAACAAAAACATAAAAACTATTCTCAAGACCTAGAGCAAGGTAGAATTTCCCTCCCTAGGATGAGAGGTTGATCCTTAGATCAATAAGGATCGTGTTCTTGCACCTTTGTTAGCCTCCTCAGAAACTGCGCCAAAATGTTGGTGTCCAAGTGTGAATGAATATTTAAACCCTTTCCCACATTAATTATCAATCCAGGTGCATTTGTTATTGCAAGGCTAACATGCACAATATGTGCAGATACAATAGCATAATTCTGATATCAATCGTGGATTCGATACTTTAAACAAAGAAAAAATCATTTTAATGACAATAAAATAATGGCAGTAATAAATTGTAAATATTGCAATGCATTCACAACTATAAAGATACCATCAATTAGATTTACTATTACTACAATTCTGAAATATGGAAAACAAAAAATAGAATTAACAATGTACAGAAAGAATGCAACACTTGACCAGGAGAGTGGGCCCAACTCTTTGATCAGGGTTGCGATGTACTCACAAACTTACAAGAGTAACACGAAGATAAATTGCATTAACTCAGTAAAATATTTTATTACAAATCTCCATTGCCTACAGATCCAACCCTTTATGCGTTATATCCTATGCGTTCTATCCTCCCCTTCTATCTGATTTGTGCCCTATTAAATATTAAAAAAAAGGGGGAAATAAACTAATTACAAAATCTCAATAAGCAATATGAGGTCTAAAATATATTTCCATCATAATTTAGTTGGCACAAGTCGAATCTGGCAATTACCACTGGGGCAATTTTGGAAAACGACCACAAGAGAAAATATGCAAATCTATCCTTTGAAGAACCCCGTGTTTCTCTTAATCAAGACCGAATTTTCGAAAACTTCTCATTGAAAACTAACTTGGTCTGTTCTGCACAAAACCCATGTCTTATATTTTCACGATTCTTCTCCATTTTCCCGAAACGCTCAACGCAAAACTATCTCTTGTTGTTCCAGTGAATTTCTGAGTTGGAATATTTAATTATCAACTGAAGATCAAATCTGCAATATGGAACAGATCTTGGAGGCTAAAATAGTGAGTGATGTTATAACGAATTAATTAATAAACCATCATTGGAAGAATCATGTATAATAATTATTAATTTATTAAAATAAAGGAGAACAAATATTATTTATCCAAAAGAGCATAAATAATTATGAAATTGAATTATATAATAAATTATGATAAATAATGTGATAAAAGAACATTAGAAATGGATGAAATTGATGTTAAGAAGTGAAAATAATAATTAAAAATTAGTGGCCCAACAAAATGCATGTCCATGGTTTGCCTTAAAGTTTATGGGAGAAATCAGATCTAGAAATGACATGCCTTAAAGTTTTCCTTGCCTAGAGTTTAAGATAGAAATGAGATGTACGTATTTTGCCTTAATGTTTTCCTTATAATATACGGGAAAAATGACCCTGCCTTACCATTTATGGCAGAAATGACATAGAAATGACACATGTCAAAAGACACACCTTTATGAGTTTGTGGGAGAAATGACATGTCCATGGTTTGCCTTAAAGTTTATGGGAAAAATCAAATCTAGAAATGACATGCCTTAAAGTTTTCATTGCCTAGAGTTTAAGATAGAAATGGCATGTACACAGTTTGCCTTAAAGTTTGCCTTATAATATATGGGAAAAATGACCCTGCCTTACAGTTTATGGGAGAAATGACATAGAAATGACACATGCCAAAAGTCACACCTTTATGAGTTTGTGGGAGAAATGACATGTACATGGTTTGCCTTAGAATTTAGTTTTCCATTTAGTTTTCCTTGAATTTTATGGGACAAATAACTTCTAGAAACCTCTACATTAACATCTATAAATAAGCTAAGAACATTAAGAACAAATTTTCAACTTACAAATTAGTTATGTCCTTGATAAGAAGTATGATTTAGCACCTATCAAAATTTTTAATATTTTTTAATAATGTCATTTTTGGCTCATACTATCATTCATCCTTGATATGTACGAATTTTACAACTTGGACATCAACCTACACTATCAACATATCACTCTATCCATGTCAGTCCAGATTATTCATGTCCACTACATCATAAAACACTCCACTTTTAACATTTTACAAGATTAGAAGCATCATGGAAGGTGTGAATTTAGGTACATTAGTAAAATATAGCCATGCCAATCTATATTAGTAAGATCCATTACATCGTAAAACACTCCACCTTTAACGTTTTACAATATTAGAAGCATCATGGAAGCTGTAAATTTAGGTACATTAATAAAATACAACCATGTCAATCTAGATTATTAATATCCATTACATCATAAAACACTCCACTTTTAACATTTTACAAGATTAGAAGCATCATGGAAGGTGTAAATTTAGGTACATTAATAAAATACATCCATGTCAATCAAGATTATTTATATCAATTACATCATAAAACACTCCACTTTTACCAAACACTCCACTTTTAACATTTACAATATTAAAAGCATACGGAAGGTGTAAATTTAGGTACATTAATAAAATATAGCCGTGTGAGATGTTGGAGGGACATAACTAACAATTAATGTACCATGCGGCTTATACTACTGAGGATGACAAAGCTACTGTATGTTGCTTCGAGAAAACTTGAATATAATATACATCTAGACATCTAGAAATTTCCTCTCAGATAGTTTGTACAAGTATTGTGCTTGAAAATGATTATTACTCTTCTTCATAAGGTTGTAGTGAGCTAAGTTTACCTGTAGTAACACTGTAACCATGATCATTGTATAGAAAGCTACTTAACTTACTTATGTAAATATTGTCACACTAGTTCAACAATGAAATCTATTAATCTCGCTTCTATTTTCTTTTAGGACACTAATCTCCAAACATATATGAGGATAAGATTGAATAGGGAAAAACTAAGAGGAAATATGGAGAATAAAGATATACCAAAATATATGGCCCAAAAAACCGTCTGATGCTGCTACAATTATTCTTATTATGATGATAGTATCTTGTTTACTAGAATGTTAGAGTGATATAGTGAATCTAAATCATCCAGGTAGCATCTTAATCTGAAACATTCATTCTATATTCCTTATTGAGACTTGACCAAAAACCACATAGGACTCTGTAAGTGGAACCATGTGGCTCATATGGTTAGGAAGTAATAATTAGTTGCCAAATGGTTGAGAAATCCAATTAAGTTATATAGTATATTTATGAATCTTCAAATTTTATGTAAAGGTGGATATATATAATTTTTTCGACACTTTCACATCATTTTTAATTACACTTGACTGCGTTTCTACAGGAGATTGTGATCTAGAAATAGACATTTTATGCGATTACTCTGTTTTGTACCAGTTTTCGGCACATTAGATCTTGGTTAAGATGATTCAACTTGAAACAAGAAGTTTAAGGTTCATCAACTAGTTAAACTATATTTGGGCGTGTTCTAATTAGTTAGAAACAATTTGGAGACAAAATCCCAAAATCATATGGGGAAAAATACGGGTTCATCACCTATTTAAATTATATTTGAGGGTGTTATAATTAATTAGAAACAATTTGGAGACAAAATCCAAAAAATAGATGGGAAAGAATAATATTTAAAGAAATTTAGCATGAATACCATCAACACCCACACAGTTTTCACCCACAACAAATTGCAAATTTGAAAAATATTTTAAAAATGAGACAGATGACCTCAAAAACAATTGAATTATATTATTAAAATGAGACAGATGACCTCAAAAACAATTGAAATATATTTTTAAAATGAGACAGATGACCTAAAAAACAATAGAATTCTTTGTTCAAGGAATCGAATTCCAAAAGGTGTTTCTAAAATTTACAGTCTGAGTTAAGTTCAACTTGCAATTTAAAGAGAATTTCAAAGTTTTAAGAAACAATATTTTACAATCAAATAAAAAAAATAAAATTAAAAAAAACTCCTATCAGTATTAGAGAATTCTAAAATAGAATTAGCTTCAATATGCAAGACAGTTGGGCTCATTTTGTATGATCTTGGTTAGGATGATTCAAAGAGTCCGGGTTATTCCTCTCGAGTCTATGGATGTTTTGGGAGCAACTTATTAGTTATTGAGTAGGTAATTCCTTGAAATTATTTTCTTGAAATTGGGTACACATTATGTAAATGAATGCAGAGACCATCAACACCCACACATTTTTCACCCACAACAAATTGCAAATTTGTAAATTATTTTAAAATTGAGACAAATCACCTCAAAAATAATTGAAAATTATATTTAAAATGAGACAAATGACCTCAAAAAAAATAGAATTCTTTGTTCAAGAAATCGAATTCCAAAAAGTATTTTTGAAATTTACAGTCTGAGTTAAGTTCAACCTGCAACATAGTTGGGCTCATTTGGTATGATATTAGTGAGGATGATGTTGGCAATATGATGCTGAGTGTTGTCCTTGATGGCAACCCACTTAATGAAGATGATGGCAACCTACTTGATGAAGTTGTCCTTGATAGAATATGTCTTGATGAACTTGTCAAATGATGTATCTACAGTGAGTACAGAAGGTAAAGAAGAAAGGAATTCAGTATGTGTTATATCTATGATGAAAAGAGTATGTCTCAAGGAATACGCGGATTTGTCTAGGAGAAGTCGCGTATGCACGCGGAAAATAACGTTCCAAGTCGCGTATGGGAAAAAGCGCTCATAAAGTGCAAAACCATGGGTAACCACCATGGTATTGACCCATTGTATTGAGTAATGATTCGTCTATGTGACCCCGCCCAGGAATACCATCGAAAGTAAGGTGGTTTTGACCCATGGTATTGATAAAGGGTAAACCTATATAAGGAGAAGAAATTCATTATGCAAAGTGTGTGCATATGTCTAGGCCTTAATGTATACTTCTCTCTGAAGTATATCTGCATGGTGGAACTTTGCTCTTAATTGATAGATCTGATTCTATAATGTATCTATGAACATAATGAAGATCCAAGATCTCTAGATCTTGAAATGGTGAAAATCTTGGATGATCTGAAAAGAAGTGATAAAGACCTGGCGCAAATCTGTTGAAGAAGTTGAAGAAATCTGGGTAAGTTCATAGATTTGGTCTATTCTGCAAAGTTTATCTTTTATAGATCAATACGCAGGTTCGCTTCACTGAAGGAGCGTATACACGTGGATCTATTTCAACAAAGGCGCGTATGACCTGTTAGGGTTTTTGTAAAAAGTTGCACGAATGTATACGCGTGTTGTCTTCAGTGAAAGCGCGTATATACGCGGATCCATCTAAAGAAAAGCGCGTATGATATCTGAACTGGTGGTTTCTCATGGTTGAATGTGTTTCTACATACTTATTCTGAAGTTTGGGTTATCTCTGATATACTGATTATAGTGGTTTCACTGTTCGGTTGGGAAGCATTGGGCAAAGTATGTTTGTTGATAAGTGAAGGGTTGTGTTGGAGCTGTTTGATCCAGTTTGAAAATTGATGAAACGTGGTCTGCAGTGGATCTAAGGGTTGAAGCCTTCAGTCTGATAATAGAAGCTTTCTGTCAGCAGAGGCTGGTGCTAATATCAGGGGGTAGTAGCTCCCTTCCAGGTGAGACTGGTAAACGAGAGCAGGGGGTTGAAGCTCCCTTCCAGGGGAGGCTGGTAAACGAGAGAAGGTTGTAGCCTTCTGCAGGTGAGTGCCTGCGTACTGGTATAAGTCTGCACCAGTACATGATTGTAAGAAGTTTTTCTTTATAATAAAATATTGAAGGCTGAGCAACGGCAGCGGTGGTTTTCTCCCGACTTGGGTTTCCACCTAAAAATCATGGTGTTCATATGTGATGCTTTTGTGTGATGTTTCATTCTGTTATTACTGCACATGTCTACTGCTATATAAACATATGATGAATGAATACATGCAAGGATCTTAGTAAAGAATTGATTGTTTATTAATATCTCTGTGAATACGTGAGTTTCATAAAGGGTATCCGCGTATATACGCGAGTCTGTATCAAGAAAGTAGCGTATGGGTTTTAGAAGCAAGAAAAAGTAAAAGTTTTGAATATGCAGTAAATACTGATTCACCCCCCCCTCTCAGTATTTTTCCCAACAATTGGTATCAGAGCAGGTCCTTCTGAAAAAGCTTAACCGCTAGAAGGAAGATCAAGCAGGATGAGCAATCACGAGGGAACAGCATCTATCAAACCTCCGCTCTCCAACGGAAGAAATTTAATCTTCTGGAAAATAAGGATGAGATCCTATCTTCAGTCCATGGGAGCAGATATATGGGCCATTGTTGAACAAGGATATCAATATCCAGCTGCTACACCAACAGATCCAACTGAAAGAAAGAATTATGAATCAAATGCAAAAGCGGTCAATGCTATAACTGGAAGTCTAACTGAAGCAGAATTTGTCAAAGTCATGCAACTAAATACAACAAAGGAGATATGGGACAAAATCATCCTAAGCTATGAAGGTGATGCAAAGGTAAAAAGTGCAAAACTTCAATCTCTCAGAATTGAGTATGAAAATTTAAAAATGCATAGTGATGAGAATATTGTTGGTTTCTTTTTACGTGTTGATGATGTTGTAAACCATATGAAAAATCTGGGAGAAACAATAACCGAATCCACTTTGGTTGAGAAAATTTTGAGATCACTAACGGCCAAGTTTGAGTCAAAAGTTTCTGCTCTTGAAGAAAAACAGGACCTTCAAAATCTTACTATGGTGCAACTTCATGGCATATTGACTGCTTACGAAATGAGGAGAGGAGGACCATCTGAAGTCAAAGAAGTTGTTTTTAAAGCTTCTACAAAAGGGAAAGAAGTTCAAAAACCGGAAGGGTCAGGATATATCTTAGAAGAAGATGAGGCAAACTTTGTGAGAAGACTCTAACTAGGAACCAGAAGATTCAAAGGTAAGCTTGCTTTCAAATGTTTTAAATGTGGAATAGTTGGTCATTATGCTGCAAAATGTCCTTATAAAGAAACATCTGCTAAAGAGAAGGAAATAACAAGAAAGAATAAGAATCGGTCTAGCACTAAGAAAAGCTACTATACAAATGAAGACAGTGATGGGTTATCTGACAGTGAGGAAGAATGTGAACAACATCTTAGACTTCTCATGGCATTTGAAAATAATTCTAGAGACGATAAGGATGCTTTTATGGATGCTCTATATGACAATGATTTTCTTGATCAAAACAATCAACTCAAAATACGCTTGGAAGAAAGTAAAATAATCATAGAGACTCTGAAAAGGCAGAATGAAGAAGCAAAGAAAGATAATGAAAAATTAGAATATGAAGTAGTAAGTCTAAGAAAAGAACTTGAGAAAGTAAAGACTCTGAATCTTAGATTTGCTAAAGGATCTGAAACCTTAGATGAGATTATCAAGGTTCAACGATCTCCTCTGATTAAGACAGGTCTTGGATATACCGGAGAATCCTCTCAGGCTTCAGCACCAAATTATCTAAAAGAAGCTACAACTGGTTTACCACATTCAGCCACTCAACAAGGGAATCAAGAATCTTCACAAGTAAAGCATGATAATCACAATACAAGGAACACTAACAGGGGTATCTCTCAAAGAAGCAACAATCAACAGGTAAATTCAAATAGAAGATTTCATGATCGCAGAAATTTCTACTTCAATGGACAATGTTTCTCATGTCACAATTTTGGTCATAAAGTTGTTCAATGTGTTGCATATAAAACCATCATGACAAGAGAAGCAAGAAAGAAAAGGATGGATATTGAACCAAAAAAGAACACCTATAACAACTTTTCTCCCCTTCAAAATGAAGTTGAATGTGCTTATTGCAATAACTTTGGCCAAGAAGAATCTGAATGCAAGAGCAAAGTCCAGCCAAAACAACATTTTCCTTCAAGTTCCAAAGTATGGAAAAAGAAGGAATTACAGGTTGAAAATTGTGGGATAGCATTATTTGCAGAAGGTGAAGAAAATCAATGGTACATTGATAGTGGGTGCTCAAGACACATGACAGGTGACAAAAGCAAACTTCTTTCATATAATGCTCTAGAAAAGGAAAAGAAAGTTACATTTGGAAATGATAATCCTGTTGTAATTAAAGGAAAAGGGTTCGTGTTTCTAAAAGAAAAGGTGAAGGCTAATGATGTCATGTATGTGGATGGATTGAGGCATAACCTGTTAAGTGTAAGTCAAATGTGTGATCAAGGTACAGAAGTTGTCTTCAGTTCAAAAGAATGTGTGGTTCATGATCTGGATACATGTAGAACTATTATAAAAGGGAAAAGAACTCCAAGCAACCTATATATATTGAAGAACTGCAAAGATCAATGTTACTTGAGCAAATCTTCAAAAAATTGGCTATGGCATAGAAGGCTGGGGCATCTAAGCTTCTCTCAAATCAACAAAGCAAGTAGACTTCAAGCTATTCGTGGTCTTCCCAATATTTCTCTACCAGAAAGTATCATATGCAAATCCTGCCAATTTGGTAAGCAGACCAGAGTACAATTTAATTCCAAAGAAGGATAATCAAGTAGGCCTCTTGAACTTGTTCATACTGACATTTGTGGACCTATGAGGAAAAAGTCACCACGTGGAGAAGAATACTATATCTTATTTATTGATGATTTCTCTAGAATGTGTTGGATTGCGTTGCTTAAACACAAAGATGAAGCATTTGAGAAATTTCAGATCTTCAAAGCACTGGTTGAAAATGAATTGGATCTAAAAATCAGATGTCTTAGATCTGATCGAGGAGGAGAATATACATCAAATGAATTCTTTGAATTTTGTGAACAACATGGCATAAAGAGACAGTTCTCTGTAGCAGGGACTCCACAACAGAATGGCGTAGCAGAAATAATGAATAGAACAATTCAACAAATGGCTAGAGCTATGCTTGATGATTTTGGAACTCCTGACATGTTCTGGGGAGAAGCAGCACATACAGCATCAAATATTCTCAACAAGGCACATGTTCGGGTAAATAGTGACAAAACTCCATATGAACTCTGGTATGGTAATTCTCGTTCTGTAAAGAATTTTAGAATTTTTGGAAGTAAATGCTTTATCAAAAATAATGATGAAAATCTTGGCAAGTTTGAACCTAGATCAGATGAAGGGATACTTCTTGGTTACTCATCTACTAGCAAAGCATACAAATGTTACAATAAAAGGCTTCGAAAGATTGTTGAATGTATTGACGTTGTCATTGATGAGTCTCCTATAGCTCCTAAAGAAGAAAAAAAAGCAACAGAAGAAGATGATGGTGATTTTTTTCCTTCTACATCAAATGGAAATGATATAGATAGTGGGTCCAATGAAGAACCTGAAAATGATTTATCAGAGAAAGCTCCCTCCAGATTTGTTCAAAAGAATCATCCTGAATCTCAAATTTTGGGAAACAAGGAATCAGGTGTACAAACAAGGAGGACTCTTGTGGGATCTTCTAGCTATTTGGAATTCCTGTCCACAATTGAACCCCAAAATGTCAATCAAGCTAGCAAAGATGAATGTTGGATTCAAGCCATGAATGAAGAGCTTGATCAAATTGAAAAGAATCACCCTTGGGAATTGGTACCAAGACCACATGATAAAAATGTCATTGGAACCAAATGGATATTCAAGAACAAGTTAAATGAAAATGGGGATGTTATAAGAAACAAAGCCATATTGGTTTGCAAAGGGTACACTCAACAAGAAGGTATAGACTTTGAAGAAACTTTTGCTCCTGTAGCTAGACTTGAAGCCATAAGAATGTTTCTTGCTTTTTCAAGTTCTCATCAAATCAAAGTCTATCAAATGGATGTCAAATCTTCTTTCCTCAATGGTGATCTTGAAGAAGAAGTTTATATAGAACAACTAGAGGGATTCATTTTGGGAAATTATAAGAATCTTGTTTGTAAACTTAAAAAGGCTCTACATGGTCTCAAACAAGCTCCAAGGGCATGGTACTATCGTCTTGACAAATATCTCCATCAACAAGAATTTTCAAAGGGGTCTGTTGATAGCAACTTATACACAAAAATTGAACATGACAAACTCTTGATTGTGATTGTATATGTTGATGATATCATTTTTGGGAGTAATGAGTAATCCTTGAGTCAAAAATTTTCTTCTGTTATGCAGCAAGAATTTGAGATGTCTTTACTTGGGGAAATAACATTCTTTCTTGGCTTGCAAGTACATCAAACTACAGATGGTATATTCCTATCACAAGAAAAATATCTTAAGCTAATTTTGAAGAAGTATGGCATGGAAGAATGCAAGCCTGTAAGTACACCAATGATAACCGGATGCAATCTCAGTTCTCATGATGATTCTCCCATGGTGAATCAACCAGAATACAGATCAATGATAGGAAGTCTACTTTATCTCACCGGGACTAGAACAGACATTATGCATGCTGTTTGGATTGTTGGACGATTCCAAGCTAATCCAAAAGAGTCTCATCTTCAGGCTGTCAAAAGAATATTCAAATATCTGCAAGGAACTCAAGACTTTGGACTATGGTATCCAAAGAATGCTGATCTTACTCTTCATGCTTACTCTGATGCAGATTGGGTTGGAAATGTTGATGATCGAAAAAGCACAAGTGGTGGTGCATTCTATATGGGGCCTCGGTTGGTATCTTGGTTCAGTAAGAAGCAAAGTTCTATTGCCTTATCTACTGCTGAAGCAGAATATGTGGCTGCTGCATCTTGTTGCACTCAACTCCTTTGGATGATGCAAACCTTGGGAGATTTTCAAATCAAATGTACTTCTCCTATCTCCATTATGTGTGATAATACAAGTTCCATCAGTATCTCAAAGAATCCTGTTATGCATTCGAAGACCAAGCACATTCCCATCAAGTATCACTTCTTATGTGAACAAGTGCTTGAACATAAGGTGAAGTTGGAATATATTCCCTCCAAAGAACAAGTTGCTGATATCTTTACCAAACCTCTGCCCAGGGAAGCATTCGAATATCTCAGACATAAGTTGGGTGTTGTCTCTGCCTCTCAGAAGATCATATCTGATTAAATTCAGAAGATTAAATTGTATACGCTGGTTTCCTGAAACAAAGTCGCATATGTACGCGAGTATATGAACAGAAAGCCACGTATGGATAGTTGCTGACATTTTTGGGTTGAGGGTCAGCATTTTTCAGTACTATTTGGTTATTCTGGTTATGCTTATTTCTGACAAAGCATTTGATGTAAAGAAGACAGGTACAGGAAGGAAAAATTCAGGGGGAGATGAAGGAATGTGAAGTTTTCAATGTTTCACTTTCCATACGCGGGTTTAGTGAACTAAAGTCGCGTATACACGTGAGTTACAGCAGACACAGTCGCGTATGCATTGATGATAAGAGAATTAATATGGCAATTGAAGATCAGGAGTACCAGTTCAGGGGGAGAATTAGTCTTGCTGTGTATAATGAATTGTTGGCATTATGATGGTTCTGAAATATGATCTCTCTCCTGAGGTCTTTCTAGTATTGGTCATGAAAAGTCATATTTGTAACTTGATGAACAAGTCTTGTTGAGACCCATGATGTAAAATTGTAATATTTAGTCACGTAAGAACTTGCTATTTGTAAACCCACTTGGTTGGGTATTTGAGTCTCTTATGTAAATTCACTTGGTTGGATCTTTGATGTAAGTATGAGTCCTTGGTGATAGGAAGGTCATAGAGTCAATTACTTCATTGTAAAATATGTTTGAAGACGCAGCATGAATTCAGGGGGAGCATGATACCTTCAGTACACATCAGATCTGCAAAGCACTTCCTTCTTTTGATCCGCCCTTTGCCCTTGATGTCAAAGGGGGAGAATGACATGGTGTTTGAATAAGGGGAGAGTATCATGGTGTTATTCAATGTATCTATCTGCTGTAGTGATCAAACACCATCGTGGTTGCCATCAAGTCCAAAGGGGGAGATTGTTGGCAATATGATGCTGAGTGTTGTCCTTGATGGCAACCCACTTGATGAAGATGATGGCAACCTACTTGATGAAGTTGTGCTTGATAGAATATGTCTTGATGAACTTGTCAAATGATGTATCTACAGTGAGTACAGAAGGTAAAGAAGAAAGGAATTCAGTATGTGCTAGATCTATGATGAAAAGAGTATGTCTCAAGGCATATGCGGATTTGTCTAGGAGAAGTCGCGTATGCACGCGGGAAATAACGTGCCAAGTCGCGTATGTGCAAAAGCGCTCATAAAGTGCAAAACCAGGGGTAACCACCATGGTATTGACCCATTGTATTGAGTAATGATTCATCTATGTGACCCCGCCCAGGAATACCATCGAAAGTAATGTGGTTTTGACCCATGGTATTGATAAAGGGTAAACCTATATAAGGAGAAGAAATTCATTATGCAAAGTGTGTGCATATGTCTGGGCCTTAATGTATACTTCTCTCTAAAGTATATCTGCATGGTGGAACTTTGCTCTTAATTGATAGATCTGATTCTATAATGTAGCTATGAACATAATGAAGATCCAAGATCTCTAGATCTTGAAATGGTGAAACTCTTGGATGATCTGAAGAGAAGTGATAAAGACCTGGCGCAAATCTGTTGAAGAAGTTGAAGAAATCTGTGTAAGTTCATAGATTTGGTCTATTCTGAAAAGTTTATCTTTTATAGATCAATACGCAGGTTCGCTTCACTGAAGGCACGTAAACACGCGGATCTATTTCAACAAACACACGTATGACCTGTTAGGGTTTTTGTAAAAAGTTGCACGAATGTATACGCGTGTTGTCTTCAGTGAAAGCGCGTATATACGCGGATCCATCTAAATAAAAGCGCATATGATATCTGAACTGGTGGTTTCTCATGGTTGAATGTGTTTCTGCATACTTATTCTGAAGTTTGGGTTATCTCTGATATACTGATTACAGTGGTTTCACTGTTCGGTTGGGAAGCATTGGGCAAAGTATGTTTGTTGATAAGTGAAGGGTTTTGTTGGAGCTGTTTGATCCAGTTTGAAAATTGATGAAACATGGTCTGTAGTGGATCTGAGGGTTGAAGCCTTCAGTCTGATAATAGAAGCTTTCTGTCAGCAGAGGCTGGTGCTAATATCAGGGGGTAGTAGCTCCCTTCCAGGTGAGACTGGTAAACGAGAGCAGGGGGTTGAAGCTCCCTTCCAGGGGAGGTTGGTAAACGAGAGAAGGTTGTAGCCTTCTGCAGGTGGGTGCCTACGTACTGGTATAAGTCTGCACCAGTACATGATTGTAAGAAGTTTTTCTTTATAGTAAAATATTGAAGGCTGAGCAACGGCAGCGGTGGTTTTCTCCCGACTTGGGTTTCCACCTAAAAATCATGGTGTTCATATGTGATGCTTTTGTGTGATGTTTCATTCTATTATTACTGCACATGTCTACTACTATATAAACATCTGATGAATGAATACATGCAAGGATCTTAGTAAAGAATTGATTGTTTATTAATATCTTTGTGAATAGGCGAGTTTCATAAAGGGTATCTGCGTATATATGCGAGTCTGTATCAGGAAAGTAGCATATGGGTTTTAGAAGCAAGAAAAAGTAAATTTTTTGAATATGCAGTAAATACTGATTCATCCCCCCCTCTCAGTATTTTTCCCAACAGATGATTCAACGAGTAACATACTAGGATGAAGGGTAACATACTAGTATAAGAAAACCAGTAACACAAAAATTACACTAATTAAGAGCTTTGTAATCATTAGTATTATATGTAACCATAAGTTGAAATGGGGGATACTAATCAGTGTGATTGCATAATGAATAACGTTGTTTTACAAACTCAGATATGGCTTGATTTATTAGTGAATTGGAAATTTGTGAAGATTGAAGAACTGGCTTGCTATTGGTGGCTTTATATTTTGTTGGGCCTACTGATAGAGGCAGTCCTAAAGCATATCTAGGTTAGTCTTCCCAGCAAGAGAGGCAGTATGAGAGAAGAGCACTTGGTCAAACCTAAATCTCTATGGAAGAGCGCAGTTTATGAAATGTAGAAGTGCGAAATTGAAGCCTTTAAATATAAAACAGATAGAATATGGTTGAAGATCACTGGTGAAATGGTGATCCCTTCTGGGAAACCCTTGATGGCTGGTAAACCCAATAAGGTAGGTACTTTGATAAGGGCCTAACCTTATTTCTTGCTAATACTACTTACTTTTTAAGAGAATAAAAAAATTTATTTATAAAAGACTCAAAATAACGGTCCAGGGGAGCAAACCATATAAAGGAGGTTTCATATTATCTAGTATAAATGAGTTGTACTATATAAAGGAGGTTGTCTCATCTATTGATGCACGTGAATTCATTATGTATGGAGAGGTCCTACAGAAATAACGAAAATCCTTCTTGTGTTTTAGGAACCTTAGGAATTTCCCCTAATATTTCGATATACATATATTCATGACTATCATTGGACACAGGCTTAGCAGTAGTAGAGGGAAAATATTTTGCGAAGCTACCGTTAAACATAGTTTGAATAGTGACAGAGGGAGCCTTAAGCTTTACCCCAAAGAATTTTTCTTTATTATATTCAGCAGTAACAAAGGTAAGCTCTGTACCGACATCCTTTTCTAGCCATTTCCATCCTCGGCTTCAAAAGGGCACCCGAGAAGAATATTTTAGTGAAGACATGTAACTGAGTAGAATTATGGGATTAAAATGAAACTACTTAGGTTGAGTAATTTTAGGGGAATATGTAGGATGTAATGTAATAGAATATGTTTTTCTAAAGGAGTTGAAGAGAGAGAATAGACTGTGAAATGTTGTCCATGCCTCTACGGGTATCTAGAGCTTGCATGTGTTGAGTTTGTGAGGTTTAAGCTAGCCTCCATTTTCAGGTTTCTAATTGAATTGGTTGCAAGATTGTAGTGGTTATATTATGTTTATGTGTGTCCAATTAAGCTAGAATTAAGCTATTACATACATAATATAGATATTTTTATTACATGCAATTCAGAAACAATTTTGTACGTCAGGCAACTTCACCGGTCCAACAAAGTCATCACAAAGGAGTCATGTAGTGGCTCAAACTTGGACTTCAAAAAATTACATTTAAACTATAATTTTCCAATTCGGAGATGTACGAACCTGGAAATTTGGAGACGTCGAGGCTGCAATGAGAAGAAGACATTGAGGCCACAATGAAAAGAAGACGTTGAGCTTGCAACGAGAAGACAAGCAGGAGGCCAAGGATGTCAAGGATTAAAAATTACCTGTAAAACAAAAAAAAAAACTATAAAATTAAAATATCAGAAACGTAAAAAAGCAATGAAAAAAATTCACAACAAAAACAAACCAGAAATCCAACAAATTTCTCATCTGTGACTGGGACCCTGCAACTATGACCCTGCAATAGAAAACAATGGTAATATGAAAACAACAATAAGTCCACAATGGTAATATGACAACAATAAGCCCTAAACCTATTCATGATTCAAGGATGGTGTATTTATAGACTAAATTTCATCTAGATTATTTTAAGACTTAGACTGAACTAATAGTTCGACCGAAATATTAGTTTTGTCAAACTTGAGTTGTTGATTTTCTCATCTCCAGACAAAAATATGTTTGCCCACGTTGTCAATACGTCATCAATGTAAACGGTAGAATGATTTTGGTCAAACTAATTTCGAAAGTTTGGCCGAAATCTAAGACAGTTCAACCAAAGGTTTATAAATGTTCAGCCAAACTGTTGGGAAAATGACTTTTCCACCCCCGATTCTCACATATGTTAACTTCTTACCTCATTGGTTGGTAATCAGCTGGTGTCTTCCACAATTGAATTCAACTCACTAATTCAAATGTTTATAATCATACATTATATGATCGAATGAACGAGATAGAAGACCCCAAATCTAGTTCTATCCATCTGGGATGCGATTTTAGGATTAATGAAAGATTACAAATCATGATGGATATGATATACACGACTTATTGATATTTGTAAATGTAAGGTTAGCTTATCTGCTAAGAATAGCTATGCCTCCCGTAGCAAATATATCATGATGAAAATTTATTGTAACAGAGGATGATCTGACTAGATTTTCTTGATTTGAACTTGTCACAAGGTAAAGCACTTCAGTCATCAATTGTCATTTCTGAATTTTCGCTTTTGGGGGGAATATTTTATAGGAAATTTTTTCACATCTAGTCAATAGGCCTACAAAATTGATCAATCAACATCCATGAATACCTTTTCATCATCCCTAAACAAATCCCTAAGCATGAATCTCCCAAATCCCTATTTTTTTTACCTTTATTGCATCATTTCCATTTTTTTAAGGCCCAACGCACCCTATCCCTTTAGGGACCTACTTTAAAAAAAATGTTTCCCAGTTCTGCACATAATGTGATTATAGCAGGTAGAACCTTGTTGGGGGTCCATTGATTCTAGAAATTTTGGAAAAATAAAAAGAATCCTAAAGCTTCCTCTTCTAGAAGCTTCTAGGAGTTGTTAAAACCCTTTACCTTGGATAATCAACTTGAATAATATCTCATCTTGCCTTGGATATTTGACCTCTTATCCCTTGAGCTCATCCTCCCATCAAAAGTGGATCTCTAGCCTAGATTTGTAAATGGATAAGGATTCTTAAATGACCATCCACATCTATATTTATTGCCATCCACAAGCTAGGGGTTGTATTTTGGAGAGTAATCATACCGTTATGCTGCTTCTTTGATCATAACAGACTTATCATTCCCATGCATTAGGGTGACTTTGAGGTGTACATTTTTTCAAGGAAGGACCAGTCAACCTGGGGAGATCTCTACAAGATCATCTTCCAGTTTTGCTTGTAAAATCTCTCCTTCCATATTAATACAAAGAGTATATCATTTTCTAATATGTGTTATGTAATTTTTACATTCATATATTTCAATGTCATATTGATCCATTGAAGAAAGTGATTGGATAATGCTACATAGATTTCAGATATCTTTGGCATGTGTTGATTGTTTTTGAAATTTATAATTATAGCAATCAGAGCTACGGTTGGAGCTTACAAGCCAAGAGGAGAGAAGGGCTTTAGACGGATCACAAGTAAGGATATTTCCATTCTCCCATTTCTCTAAGGATAAATTTATAGTCTTTGTTTTCTGTTGTTCTAGACCAGACCACTAGGTCTAGGGGAGATACTTTTATCTGTAGTCATAGATTCTGTATAAAAATTAGGCGCCAAAAGAAAGCCCTAGTCATAACAAATAATGGATATATAGATGCAAATATGAGAACAAGTTTTTCTAGAACAAATGTTATGAGGAATGAAATGGATAGTGTCTACCTACAATTTATATGGTGAACTCATTGAATGTTTTACAATAGTGTAACTTTTCAAAGATCTTAGTATCGCTGACCTAATGGGATGGTATGTGAAATGTAAAATATGAGACTAACTTGATACTTACTTATGTGAACCAAAATGATATGAAATGGAAACATAGATGGTGTACATCTGTTTTAAATATTCATGCATATTAGATAATTTGTGGTGGGCATTGTATTAAGGATGAAAATATCTATATCTATTCATAGGAACACTTCACAAGGCTATTCACATATCTCAAAAAACACCATGAGTGTAACTTTGTCTCAAAAAGAATAAAATTGTGTATGTTCCCAACAACTAGTTTTTTTGGAATACACTGAGAATTATCATTCCCTTTCTCCAGTGGATGTGTGGGTATTCAACTTTTAAATTGTTTTCATCATATAACTATCATGGAATGAGTGCATGACAAGTGAGGATCAAGAACAACCAATTTAGTCAATGAATGATGGTATTAAATGACCTTGTGGATCATAGTTATTCATTCATATGGTGAAATATTATTTTTGGTTATTATTATGTAAATGATAAATGCTAAAGTCATGTATTAGGAGTTCAAGAGTCATGAGGGTAGGAGAAAGGTCATGGTAGGTGGATCGTCACCTTATTTCTATAAATATACCATCATGCCTCATTTGTATAGGGACTTTAGCACTTGACCTAGGGCTAGCAATTGATAGTTATTTGGGGCTTAAGGATCTAGAGGCACTCCATTCTTGATATATAGAAGGGCCAGTTTTGGTGAGGCTAGGGTTTTATCTTGAAGATTGTATTAGCAACCCATGTTCCAATAGTAGCATTTGATCGATTTTCTTGACATATACATTGAATTTTGAGCATGAATAATGAAAATTACTTCAATTTCGACATTGATTCCCATGCATATTTGTAGTGGTTGTATTAGCTATATGGTATTTCCATTATGTTTGTACATGGGGTTTCATGTAGGAGATATGTTTATGAACTAATTTGTATATGTCGCATGTGATTTTCCTTTTCAATTTATTCTCTTTTATTCCATGCTAATGCTAGTAATTTATCGCTAATAATTTTTCAAATAACCTCTAGAACTCTCTTAATCTTATTTCTCGGATGGTTTTGGTTAATCATATCCTCTTCAAGATATACTTTTTCTTATTATTTTTTTTATTTTTCTTGTACATTTCTCTGTTATTTTGTCTATCATGGGATGATCTTGTCCCCATTATCTGGTAATTTCATTCTCATATTCACTCTAACATCTCCACATTTGATAGCCAAGAGTGAAAAATTCATGGTGGAAGTGGAGACCACATACCGAATGTAGCTCCTATACCAAACAATGTGAGGTATAATTAAGACTTTAGACTGGGGATACACTTTGACTGTTGGTGAGACAACTTTCCCTATCAACATGTATCTAGGATAAAATATATTTTTTAACGTGAATGTTAAAAGCTATGTTGGGTATCAGTAATTTTTTTTTCAAGGGGAAACCTTTGTTTCTAAGGGGTTTGGATGATGCCTATGGTATACCCTGTTATAGTGGTATATTTCCATACCCAATTCCTATTGCCAAAGGAAATGCTGAGAATTTGAAACATAAAGATTGAGCTATTCAATAATTGATAGAGTTTTGAGTTATGCAAGATCAAAATGGAATATTTGTTGGTTGAGAGTGATCAATGGATTGTTATGGATCCATATTATGCACTAATGGGGATGTCAAAAAAACAATAGAACATGCTGGATTGAAAGAGAAACAAAACAATATGTTTTTCTCTCAGATTTATTATTAATGAATTGTTTAGTAGAAGCTACAAAAAAGGATTTGTGGAACAAGTTAAGGATTTTACATTAGTTTAAGTCCTTGGTGAAGAAATTTTTCCTATGGAAGAATATATGTAGCCTTAGGATGGAGAATAAATACTCAGTGATAGAGAATCCTAATTATTTCAATAGTGTCATAATTAAGCTATTATTTGTTGATACTAAGGTTTCAGATGAGGATAAGTGTATCCTTTTGTTATGTACTTTACCAAAATTGTGGGATGGTTTAGCTATTTCCATATGTAGTAATGCAACTATATTAGGTTTAGATGAAATTTTCTCATCCTTATTATGATAATTGGTGAGATGAAGAAACATTCAAAATTAGAAACAAAAATGTGTTATATGTAAGATGACACTACTAGGATAGAAAAAAAACAACTTCTCCATTTAAAGATCTAAATCTAGAGGAATATATAAATCAATAGGATAATATGTTAAGGTATGTTGGAGATGTGGAAAATAATGGAATGGAATGAAATATTATAGATCTAAAATTGTTAAGGGACATAATATCAATACTCTCCTTCTGTAGATGCAAAAACCTCTTTAAACAAAGGAGTAAACTTGTAATAAAACTCTTGAAGTATACATGTAGGTCATGCGGCATGGATGGCTGAGCCAGGTGCATCCTTTCATATGACTCCTCAAAGGGAGTGATTTTATGAATAATAAATATAATATTATGTTAATGTTTTCATATGACCTGATAGAAATAATAATAGGATGATGAAAGTCAAACTGAAGCTTATGGGTTGAAGGATTAGAAAACACCTCTGTGATCTATACATCAAAGGATTGCCCAGAAATTTTATTTCTGTAAGAAATATGAGTGATGTAGGTGTAAAATTAGTGATTTATAAGGATATCTAAAGGATGTTTGGAGATGAAATAGTATTTTTGAGGGGAATTTTGAATGGAACTTTGTATAAGTTGTTGGGAAGTAATATTAATGATGGGTGCAATAACTATGTTGTTATTCAGAGTGGTTTTGAAGAAGCAAAAACTATTAAGGTCTGTGGAGAGTAGACTATGTTATATCATCAAAGAATAGGACATATTAGAGTGAAGGGCCTTTGATTAATTCATGGTAATTGCGTGACAAAATTTATGTCTAGTTTCTCTATAGATTTTTATATATGTGAAAATCATTTTTATGGGAAGAAAAATCAGTTAATATTTTCCTTTAGTTCTATGAGGTCAGAGGGAATATTATAGTAGGTGTTATGTTTGTACCTATGTTAGTTCCATCAAAGGGTAAATTTATGTACCTGATTTATATATGAATTCTTGAGGAATACATGGATTTATTTCCTCAATAAGAAATATCAATATTTTTACAAATTAGAAGAGTTTAAGGCACTTCTCGATAATCAAATAGAGAATAAAATTGAAGCATTGAGGATAGACAATGGTGAATAATTCTATAGGTATGAATTTGAAGAATTCTGAAAGAAGTGTGTTATAAAAAAAGGAAAAAGTTTACTCTATATACACTTCAACAAAATGGAGCTCCAGAAAGGATGAAAATGAAGTTTATGAATAAATAAAAGAACATTCTCATTAGCGTTGGATTAGGACAAGAATTATGGGTAGAGGAAATGGACATGAGATGATATTTGGTAAATAGATATCCCCCACCAACATTGGATAAGAAAAATCTATACGAGGTATGGTATGGTAAGAAACCTTATCTTAAGCATTCTTCTAATGGTAATTTTTGATATTCCAACATATAATGACAACCCATATGTAACCTAATGTCAATCAATTCTTGTGATGGTTCTTGTTTGTATGTTAGCAGATGTTTGAAGACATCCAATGATGATTTTTGTAAAACAACTTAAAATATACAAAAATGAAATCTAGTTAAGTTCTTATAAGGAAGTAACAATTACTCAGAAACATATATACCAACCCATTTCTTCCTTGTCATCCTGTTTTATGTGCTAAATGGGTTCCATTTATTTTCTTTTTTGCAAGAAAATACTTGAAAATTAATATTTAATGCTAAATTGTTTATTTATTGTACCTAATCGAAAAATTCAATGATTACATATTACATTTAAAGCACGTTGTTGTTGAGATGGCTCCTCGTGCGATGCAATTATACCCTTTTCTTTGACCATATCCTTGTACATCATTTTCAGCATTCGTACTAGCATAATTATGATAGCAGCTCGATCATCCTTTGAGATTTTCATAATCTTCCTGAAAATGTACTGTGACAATAAACTATTTAACTTTTATATCGATATATGAAAAGTAGATATAAAAAAGTGATATTTATAAATGATTCATTTGTAGTAATATATACATATAATTCTAGAAAAAAATTGAAAGGAATATTACTTTTTCAATCCTTAATTTTTTTTTGTTGTACATTTTTTCTATTAAAAGTCTAACATGTCTCATTCACCAATTCTCTGGAAACTCATCATGTAGTTTAAATAAAATTTGGTTCTTGGAATCATTGGATTGATTTTTGTATTGTAAGTGGAAAGAATATTTATACATTTGTTTCACTAGATTCCTCAAATTTTTGTAAAAGTTTCTCCCCCTTTCGTTAACCTCAAGCACCATTCCATATGAGCTAAGGAGCATTTCATTTTCATTTGCATGTTCTATTTTTTTTATTTTCTTAGAACAACACTCCTTTTCTTCATTGTTGGTCCCTATAGAATATTAAAAATATCTGAATTAATAGATTCTTTGAAACATGTTATCTAATATTTTTAAGTATATTATTAATGAAAATTCAAAAAAGAAACTCATATTGGATCAATAGTATTTTTCATTCACCTGATTCATCCTTCTGCAACTTTTCCATCAAGATTTTACGCTCTTCTAGTCTTAGATCATAAATAATATTATCGAGCTTCATGATTTTATGGCCCTGCATGATATACACTAAACAATACATGTTAGTTAAAATTACAAATATTTCAAAAAACATAATTTTTGTAAAGAATTTACAAATAACATGCCTTTTTTCATTTTTTGGATGTGCTATCAGTAATTTTGTTACTATAACCCTTTTCATCCATTTCTTTATCAATGTGAAGCAGGTGCCATTCATTAATATATTTTATAAATAAATCACATACATTGAAGGTTAAAAAAAACAAATCAAGAGAACAGTGTGCCTTTCGCAAATTACGCACCGAACACAGTGCGGTAGGTTCTTATAAACGCACCGCTAACACAATTATAAATGCACTTCCAATACAATAGAAACATTGTACAATGATATTTGTCGACAAGGAAACCTAGTGCATTGTATTAATACTGGATCACTTATTAAAATAACATAAATTAATAAAAAAAAAAATTATCAAACAATTTTTTTTTTAGAACGTGCCCGATGCGCTATACTACAATTGGTCACTGGTGTGATATTTTAAACAATGCTCATTGATTAAAAAAACTATTTTTTTACAAATCATGCAAGGTTCGACAGGGATTGGGATTCGAATTTTCAAGTCGTCTCGTGGGTTATATGTCATACACCTATATATATATATATATATAGTGATAAAAACCCTATAAATCTAAATTAAAAGTCCCTAATTGAGAAGTCACATAAGAAGTAAGGGTTTAACATAAGAATGGATTTTTTTGTTGTTGTTTTTTTTAATTTTAATTAAATGTAAAAAGGAATAGAGATTGTAAATCATTTTATTAGTAAAATGCATAGTAATTTTTTTTTTTTTTACCATGCATGTATTAAATCTAATAGAAGCTGTAAAAAAAATAATTACTATAGTACAATTTAACAATTTTAGTATACTACAAGGTTTTTTGCATGAATCACCAGATGTTTCAAATTTTGATTCTATGAATAGTGCTGTTGTTTGAAAATATTTTGTTGCTCAACAATGCTCTCATCCTCTCTTTCTCTAGGTTTGTCGTGCAAATCCATCCCTAAAAAATTTTCCAAAAATAATGAAATAATGAATAGCTTTTAGTATTTAAAGAACCTTTTTATGAAATTACATTTCCAAAAATCATTTTCCGCTCATTTTACAATTTACCACTTTTTCTCACTTCAAAAAAATAAATTTGCATTTTTTTTTCTCGATATTCGGTGTGCTTGTTAACTAACAACACTGGTGTGTCTGTTAATAAAACTGCACCGGTGCGGTTAACATTACATTAGCACCGATAACGATAAGTCCTATTTTAAGGAACCTAAATTACTTGTAGGTATGTACACCAGAATTTATTGTTGATTTTGGACTAATGTAGGGAGAAAATCTCATAATTATATCAAATGGAAAATTCTTCAAAATCCAACTCATTGCATAATATTTCTCAATTTCCATCATGGACTTCTCTCTATCCATCTCTAGACGTAATTACTTCATATTTTATTTATATTTTCCTTATCTAATTGAATTTAGTTTTTTTATCCATGTCAATTAGCTGAATAAATTAATATATACCACGGAAAATTTTAGGGGCTAATATTCATAGGTGGGCTAATTTCTATACTTTTTACAAAAAAAAAACAAATCGTCAATTTCCATTTTTTCTAAAAATATTTTTCCCAAGTTTTGTAGTATGAAATTGTTTTACCTTAAAAATCACTAAGATATTATATACACTAATATAATATAATTATTAATTTAGATATTTTTACAAAAATATCAACAAACATTTTACAATTTTTTTATTATAGATTACTAAGATTCGCCAAGGTTTCTGAAATTTTTAATAGATATCCATCCTTAAAATCTTCCTTAATGTATACAAATTTTTAGGTTCATGCAGATTCAGAATTGAGTTCAGATGCACAAAATATTCAAACAGTTCCAAAACGTTGGAAGCTCTTATCAAGAGCATCATACCGCAAGGCACAATTGGTAGATGAAGATGGAAAACTGCTTCACCTTGCCAATTGTAACATGCCATCTTCTAGCCACAATCCTGGGACAGTTATGGTAATAATAACTGTTTGTTATAATGTTTATTTCAATGAAAAATCGATTAATCATGGATTGATGTGCTTACTAATTGATATCATCTATTTTGTACTAATATTGTTCTAGCATATTTTTTAAAATCATTAGGATTCTAGTGATAATGACTGACCTACCTATCATCTTCTATTGCACCCCATGAAAATGTCAAATCGAGAGAAGGTTGAACGATACCAAGAATGGTTAAATAAACCACCTATTCAATTCCCACCATGTCCAGATTCACCAATTAGAAATGACTATAGCATTAGTAGTTCTTCATAAGCTATAAATGGAGGAAATCAAATCAAGGTTTGTATTCATGATTACTTAAGTGATATGAAAACCATGGAAACAATGTTGTTATATCAATTCTAGAACCATGATTAGCTAGGGGATGATGCTCATATCGCTGATACATTTTTCGAAAACCTTAAATTTGCTTCCACCGCCCCTCTCTTTTGACCTAGCGGTCATTCAAAGTCTACCTAGTTGGGGAAAATGATGTTACTGTACAACTTGGAAGAAAATTTTGGCTTGTCAAATTCATGTTTCTTGGAAATTTTTAGGCAATTAACCTTCAAATCCCTTATATTTTGAGAAATGTTGTTACACAATCAACATGAAAAATGGTCAATTTTATGAACATTAATAATTATTGACATTAATGTAAATTTAATATCTTCCATGACCAACTACACGTTATTCAAAGATAACGTTCGTCCGAGTGATAATTTCTTGTGAGGTAGCTGCGAAGAGGCAAATAAATTTTTGAAAATGTTGGGTGTTGAGTATATATCATATCATGCATGTCCAAATTATTGTATTCTATATAGACGAGAACATATAGACAAATAGATATGTTTAGAACGTGGGCATCACAGGTATGATAAATAAAAAAAGAAGGGTAAATCGTGTGGTCCTCCTTTTAATATATTGAGCCAGATGCCTATAATACCAAGTATCCAAAGGCTCTTTCATTGAAAATAATTAGCTATGTTGTAGGGATAGTATGCCTCACACAGAAGTGAGTTGGGAGTTATGATAATCCCAATAGATTCAATAAGCATAAATCATATAGAGGATACATGGCCCAAAAAGTTCAAGGATGATGTACAAATTCTATGACTCAACATAGCCATGGATGGAGTCAACCCATATTCCCTCTAGAACACCAACTATTATGTTTGTCCTATAGTAGCGTTCAATAAAAATATCCCCCCATGGTTGTCTGTGAAGAATGAACATATTATGTTGGCTCTCATAGTCCATGGTAGAAGACAAGTGAGGAATATGGATGTCCACTTACAACCACTCATAGATGAATTGAAGGAATTATGGAATGGGATAAATGTATACGATGTATCAAGACCCATCACAACAGAGAGGATTTTTACGTTGTATGGAATATATGCTTACACGGCACATGATTATCTAGACTTAGGATTTTGCTTTGGTAAATTACATGTTTATTGATTTATTTATATATGTAACAATATTCTTTCACATAATAATTATTTAATTTGTTGTAATTGTTTCAATCTTCGTGATATTCTTTAATGTTCCATTCATATTGTATAAAATAATTTCGCAGGTCTTGTAACAAAAGTGTATTATGGATGTAAATGTTGTGGACCTTCTCTAAAAGCTAGATGGTCCAACGACCTACGAAAGCAAGTGTATTACCTCTCTAGAGTATTCCTACTAGAATAAGGCCCTTACAAAAGAGAAATATCTAATTTCAATGGTAAACGAGAGAGGACCCAAAGGCTTGCAATAATGACACCAGCTGAATGGCTTAGAGCATATGAGAGAGACTCGAAGGATAACGAGTTCATAGAAATTTTCGATTCAAATGGAAATTATATGTTCAATAATCAAGAATTATTTGATGCCTATGTTGAGAAATTAGCCATTGCGATGAAAAGGAAATATATCTCTTATAACCTCCCATATTGGAGCATCTTAAAACTACCCACTTATTAGATCCTATGTATATATTTAAAAATGTTTCATATTCTTTATGGAGGCACATATCATCGAAAGAAAGTGACACAATGGATGTTAGGAAAGATCTTATTACTTCAATATCTAAAAATAAAGATTGGCCAAGGCGATTAGAAAGTACAATATCAGAGGCTAGTTCCTCTAATTGTTATTTCAAAGAAGGTGATGTCCCATGGATTTTAAAAAAGATGATCTTTATTTGGAAAAATAAGTTGTAATGGGTGTGAGGGTTCCATATTCATATTGTTCTTCACTACGTCATTGTTTCAGCGTGGAATACCATTTTTTGGGGTTGAAATCACATGACCATTTGAATCTTCTAAGAGTACCTATAATGTCAAAAGTATGATTTTATTTTTTGTTATATTAATAAATTTATCCCATGTAGGGATCATAAAACATAACTAATTTTGTATATTATTTCATGTGTTTATAGCTTTGTAGTGTCATTATCCTTTTTTTGTGCATGGGTGTGTGAAACATGACTTCCCCCAAGTCCTAGGACGTGTCATACCTAAATTATCTACATTTGTACATTGGATCACGTTAAAGAAGATTCCTGAGGCTAGCATTCCACATTAGCCTCAAGAGATAGTTGAGATTGTTTGTATGTTTCAGAAGGAATTTCTGAGGATTTTCATGGACTTGCAGGTTCACCTTCTAATCCACCTAGTAGATGAGGTTGAATTAGTTGGTGTGGTTTCTTATCATTGGATGTTCTTCTTAGAGAGGTACATGAACAAATTGAAAGGTTTTATTCGACAAAGGGAAAAACCCGAGGGGTCTATGGCAGAGGGGTACATATCATCTGATTTTTTCTTTTATGCCAGTGAGTACATCAAGAAAATCGATAATAGACCAGGTGTGGAGATCTGGGAGGATGAAAGGATGAAGGCAAAAGAGAAGGGGAGCTTCTCCAAACGAATGGAAAACGTTTCTTGATAAAGAGTAAGTGAGTTGTAATTTCTAAAATTTACACAAACTAAATATTCATGTTTCACTTCGATATAATGTACATTTTGATCTCATATGTACTATATTTTAGTTTGATTTCATCAGCGAATGCAGAAATTGAAGCAATCAATAAATTTGTTCTTTACAATTCCTAAGTGACAAAACTGTGGGTTGCATTGTACGAACAAAAGAGGATGAAACAGGATAGTGATAGGAAAGAATTAAAATGGTTGAATGGTATAAGTGTTCCTTATCCTGATCATTTAAACGAAAATATGCCAATTATTTGACCCAACAGTTGCATTGCTGACCAAATCAGAGAAAAATACGGTGCAACCGATTGTTACCTACATGCTAAAGATAATTTGCTAAACGTAGGGATTGGGTGCAAAAACTCGCTAATAATATATTTATGTACATTTTAAACTTAATAATGAACCTTTTAAATGTAACATTTATATTTTATATTTTAACATTTGGGTTACTAGACACATGACACTTTTTTATAGCTGCATTTGTTCCCATCTATGTGGGCATATGGACACCATTTTCACACAGAAAATGCCAATGATGGACACATGACACAATAATTTGGAGTGGAAGTCGAGTTCAATCAATCTATTCGAGCTAGCCAACATGATCAAAACCTAGTACGAGGGACGTTAGGTTACGTAGGAAAGATGCAAGAGATCATTGAAGTGGATTTCTCTTCTTTCCAATGTGTTCTTTTTAGGTGCAAGTGGTGGGATACCTTCCATCAAAATAATGTAAAGGAAGATCGATCGTGATAGTAGGCTAAATGTGTATCAAATCTAGAAAGATGTGTGATGAATCCAAGGAGCCTTATGTTTTCCCCAAACATTGCAACTGAGTGTTTTTTTACCCATATGTGTTGGATAGGGATTGGTGGTTCGTATTGAGACATGACCCTAGATCAAAACATATTTTTGAGAAGAATGGTGTTATCATGCCAAGTGAGTTTGAAGATTATGAGGGTGATCATGAGAACAAAAAGTGATATGGCACATGTGTTATTTCATCATTTATGCTATTTAAGATGGGCTTTTATAAATAATAGGACTTAACCTTATAAATAAGACTCTTTTTTTTGAAACATTATAATATGTTTTTTGAATTAATTGGTTTGCATTTTGTTAATGTTAAAATCATTTCACTTGATAATTTGCAATTATGTTGATCTTGAAAACAATGAACCGTATCGAGTTCCTTTTTTTTTATGTCAATTCCTAAAATAATACAACTACTTGATTTCTTTAAATGTGTGTGAATGATATCTTAAAAATTTAGAAAAATATATTAATGTATATTGTTATTTTTGGTATGTAAAATCAGAATAAAATAATGATAATTCTAAACATTGATTTATTTCCATCATTTTCTAAACTTTATTATGTTACAATAATTCATATTATTCTAGATTTATTATTTTAGAATTATTTATATTCATACAAATTTACAATTTTTTATGGTAGTTGTGGTTCAAATTGACAATTAATTTACAATTTTACAATTTTATAAATTTACAAATTTACAAATTTAATACAATTTAATCATGGCAATACATTCAATTTCATAATACAGTTACAATTACAATTACAATTACAATTACAATTTTACAATTTTACAATTTTACATACAATTACAATCACAATTACAAATTCACAAATTTATAATTTTAATAAAATTGAATCATGACAATACATACAATTACAATTTTACAAATATTTTACATACAATTACAATTAAAATTTCAATTACAATTACAATTACAATCACAATACATACAATAACAATTACCAATACATAATATTTAATAAATATCATTATTTAATATTAAAAATAAACGTCATGATCATGATAACCATTGTACAAACATCATATTCTAAAATACACATTCAAATTCACTAACATCACCTAACATCATCTAATCATCATGATCATTGTAATGTTCCTAAATTAGCTAAGATAATTGGAACATGAGAATTTTGTTTTATTTTTCATGTTTATAAATAATAGACTAATGGAGGACATGCAACACTCCTTAGGTCTAAAAATAAATACATGCTTAATGTGAACAGGGTTAAATATGACCTGGTTGCATAAAAACCACTTGTGTGTGAACAGAGCTGAGCTATTTGACTGGGTCAACAAGACCAAATCACAAGATAGTCCAGGTGCATTGAACCTCCTAAGTGATCTGTGCAGTTCTAGAAGGTGCTTCTAAAAGTGAAAGGGGCTAATTCAAGTGAAGTGGTTTAGGGTTTTGCACTTCCTCATTTTATAAAAGGGAGGGGGAGCACTCAAGAAATGGTTGTTGAATATATTTCAAATTTGAGGCTGCTTGGGCAACTCGAGTTCTCTTGGCTGTTTAGCCAAAGGGAAGAGGGTTTCCTGCTTAGGAATCCTCTCTCCTTCCATGGAGTAGCTCTTTGGAGGAGGATGTGCTGCCTTGATCCACTATCCGGAATTTGGCTAAGCATCTACTTCCAACTGTAATGCATATCCTGTTGAGGGTTTGATTGCCTTTGTAAGTTGCAGCAAGTGGATTTTAGGTCTTTTTAGATCTAAAGAATTTCAGTACTTCTTTTCTGTGGAGGAGGGTTTCTAATCCATTGGAGAGTTGTATTGGATGATTTGAGCTTAATTTTATATCTTGGAATCAGGCCAATGTTTTCTTCATGGTATACTACGCAGTACTTTCCCCAGATCTGTGTTATTGCTGAAGGAGCAGCGTTGCAGGGTTTTTGGCATCATTTTGGAGCTAGATCTCTGACGTGAAGGAAGCCTCATTGCATCAAGGGTGATCCTTGGATTGGACAACCAATCCAAATATATTTATGATCTGATACATTCACTAAATATTTTCTTCAGAAATTCTGAATCATTCTGCAAATCTGCTGCAGTAAAACTCAGATCTGCTCCGGCATTTTCATGTATTGCTTAAATCCCCAAGGGGAATGTAATAAAGATCCCTTTGGGAATTTTGATTTGTTATAGATATCTTTTTTCATGTATTTATCAGCTTCAGATCTGTAATATAATAAAAATAAGCTTCACCCTCTTGTAAATAACGCTGAAGGGTTTCTGGGTCATTCTTTGTGTGTTGCAGCACCTTAATCTTGAGGGATTTTCTATGTAAAAATATTGTTTAACCTTGCTTAATGCCTATGCCATGTTCCTAAACTCATTATATTATTTTTTATACTATTTTACATCTTATACATTCAGAAAATATGCTTCCCTTACTTCAGTAAATTTCTGCATCTTCCAAGTCATGCAAAATCAGGGTTTTTCTCGAATAGTCGAGAAAGAGGAACTATTTAACTTTGAAAAACGCATTTTTTTTTCTTTTTAAATTAGACATGTAGATCCCTCTTGACCTAATATAACATATCCCAAGGCCATGACCCTTATTTTTACGCAGATTTCTGATTATACTCATTTTAGGGCCAAAATCCTCACTTTTCCCCACCTTTTTGCCCATAAAAGCTGAGTAAAGGTTTCTGCAACACTAGGATTTGGTTTCTAAGTGTTTTTAAACACTTTTCATGATATATTAAGCACACATTCCTGAAAAATTTGTTTTTCAGGCATGATTTGCTGAGAAATCCATTTTGGGAACATTACGATCATGATCATCTAACAAAACACAAGAATTGTATAACATAATCCAAACACAAACATCAAATATAAATATCATGATTAACACCAAAATGTAAATTAGGTACATCAACATGAACATAAAATATAAATGCACTATATATATAATATTTATGTATTCCCACCATATATTTGACATTTTAATGCAGTCTATTACAGTTGTATATTTCTTACATCATATATATATATATATATATATATATATATATATATATATATATATATATATATATATATATATATATATATATATATATATATATATATATATATATATATGATGTAAGAAATATACAACTGTAATAGACTGCATTAAAATGTCAAATATATGGTGGGACTACATCAATACTATAACTAGTACTAGTTGAGATCTGCTCAATTGATGGTGCAGCCTCATGCTCAGATGGATGATGTGCCTACTCCGGAGGTGCCTACTGATCAGATGGTGTAGTTTTTTCAGGATTTTCCTGCCGATGAGTCGTTGATGGTGCTGCCTACTCATTGGATGGTGCTTGATCAGATGGACCTACCTGCTTAGGATCAGGTTCTTTCTCATGATCAGGTGCCTTCTCAATCGATGGTTGTGTCTGCTGAAGACTAGATTCCTGCTAAGATGGTGCAGACTGCTCAGAAGATGCATGTTGATCAGGACTTGATGCTGGGTTCTCAGCTCTGGTGCAAGGTGAAGGAGGAGGTGGATTAATAGAATGATGATCACTCCCCTCGTGATCATGATTATCCAATGACATGTTCTCTCTCGCATCTCCATGACGGATATCCCTCCTATTCGCCAGTAGTATGGAAGCTCCAATGAGATGACACATAAGGGTCATCATGTCATGAGGCATGTCTCTCCAGAGCTCTATGAGCCTACGATTAGCCTGGATCTCTCTCAACATAGTAGGTAAGACTCCCTCATCAACCAGGGTCGACACAGTGAGTCGCCCAACTCCATCTTGAATCAGATGTTTTCCCTACGCCGCATATCCAGGGGTATCTACACCCGAGGATCAGGTCTATTACCCTGATCCACTGCCTCCTCCATATCCTCGTCATGATCTACATTCGAATCATCCAGTGGGGATGGAGTCATGTCCCCAATGAATTTTCCAATATCTACAAAATATATAGTACACAACAATAATTAAAAAATCTCATTAAAAAAATTAATAAAACAATTTAAATAAAGTGTTAGAATAAATTTTATTCTAAATAATTAATTAAGACAATAAAATGAAACTCTATTAATTTAAAGAAAACGCTAATATTATCTCTAGCATATGGTAGCACATCTTGTGTGAGTAGGATGTTGGTGCACCCTTGCTAATCCAAACCTACATACAAACACGACACTATCACGAACGAGTGATCATCAACATTGTCTATCAACTCCAGTGCATCACTAGATATCCTGGCCGGATAGTCACACGAGCCCCTCTTAGGCATCCTCTGGCCCCACGTCTGGATGTGTACATGCAATATCTTCCTATGAGGATTCTGAACAAAATTAGGCCTCATCTCTAGAAACCTATCAAAAAATAAACAAAACAAATATGAAGAAAAAGGGAAGGTCAACCTCGCACATGTGTGAGAACGACATCTATCTAATGCTATATAAAACTGCCACAAAATGGCAAACAATCTCACAAGTCGTGGCGTCTGGAATAAAGAATCAACATAAATAAAAGCGAGCAACTATTGTGTTTCCCGTCACTAGTATAGTGTGCAACAATCGTGAGTAGTAGTGAGAGGCACCTGACCTCCTCTAGACCAAACAAGGAAATGCATAGCTGACCACCTGACACTTGAAAATCTGCAAGAGAAAGTAGATCATCCATAATGTATCTCTGGGAGTACGCCAACTGACTCCCTACTACATAATCGACTGGGACATATGGGAACTAGGGAAAATCCTTCCATCTCCTATATAGGACAATTATAAAATAGATTCCCTCCTTAGTGGGCTCCTACCACTAGCTAGTACCGACTCCAAAATCCTATCAGTGGGCATCCCACCTATAGATCAGTTGTCACAATAACCCACTATGCCTCTTTAGGGATGTAGTCTCCTCATAGAACTTGAGGAGGACTAACTCCCTTAAGAGAAAGTGGTTGGGTGTTGCAATGGGGCGAGGGTATAAAAGTCTCTCCCCCTCTCGTGCCTCCAATAGCTTAATCATGTTATAACAGTCCTCCATATGTTCTTGTTGTTCCCGATGAATGACTCACACAATAAATACATTTTTTTTATTAAATGAGAAATAAATTTAAATATATATATATATATATATATATATATATATATATATATATATATATATATATATATTATTGAAAAAAAACACTCGGTGTGCCCAAAAAAAAATGCCACACATCACTACCGGTGCGTACTTCTTAATCACGCACCGCCCATGGTGCACATGAAAAACGTTTGTGCACCATGAAAACATTAAATTTTTTCGTACGATCCATTGAACAAAATATTTTCCCCAGGGTGGTTAGTTTGGTTAACGCATCGCCCGACAGGAGTCCATAATTAACGGTGCGGTCTTGTAAACGACTCCACTGCCCTGTTATTTTTGAAAATTTTATATGCTCAATGTCGCCGAGAACTCACATGCACCACACTATTTTAGTATTACAACGGTGCACATTTTCTCAATACCACACCGAAACCCGATGTGGTTTCCATTAATATTGTTCGCAGTGTAGCGTATAAATTTATAGGAAGCACCAAGAACGGTGTGAGCCAAACAATTGAAATGCACCGTGCAATTTTTTTTCTTTCTAAAGCAGAAAATTTTAAGTGATTTTTCCAAATTAATCTGTTAAAAGGTTAAGTTATTGGGAAACAAGTAGATTACCTACACATTTGCGTGTCACTGAGGCATCTTTTCTCAGGAATACTAGAAAAAGAAAATTCTCATCGTTTTCAAAAATTCGAACTCCACATGTTAGCGACCTGTAAAATTTGATTATACCAAAAGGTGGCTAAATTTGTTTTGAGCCTTCAAGGAACAAAATTTCATCACTAAAATTTGTTGGCTCTTGAAGACTCTTGAAGGCCTCTTGCTTTTTCCTCTGTCCAAAAACTTCACTGATATTCCCTTTTTTCACTCAGAAATCCTGTTGATTTCCAAGCTGGAATAGTGCTGCAAGGACCTTTTTTCCCTCCTCCCACTTCAAAAACTAACCTCTTTTTCTATCCCTCCATTTCCCATGAAAACCCCTCATTTTTTAGTTTCCCCCTTTCCACTTCATAAAAACCCATTTTTTTATATATATTGGGCTTAAGCCCCCTTGGGCTAAGTCCCTAGCCTTTTCGCCCATACACCTTGGTGCCGTGGCCGCGCGTTGAGCCAGTCGGGCGCTTATCCGGTTTAAATACATATTTCTTCGCAAACCATTAGAAAACCTTTGATATTTATTTAAACCATCGAAATTCATTTTATTTAATTTTTCCGCCCATGCAAATTGTGGGGTGATCTTGACCTTCGATTCAATCCATAAGATCCGACGGTGCGGAGCACGCCTCCCTGTGGACCCCCCAGCCATGCGTTGTTTTCCCAAAACCACGTGGTTTTTATCTCACCAGTCTTCGGCGGAGGGCGGTTTTCCCCCGATGGCCAGCGATTCCATACACCTTCCGCCACGCATCCCGTGTACTATTTGCGAAACTTCCATCCATCCGTCGTCCATCGCGGATTAACGTTCAAACTAGGATGCCCAGCGATATCGGTGTCCACCATCTGATCTCCGGGCGAGCCATCCAACGGTGATCGCTCGCCAGAGATGCCCAACAATTAACGAAGGTGCCCACGCGATAACTGGGCTAAGGCGCGGTGGAAAATCAATCTCCGCCGTCGATCTGATCTGCAGATCGACGGTCCATATTCCATCGCCCGATTTCCTCCGTTTGACTTTCAACCTCCACTCCCGACCATCAATCTCTGTGCGATCGACGGCTCAGATTCAATCTTCTTCCGCCCGTTCTATGGTCTCTCCTGATTAATCCTGACCGTTGGATGATGCCATCCAACGACCACGCTTCCTACACACGTCCTTTGAAGTAATCAACCTATTTATGCAGGATTTTATGACATTTTTTGTATTTTGCAGGGTTTTAAGCGATTTTCCGCTAAAAATTGAGAAAATTCGAAAGGAGAGGGTGATGATCCTCCCGCTTTTGATTCACCAAGGGAAATCAGTCATAGGTGTTCAATTTCATGTTTCATCAGTGTTTATCCAAGCACTAATGCCACATGACCCTACGCGACCCTGCACATCAGCAGAAAAATATGAAACCAACACAGGCAAAGAGTATCAGAAACGAAGACCAGAATTTACTAGAATAGAGGGTTAAAGGAGAGATTTGAGGGGATTACGTCTAAGATGCTTACCAAAAGCCTAATCCCAAAATAAAACACAGTTTACAGAGAACGTAAAGTGTTATATCAAGCAGGAATACCTCCACCGCCACAACCTGAGGCAAATTAGTTCCTCAGCTACCACAGTGCCACCTATTCCTCAAAGTACTCAATCAAAGGCCGAAGTTATTGATCGAATGAAGATTTGCACCTCAGCATGGCCGGAAAGTTACTTCTGCAAGGAAACTTAATGAAAAAATATCAGAAGAGTTATTTCAACATTACACAGAGCCTCAAAGGTCAACAAAAGCTCCCACTGAGCTCAATCTTTATGTAAAAACATTTAATATAGAGTATCCCCATGTAAATTTCTTCTTTGAGCCCCTCAAAGGCCAAGAAGTCATTAAGTCTATATTAATTGTAAGTTGAGATATTTTATCATATCTCACCTCCTCATTCTTCTATATATACTACAGCAGAAGATGAGTGAGGGGTTGGTTGTTGTTTGTTCACAAGATGTAATATTGAAACTCTCTGAAATCAATACATAGTCCTTTGAAGTTGAAGAACAAATTAAAGTCTTGAAGATTTGGATGATGTTGTTGCATGTTTGTTCATGAGAAGGCTCTATCATTGGATTCATGAGCTTGGCTGTTGGTGAAGTATTCTGAACTGTTTCATGTTTTTCCCTGTTTTCATTATGTTCCATAATTTCTCACTACAGTAGGATAGAAAGTATTAGGCTAAGAAATGACTATTGGAAGCACCTTAGACCTATTCATCCTTCACTGTTTTATGTTTTCTTCTGTTGAAGCATTTTAGAGGCTTTTATCTTTCTCTTTAGTCATCATGCTTGTTTATTTCCTTAATAGTTTGAACAGTTGGTTTCAACATGATTGATGGTTCTCCCTGCTTGTCTGTTGCCACTTAAAAACTTTTATTGAAGTCTCCCTTGGAAGTTATTTTCTTATAGTGAATCAGAGAGGTCTATTTCGATCTTGCCCTTTGTCCTCACTTAAACAGTTGGCTTAAAGGTCGTTATAATTATGATCATAGATGTTTTTAGGTGTTCCCTCTTCTATGACTGTGATTATCAGTAAATATTATATGTTTCGTAAAGTCCTTTAGAATAAATTCTTTGAGGAAACAGGGTGTTCCCCGAATCTTAGATTTTACTTTGAAAGTTGTTTTGAAATCATTGTTTGCTTAAAAGTGTGATTTGTAGAATTTATGGTTAGCCCTGTCTATCAAAGAACTCTTTATTGTTTCTAATGATGCTTTCAAATTCCCTTTGTTGAGAATTAAAACTCTCTTTCCAAATCATTACTGTTCATTCCATTCCAAAAACAAAAGGATCTTGTGGCCAAGTTAGATTTGCCCTTTGATATCCCATATCCTTTGATAAGTGTGTTATGACCTTTTTTTGACTCCATTTCCCAATGAAACATATATTTTACTATCCTATATATCTTTCCTACACCTTTTATGTTCTGCTGTATCAATTCCATCCAACCAAACAAACAAATACCTGCACTTAATAACTAGTCTAAAACCAATACTCTAACCGCACAAGATAAACCTTTGCAAACAAATTTTGAGAGATCCCTCTCTGAGAGCAGGAGGAATAGATCCTGTAACTCTAAATATTGGTTCTGATGTTGCCTTGTCTTTTGATTTTCCAAACTATCAAAACACGGGACACCAACATAATGGCGATCACGGTGGGACCGAACCCAGAATCATTTCAAGAACATTTGCTATATTAACCAGCTGAGCCACCAACAACTAACATTTTTGGTGAATCCGCTGGGGATTGAACCCATAAATTTTTTTTTTCATCTCTATAAAACTTTGTGAGTAAAAAGTAGCCTTTTCAAGCACTACCCAGAAATGGTAATTATGATGGAACTTGTTTGAATCAGTGACAATCTAGGTAAACCCTAGGATTCTCTTAAGACTTTATCTAACCTTAAAAAATCAGCTGGCTTAGCCATAAGAGTAGACTGTCTTTGTCTCATAACCGTAGCTAAGTTTTGAAACAGAGTTAGCATATTCTTAGAAACCACACAACTGAAAAATAACTCACAAAAAACCAAAAACATTTCAGATTGGTAGTAAAACACTTACTCGTACATTGATACTAACCTTTGTTGTGTTTTACCCCATACTCTTAGACAGAGTCTGGAAAGGGCCAGGTAGCTTCCGGATCTCATCCTCTTTTAGAGGTGAAAAATTTGGTAAATGCCCTCCCAGTCAATCTCTGGCTAGAATTTTTTGTGTTCTGGGATATCCTTGAAAGGGAATATTTCACAAGCATGGTGGTGGACCATAAAACCTTTTACCTCTGAAAGGAGCTAAAAACTTCCACCTGGTGACTCCACACTCTGAAACTCCCAAAAGACCAAATAAATCCACTGGTAAAAGACCCTGAACTAATTGACCATACACAGTGACCTCTTTGTTGATTTACAAACATGATTCCCAGAATACAACGAAGATATGCCCCAATGAGTAGAGATCATATCCCTGGGTTTCCACATAAGATGCCCCAGGTGAATTGGGATGACAACCTGCCTGTTTTTCAAGGTGAAAAGTGTGATGACCCTCTATTACATCTCATCAAATTTCATATACATGTATGGAGGGTGAAAGTTGAATGGCATGAAGACTGCCTAATGAAAATGTTCATGTTAGCATTAGAAGGAAAAGCTATGGATTGGTATGAATGCTTAAGATCTAGTGTTTTTTCTTCTTTAAGAGACCTTGAATATGTGTTCTATGAGAACTATAAAGAAAACTCTACATCATTATCATTGGGTGCAATATATTATGATCCATCACAAAACATCACCCATCACATTATAGATAATGAGGAAGCCTTAGAAGAGATGCATCCTGAAGATCTTTTAACAACCATTCATGAGTTTAATCTCCTATTGAAAAATTTTAAGAATATAAATGAATCATTTGAGGAAGAGATGAACCAAGAAATAATGGACGCTCCTCAAGATATCCCTGAAAACTCAAATATTGATTCGTCATCCCTTATAGCCAAGGCTCAATAAGACATCCAGCCTCAAAATCAGTCTTCACAAGAGACAGAGAACTGTTGTACTTCTATTCAAAGGGACATGGAAACATCTTCCCCTTTGACAGAGAAGGAGATAGATCAAACTATTAATAAACAATCAGTCTCTGAAATTTCTTGCAAAACGAACACTCTGGCCCATTCACATAAAGATCTTTGTTGTATAGGTTTAGAAATTTATTTTGTAGATCAGAATGAACAAGGATATACTGATATCCCAATATCTTTGACTGATGAAATTGTTTATTCAGATAATTTTCAGAAATTCGATCAGTCTGATGATGATGATGATTTCCAAGCAGAAACTAATCATGCAGGGAAACCACCATTTGATTGGTGTTATGAGTTTCACCATCGTCAACTTGAAAGCAGAAATCACCCTTTTCAATCCATCATAAAAATCTTTCACTTTATTGGAAATCAGCAGCCTTGCAACTCAGAAGGTGAAGAGAAGAGTAATGAAAGAATTTTTGAGCAAGAGGAAACCATTGAATACACCCCCAGTCAATAATATATTTACCTCTTGACAGAGTTCATCCCATTGAATCCAAGCATACCAGGGCTAAAAGATGACAACACTGCCAAATATGATGAGTCCTCCAGTTCAGATGATGATGAAGAAGAGGGAGAGAAACAAATACCAGATTATCCTGCTGAGGATATACCATCTTCTCAAGAAGAATATTTTTCCTTTTCTATTAAGAATAATGAAGCTTCTAAGCAACTTTCTAAAGATATGCTCATCAAGCCTGATGTCTTGGAAGTAGATAACCTACCAATTATGGAGGACCATAAAGAAGAGAATCTTCATATTTTCTTTGTTGATCCTATGGAAGAGTGTGTGGAAATCCCAGCTGGTTCAAATTATCAAGCAGTGATCCTTTACAAGAGCCAAAGACATGAAAATCTGTCACCTTCTATGATAGCCTTGATATTGAAGGTCAATCTTCAATATTTTCTATGGATACCTCTGACAAGCAGCCAGATTTTCTACTTCTTCTTGACATTACTCAGCTGGCTGCATTGGCATTTTTGTATCATATGATAAATTTAAATACTCCATGTTTAGAATAGGTTAGATAGGAATGTCAATAAAGCTCAGTTCTGAGCATGTAGTTAGTTGTTATTTTCTGCTTTGAAGAAAATTCAAAGATTCAAAGATACAAAAACAATGAAAAGAAGGAAAAGAGGGCAGATTGTCAAAACAAGAAAGGTATAGCCCCATACCAAAAAAGAGAAACAAATCTGAAAGTGTGCAAGCTTAAATGCCACTCCAAAGGAACACACTTATAGTTAGTCAAAATGTCTAATCTTGACTAATTAGCTTTAAATTTTCTACTAATAGGATAGTGAATTCGATTTTCCAAACTGCTTAATCTTGGCTTATCAGTAGATAGATTAGGATAGAAATGAAAGGTTCAAACATGTTCAAAACCTGAACCTCAGTTTCCAAAGAGAGATGACTCAAATATGTTTTATTTTCTGAGTCAAAAAGATGTAAAAATCAGGTTCTAATCAGCTCAAAATCTGGACCAGAGAAAAAGGAAAGACAACTCAATAAGAGTCAAATCAAAGCTGTAGAAAAGAGGAAGGAAATGTTTTCAAATTTCAGATCTTAAGCCTTCCATTTTTTATTTATTTTGTCTGCAAAATAAATGTCTATGTGCAGCTTGTCTTTATGCCATAGATCACAGCAAGTCAAACAACTTAATCTTGACTTGCCTGTTTTTAAATTTATGTTTTAAAAATTTAGAGAATGAAAATCTATTGGAGAGTTTAATCCCAACAGATGGTAGATTAGGTAGAGAATCATCTGAACTCAACTGTTAAGTCTAAGTTCAGGGTGAAATAAGGAGTAGAATTAGATTAGATTTACTTCTTTCAAAAGAATAAAATGTTGTAAAAGAGTTTGCCAATCCAAGTGCACTCTAATGAAGAAAAAATGTTAGATCAGTATGATTGGGTAGGTACAAAGTTGTATTGATGAGGATCCATTGCTTTTATGGCTGCTAATATGTTTCAGAGCACATTATCTACAGAAATAAAGGAAACCCAATGGATTAGGCAACTGATCAGCCTCCCAAAGAACATTAAAGGATAAGGCACAGGTTAGCCTCCCAGAGAATGTAGGTCTGAATTCTTGATGCCTTCAAGAAGGCACCATCCCCAAGTGGAGACACTGTTAGCCACCTGTAAAATTTGATTATACCAAAAGGTGGCTAAATCTATTTTGAGCCTTCAAGGAACAAAATTTCATCACTAAAATTTGTTGGCTCTTGAAGACTCTTGAAGGGCTCCTGCTTTTTCCTCTGTCCAAAAACTTCACTGATATTCCCTTTTTTCACACAGAAATCCTGCTAATTTCCAAGCCAGAATACTGCTGCAAGGACCTTTTTTCCCTCCTCCCACTTCAAAAACTAACCTCTTTTTCTATCCCTCCATTTCCCATGAAAATCCCTCATTTTTTAGTTTCCCCCTTTCCACTTCATAAAAATCTATTTTGTTATATATATTGGGCTTAAGCCCCCTTGGGCTAAGTCCCTAGCCTTTCCGCCCATACACCCTGGCGCCGTGGCCACGCGCTGAGCCAGTCGGGAACTTATCCAGTTTAAATAAATATTTCTTCACAAACCATTAGAAAACCTTTGATATTTATTTAAACTGTCGAAATTCATTTTATTTAATTTTTCCGCCCGTGTAAATTGTGGAGCGATCTCGACCATCGATTCAATCCATAACATCCGAAGGTGCAGAGCGCGCCTCCCTGTGGACCCCCCAGCCATGTGTCGTTTTCCCAAAACCGCATGGTTTTTATCGCACCACTCTTCGGCGGAGGGCGCTTTTCCCCCGATGGCTAGCGACTCCATACACCTGCCGCCACGCGTCCCGTGCACTATTTGCAAAATCGCCATCCATCCGCCATCCATCGCACATTAACGTTCAGACCAGGATGCCCAGCGATATCGCTGTCCACCATCCAATCTGGGGCGGGCCATCCAACGGTGATCGCTCACCAGAGATGCCCAAAAATTAACAAAGGTGCCCACGCGATAACCAGGCTACTGCGTGGTGGAAAATCAATCTCCACCATCGATCTGATCTGCAGATCGACGGTCCATATTCCATCGCCCGATTTCCTCCGTTTAACTTTCAACCTCCGCTCCCGACCGTCGATCTCTGCGCGATCGACGGCTCAGATTCAATCTTCTTCCACCCGTTCTATGGTCTCTCCTGATTAATCCCGACCGTTGGATGATGCCATCCAACGGCCATGCTTCCTACACACTTCCTTTGAAGCATTCAACCTATTTATGCAGGATTTTATGAATTTTTTTGTATTTTGCAGGGTTTTAAGCGATTTTCTGCTAAAAATTGAGAAAATTCGAATGGAGAGGGTGACGATCCTCCCGCCTTTGATTCACCAAGGGAAATCAGTCACAGGTTTTCAATTTCACGTTTCATCAGTGTTTATCCAAGCACTGATGCCACATGACCCTGCGCGACCCTGCAAATCAGTAGCAAAATATGAAACCAACACAAGCAAAGAGTATCAGAGACGAAGACCAGAATTTACCAAAACAGAGGGTTAAAGGACAGATTTGTGGGGATTACATCTAAGATGCTTACCAAAAGCGTAATCCCCAAATAAAACACAGTTTACAGAAAACCTGAAGTGTTCTATCAAGCAGGAATGCCTCCACCGCCACAACCTAAGGCAAATTGATTCCTCAGCTACCATAGTGCCACCTATTCCTCAAAGTAATCAATAAGAGGCTGAAGTTATTGATCGAATGAAGATTTTCGCCTCAGCACAGCCAGAAAGTTACTTCTACAAGGAAACTTAATGACAAAATATCAGCAGAGTTACTTCAGCATTACACAGAGCCTCAAAGGTCAAAAAAATCTCCCACCGAGCTTAATCTTTATGTAAAAACATTTAATACAGAGTATCCCCATGTAAATTTCTTCATTGAGCCCCTCAAAGTCCAAGAAGTCATTAAGTCTGTATTAATTGTAAATTGAGATCTTTTATCAGATCTCACCTCTTCATTCTTCTATATATAATACAGCAGATGATGAGTGAGGGGTTGGTTGTTGTTTGATCACAAGCTGTAATATTGAAGCTCTCTGAAATCAATACATAGTCCTTTGAAGTTGAAGAATAAATTGAAGTCTTGGAGATCTGGATGATGTTGTTGCATGTTTGTTCCTGAGAAGGCTCTATCATTGGATTCATGAGCTTGGCTGTTGGTGAAGTATTCTGAACTATTTCATGTTTTTCCCTGTTTTCATTATGTTCCATAATTTCTCACTACAGTAGGATAGAAAGTATTAGGCTAAGAAATGAATCCTGGAAGTACCTTAGACCTGTTCATCCTTCACTGTTTTATGTTTTTTTCTGCTGAAGTATTTTAGAGGCTTTTATCTTTCTCTTTAGTCTTCATGCTTGTTTATTTCCTTAATAGTTTGAACAATTGGTTTCAACATGATTTATGGTTCTCCCTGCTTGTCTGTTGCCACTTAAAAACTGTTATTGAAGTCTCCCTTGGAATTTCTTTGCTTATAGTGAAACAGAGAGGTCTGTTTTGATCTTTCCCTTTGTCCTCACTTAAATAGTTGGCTTAAAGGTCGTTATAATTATGATCATATATGTTTTTGGGTGTTCCCTCTTCTATGACTATGATTATCAGTAAATCTTATATGTTTTCTAAATTCCTTTAGAATAAAATATTTGAGGAAACAGGGTGTTCCCCGAATCCTATATTTTACTTTGAAAGTTGTTTTGAAATCATTGTTTGCTTAAAAGTGTGATTTGTATAATTTATGGTTAGCCCTGTCTATCAAATAGCTCTTTATTGTTTCAAATGATGCTTTCAAATTCCCTTTGTTGAGAATTAAAACTCTCTTTCCAAATCATTAATGTTCATTCCATTCCAAAAACAAAAGGATCCTGTGGCCAAGTTAGATTTGCCCTTTGATATCCCATATCCTTTGATAAGTGTGTTATGACCTTTTTTTGACTCCATTACCCAATGAAATAGATATTTTACTGTCCTATATATCTTTCCTAGATCTTTTATGTTCTGCTATATCAATTCCATCCAACCAAACAAACAAATACCTGCACTTAATAACTAGTCTAAAACCAATACTCTAAGCACACAAGATAAACCTTTGCAAACAAATTTTGAGAGATCCCTCTCTGAGAGCAGGAGGACTAGATCTTGTAACTCTAAAGATTGGTTCTGATGTTGCCTTGTCTTTTGATTTGCCAAACTATCAAAACACGCAACACCAACACGACACAATGAGCAATGGACGGAAGCAATGTAGGAAATGGGAGCATTGATGGCAGGGTGCCTCAGAGAAGACAAACTCACACCAATTATTGAGAGCTCTAGATCATTGAACAAGTAAAAATAAGGTTTTTTTACAGGCGGTAATGTTTTTTAAATCAACCCTTTTTCAGTGTGCTCGATTATGAGACGCACGAGGGTGGTTTTATCAATGGAGCAGCACACATCGTTAAGGTGCACTAGATTACTGAGACGCACCAAGACGGTTTGTACGTAGAGCATCAGTGCACTGGATAGTAAGATGAAATGGGTCGGTTTATACAGAGAGCACAATGTCTCGCTGTGCCACTTGATAGTACACACCAAAGTGATTTTCATAAAATGCAACAGTCCATGTTATGATTAGAAACGGACCTAAAAAAAACATCTGCAAAGACTTCCACCCACCAACCTCCTCTAGCGACCTCTACTACTGACAGATATCTAGGCTATCTTTATAAGGGCTTCCCTAAAAACATTTGCTAGAGTGTCTTTTCCTTGTAGTGTGCTATTATTCTTTTTACTTGAGACCTCAAATATAAAATTTTAATGGAGTTAGAAAGGGTTGTTGTAAAATTATGATAGAAGTTGTTGATGATGTCAGTATAATATATGGGATTTAATTCATTGTCTAAGTCATTTTAAATAATACCAACCTTACTTTTGTCAAAATCTAGGTTCCTAGGAATTAATATAATTTCCAATATTTTCTTATTTGGGTATTTTTTGCATAGAAAATTATCGAGTTAGGGTTAAATTTATATGATCAAAGTCAGGTTCGTGGTTATTTAAAAGAGAAAGTTTAGTATGTAGTAGGAAAAAAGTATATCAAATATCACATTGCCCATGACACTACTACATAGTATATGTGTATAATACATTTGAATGAAACTTGGAATTTGATTACACCATTGTAAACGATTAGATCTTTGAAACTATACAGTTGAACTAGCTTATCCCTAAATAAATTCACAGTCAAGTATTCAAAGAATCTTATATATCCATAAGCTAAAACAAGGTATTCATCTAGACATAAAGCCTTAGGATAAAAAATAATTCATAATGGAATAGGTTGATTATTTGTAGTTGATAGCATTAGAATATCATAGAAAGAGGGTATCTTTCATTTCTCACACTGTATATATCTTGTTTAATGGTATTATAGGGATCATTTTCATCTATATGTATTTTTGTAAAAATAAAATTAATAGGTGTAAAATAATAAGTTGATATATAAATATTCTTAGCATTAATATAAAATATTTCTACCCACATGTTTTGATTGAGAGGATCTATCTTATGAAGCTAAAAGTGACGAGCAACATTCTTTGTTATGTAACACGCTATACCTCCAACAATTTTATAATATGATTTCTTGTTCCATGTTGACTACAAGAAAAATCATTCTATTTTAGGGACCTTAGAGTCCTTATGCTCCTAGGTTTCAACTAATAAAGTAATATCAAAATTTGTATATGATACAAAACTGAATTAGGGGCAAAAATTTGCTCAAAATTCAAAATTTTCGGGACGGAATGGAACCTAAAAAATTCGATAGGCCTATTTTTCCTGATTCTGGCACACTTCATTTCATCGAAAACCAACTCCGTATGAGAAAGTTAGAGCCTATTGTTTGTTTGCACAAAGAGAAAAATGCAACAAGGAGGTGCACAGTCAATAGGCTATATGCCTTGGGGTATGTGCCATGCTGAAGTTGTAGGAAGGTGACGTGGAAAGTTTTTATTGGTCAACGTCAGATCCAATGAGGGCTCAACATGTAGCGGGCTGCGGAAGTGCCAGTTGGCACATTTATTTTGGTCGATAGTGGTGGTGAGCAACCAGTCCCAGGCCACCACATGGCATCTAGGGAAAGGCCAAAAGGACCCAGCTTGGACGAATGGGAGCAACCGATTTTGAACCCAACCTCCTCATTACAAGGGCTCTTCATTTACTAATGCACCAGGTGTTTATTGTTGTTTAAATCTAAGCAAATGAGTTTGTTTAACCACCACATTCATGTTAACACCAAACCAGCGCACCATCCAAAATAGTTTCTTAGCTCCGAAATTAAATTCCATATGCCACACATGTTACCACCAACTAGCACTTAACTCCAACATTTAATGTTTCTGCCAAAATTTGGTGTTGCTCCTCCATTTTAGGCGGAACCGCCAATTAGGGGTGTAGTTAGCTAAATTAGCGGAGGTTTTGGAGGATATTTTGAATCAGTGATTTAACTTTTGAATCAAAAAAAGAAATTTGACTTAGTTAGAGGCTAGATAGGGGTTTTGGGTTATTTTAAATCCATTGGAGAAGGTTGTAGAGCCATTGGAGCACTGCAGGTTCATGAAATCAGAGAATTGACCATTAATCGAAAGAGGGTCAAGCCATTGAAGCACGTGCAAGGAGATGAAACATAGGAGAGGTAAACTCCTTTATCATCTCTGTGTAATATGCTTGTTGTGTCTTATATTCTCTGCAATTTATTTGTTGTTTATGTGTTTTTAAAGCTACTTTATTTCACTAATTTCTCATAAAAGACACACAAATTTGACATGTAAATCCACTCATAAACTTGTTATTTGAGATAATCCTTAAGCACACTTTATGTTATACCAATGAGAAAGCTAACACAACAAAATTAGTTTGTCCATACTCGAATCAATATCCAACTTAACATAAGACCTTTACTCCATAAATAAATATAATGGCTAAAAAATAGATCTAAGAGTGTCAAAAATTCCTATTTTCAATATTCATTCCAGTGATTATCCATAATAATAGATTTTAAATTTTTAATTATTTTCCACTTGAATTATTCCTTTCTTCTTTCACGTTTTGAGCTTCCATAGTTTACGCATCCAACATATATAATAATTCTCTACTAACATTAATATCATAACCCAATACATATGGTGTATCGTAAGAATATCATAAATTAATAAATAAAGCTCATATCACACCAGAATTTGGACGATAAAAAAAATTTAAAAGGTTTTTCGAAAAAAAATGATAATCATTATTTTTATTGGATGTGTTGCTGAAAAGGGAAAAAGATTAGAAGGAATTTAAGAAATGAATTCCTAAAATATATTAACATAATCGTAGTCTAAAGAGTCCGCGTTTTGACCCAAAATCCGGGAACCATTTTCAGAAAATCCGGCAAAGATTTGCCCAGAAACTTGTTTATAGTTGTTAAACATTAGTATTTTGAGTGCCCCAGGGGTTTTTGATAGTGCTGAATCCACTTCCACTGTCAAAAATGGATTCCAAGCACTGCAACTACCTGATTTTTGCAAATTTAGTTGACCGGATTCCGGCGGATTTCTGCCGGCCGGGCCAAAACGCGGGCTCGGTAGACACGTCCATTAACATATTGTATAAATATGTTGATGCTCAATTATTCTTCATGCTTTAAGGAATTATTTTTTAAACTATATTAATATATTATGTAATTAAGTTTATTTTTTGTTTTTTGGAATAGGGGTTTTACATTTTTTAATTAACAATAATTATTAGAGGTAGTTTAGGATTTAATATTTATACATTATTCTAGAATATTTATAATAGTATACACAAACTAAAGGTTGAGAGTTATCTCTAAAGTATTTATTTTCTTTTTGTTTTCTAATTAAGATTATTAATTTAAAATAAAATGTCACGTAAACATGGTGGGATATGAACTCAATCATATTCCATGTTTTTTAAAATGTATATATATTTAATATTATTTCTTTTATAAATTAATAATAATAATTTAAAATAAAGTTATAATTTAGTTAGTTTTTACGTTGTTTTAAATTTCAACATAGTGAGATACATAAATGCATTGATGCTTATTATGAATTGATATCTATTCACATTTATTAGCTATTTAATTTATATATTTGCACTAGTGAAACTTAATTATATGTAATAAGTTGTTTTTGGTTTATAAGAAACACAATTTATGTTTTTTTAATTTGTAAATGAAATTTAAGTTTTTAATTGATTTTTCCTTTAATTCTTACAATTTTGTATTTGTAATTACTAATTTCAATTAAAAAAAATTAAATATATTTTTCCTTTTTGAGTAATTTATTATACAAAATTATGTGAGCAAGACTAATGTTCAATCCCTCAGAACACAACAGTTGTGGGGACAAAGTGCTTACATTTTAGAATTATATCAGTGACTATTTTAAATATTAGAAATATAATTATTATATGTAAATTTAAAATAGAGAACATATATTACCAACTTGAGTTGTTCACATAAGGGCTATAGATGGAGTCTTTAGTTGTGGATCTGGTGGACTCCAAGGTTAGTTTTCCCCATGTACCCATTTTCCATAGTTAACATGAATTCCCACCCTCTCGATGCTCTCCTTCGGGATTTGTGGTTGCCAGGCCTCCAAAATTCTCCAATTGTTCTTATATTACGAACGGTGTCACTTTACATTTTCCTTGTGCGTCCTTTCCTTCTCCAAAATTTCTTCATCTATCTTTTATCCCCCTCACTCCTCTACCCCTCCTATGAGATAAACTACTTATTCACTTGCTTTTGATCCCTTTGATTCTGGCTACTCTGTTCCCCCTTTGAGTCATATATCCTTGCGTCACCTGATTCGAGGAAGCGACACATTCAAAAAATAAAAGGACCGATCTCCTTAATGTTGTAGAATCTAATTCCAACCACCTGCTAGGTGTCAAAACCATCCATCCAAGTGTCCTAGTTAAGTTTCACTTAGTCCATTTTAGTTCACTCTCACTACAATCATGTATTTTTTATGTCAAAAATGTAATATTATTTAACTAGTTCGTAATATTGGGAAGAGAAAATCTATGATCCATGAATTTTCCTCAATTCTTCATCAGTTAATAGTCATAAAGGATATTACCATTGATGATATATTGGAGTATCCTACAAAAACCTTGGTTGGTTGTTTCGGATGAGACCCATATCTACTACATCATTGAAATATTGGATTTCTTTAAGATGGAAACCCCTTCGGTTTATCTTCCTACTTTCCATGTATTGGTTATGGGTTGTATCAATTTACTTTTACATTTAGATGAGGATTATGCAAATATAATATCGCAGTAATGGAACAAGGATAGGAATGTTTTCTCAAATCTCTGGTTAGTAAATTTTCACTTGGTAAGATGGTCTGTCAGTTCAATTAGGGTTTGGGCCATATTTCCTGACCTATCTCTACATGTATGGAGCTCAAATTTATTTAAAACAGTGGGTAAATTTATCATTTGCTTCACTGGATTTGAAGAGGGCTAGAAAGGAAAGGAAGACTAGTGTATGGCTTGGTTATAGGTTGATGTTTTTCTGAAATAATGATTGGACAATGAGTTGGAAATCCTCTTTAATATGTCTCACTTGATTAGAAGGGTCTAATATTGGAAGTTAACATTTAGATGCCATAAATTCCATAAGGTTGGGCATAAAAAAAAGGGTTTCCCATCTTCGTGTAATTTTAGCATCCCTCAGGATCCCTCTAGACATACAAAAGGTTTGAATTCATGACTAATGTAGGTCTTGATTCCATGAACCATCTTATAATTTGAGATCATATCAAGAACAGTAACAATTCTGAAACCTGCAACAGACTTTAGAATTGAACATTCCCCCCCCCGACCTACTTCCTCTGACACTACATTTTCTATTTCTTTCCTTCTTGTTACTTTCCCCCTCCCCTACTTCAGGGTTCCCCATTTTCATTTTGTGTCCCTCATCCTTGTGACCTAAATACTGCTACTGTTCTCATTCATCACCCTCATCCTATTCCTCCCTCCCGTCTTGTAAGAGTTATTTCTCTTCCTTCCAACCCTCATGTCCTCTTTCAAAAAAAATTGCATACATCCTATGTCCCAAGAATTTCATAAAATATCTCCCCCCCCTTTCTTGTGGGGGACATAAAATATCTCCCCCCCACCCCCCCCCCACTTCCTTGTGGGGGACTTGTAATGGACCCGCGTACACAACACCCTGTAGGTGGAAAATCCAATTTGTAGTGAGCACAAGAGAAGGTGAAACTCAAATTTTAGAAAGGAAAATACAAATAAATCCAAGGGCCCCTTAGAAAAGGTGATACTTACATGATTTGTGCCCCATAAATATACTCTCTTTAAATTCTATTGGCATCATAGGAGCCTACAAAAACCTATCCCTCAAAATAATGATGTTCTAATATATGAAACCATGTGTTCAAGACATAAGGCATGAGTGTTTTTTTAAACCATAATAAACAAATGGTCTTTCTATCACCTTGATTCTGAGGGTTCTTGGGGGGGCTTAACCACTATTTAGATCCCACATTGTAAGGTTGTTGACTTGACTCCACTTCCATTAAGCATCATCATGAAGTTTCAGTACAAATATGTTTCCTTTCCTTTTTTTACTATAAATTTATATGGGCATTATGCTAATCGCATTCCCTAGTGGGAAGATCTACTTCAGCAGGAGTTTTTGAGGATAAGCACACTATCATTGGAGGAAATACATTTTTATCCATCTATCTTTAGGATGTTTGGGCCCTAAGCCCACAAATTTATCCTCAACGTTACTACTGCTCATAATTATTCGTAAAAGGAAACATACTGGAAACCGAATCGAAAAAGATATTCCCCATGTGGAAGAATGGTTTATCACGAGGAAGAGGTGTATGCATGAGATTATACAAATTCATTGTTTAAAGGAATCCTATGAATTCAGGGTACTTTTCTATGTCATTTGTGGTCACGAGAAGGATGTATGACAATCATCTCAATCTCTTAATATGTAAATAAATGGAAGGAAATAAAAAAAAAACCTTTTCACTTTAATCCCTCCTTATCGAATAATAATTTTTTAAGGGCCCTTGTGTCTAGTTGATGATGACATTTCCATCAATTGAGTTCTACCTCCCATATGGAAAAACATGGAAGGAATCTAAGGTGAAATAAGTAGGTATCCAAAAACTCAATGAAGGAAAATCAAGCTAGGAAGTGAGCTAGACTAATTGAGTTAGAAACTAGAATTGTAGAGTTCCACACTTGCTCAGAGTTTGCTCCTCAAAGTACATTTTCTCTATCCCAGTTAACTTATTTTCAAGAAGAGAAATGTAAAATTTTATTAAATGATGAGGAACACTAGAGACTCAAAAGAAAATCCATATGACACACATTGAGAGACAATAATATTGGTTTCTTCCATCATTTTTCAAATTCAAGGAGGAAAATTAACAAAATTTGGAAAATTTCTAACTCCAATGGATCATGACTTCATTTATTTTAGGATATAGCATCAGAGGGGATTCACTACAATAAATCACTTTTTACTGTTGTTAGGGATGAATGATCCAAGAAATACTGAAGGTGGTGAATATTTTTCAAATTCCATTTTGAAGGAGATAAATATATCTCTACTGAAAGATGTGTCTAAGAAATAAATTTTGGTACCACTAAACTTGATGCAAAAGTCAAAGAGAATTGGACCTGTTAAATTCGCTGTGGAATTCTATCTAGTTTTTTATGATATCATTAGATAAGAATTGTTGAAAGAAATATCAGAATCTCAGAAAACTACTAAAGTTTTGGGTTCTTTTAATACTTCATTTCTTTGTCTCATCCCAAAGACACAGGAGGTTCCTATTTTGACAACTACAAACCAATTTCCCTATTTTGACGACTACACACCAATTTCCTCTAGTAATATGATCTACAAGTTGATATAAAAATAATCACTCATAGGATCAACTTGATTGTGAGTTCTCTCGTTTTAGAGAAAAAAATTATATTCGTTCAAAATAGGAACATTCATGATGTTGTTGGATTGACTCGGGATGTTTTTCATTTAGTTAGGACATCAAATCTAAAAGAAAGTATTTTAAAAAATTTCTCTCTAAAGAATATGATAGGGTGGATTGGGCATCTCATCATTTCGACCTCAACCACATGGTTTTTTCTTTTCATTTGGTTAATTGGATCATGGGATGCCTACAATCAACTAATTTCAATGTTATGATAAATGTAATTCCATTTGATTTATTTCAAGCCTCCTATGGGCTTCAACACGGATGCATCTTGTCCTATCTTTTGTGTCTTATAATTACATAAGCCTTTAGCAAGCTCATTGAAGGATGTATATCTAGGAACAATCCCCATAGAGTAAAGATATGACATAAAGTGGAAGTTTTCCACCTTATAATTGTTGATGACATGTTGTGTTGTATTACAAGGGATATGGATATTGTAGGTTTTAACCCTGTACACAAATTACCTGCAAACGAATTCTAAAAACATAAAAAAATACAATGGCAAGAACATAAAAAAAATATACATAGAAATTTCCCCTAGATCCAAAACCGAGATTACGAGAATGATTTTCCATTATCTTTATTTAAATCTTACAATACATATATATACAGGATGAATAATTCATAAACCCTAATCCATAACCCTGTTTAGAACATAACCATAGTTCCCTTGATCAGATCTATAAAATAAAATGGGCAGGAAACCATCATGCCCAAAACCATGTGAAAAACCCATGCACAAAACCATGGGTAGGTTCGTCCACCATTTGTGGGTCTTCACCCCATCATTGGGTCTGCCCACCTATTATTGAGTCTGCATAGAAAAATATTCCCTGGGCCCTTTCCTGGACCCCGTATAGGGGGGCTACAAGATTGAAGTATCTTGGTTTCTTCATAAAACTAAACAATTACCAGATGGATAACTATGAGTGGTTGGTGAAGAAAACTGAGAAACACATTTCTAATTGGGAAAGTAGATCAGTTTTGAGGGGTGGTCACCTAGTTTTGGTTGAATCCATCCTATAAACTATATTAATATATTGGAACTCTATAGCAGTGTTTTCGAAAGGCATTCTAAATATTATTATGAAACTAAGTTTCCACTTCTTATGGGCGAGGGACATGAATAGGAAAAGGATTCCCTTAGCTAAATGGTCCAAGATCATTTCCAATGAGGATATTAAGGGTTTGGGTCTTAAGTGTATCCACCTTTTTTCTAGGAAAATTTTGAAAAAAAATCTATGGAGACTATCTATGGAAAAAACATTGTGGTTAAAGGTTATGAAGGCCAAGTACTTTTCTAGAAAAACTATGGTGGACTGGTACAAGATGCATGATAAACCCTCAAATCGTTCCATTGTATGTAAGAATCTGGTATATGCGACACCACTAGCAGATAAGGGGTTAGCTTTCCATGATCTGGATGGACGAATGATCAAGATCAATTTAGATACATGATTTATTCCAGGAGATAACTACTTAAATGCCTACCCATCCCCCCACTGCCCCCCACTTTGGGAGGCTCTGACTCGGTTACAACTTGACATATTAGTGGATGCTAAAGCATAGAATCCATAACATAGAGGAATTTTTGGATGGATAATGTCATATTCAATGGGTTTTTTTGGGCTAATAGAATTTGAACTAGACAATTATCTAAAAATATTGGTTGAAAATTATATTTATCTAAAGGAATATGTAGAGGAATTGATCATATGGTCGTAAAATCCTCAAATAAGAACCTTCACAACTAAGCTTTGATATTGGGCATGGTTCGAGGAACCTTTCAGGAATTCGAAGTTGTGGTGGTTGAAGATTATATGTGGAGTATCAAGCCCATTAAAATCAAAGCTAAAAGTGTGGCTACCATTGAATTACATGCTTCTGATGTGGGATAATCTCATTAAGTTCGGTTGGGTTGCGCAAAATTTATGTGCACTATGTAGTGAACATGAAGAAACACACATGGACCTTTTTATGAATTGCAAATATATTTTAAAGGTGCAAGGACTCCGGTGGATATTCTTCAAGCCAAAAAATCTTTGGATTGGTCAAGTATATAGTGATGTGTTTCATGCTTGGTGAGTTGACAAGCTTATACTCTCTTACAACAGTCTTCCTTGTCTTCTTATTTCTTTCATTGGGCATGCTAGGAACCTCTTAGTGTTTCAAAAAAATGTACTTCCCCCAAAGGTATGTGCTACCAAGATTATTTATATGGCATGGGAATATAAATAACACCCAAAGCCAGATAAACCTAAGAATCTGATCATGTCAGTTTTGTTTTATGGCACCCCTTGTGGTTTTTTTTAGAGGGTCATTTAAGGCCATCTTCCACACCATGGTGTGGGGGTGGTTTTATATTACAGTGACACATGTTATGTGTATGGATGTTATGCGTCAAACAAAGGTTCCAATAATAAGGCCAAGTTTGCAATACTTTGTTTCTTCTTGGTTTTGGCAAAGTAAAAAGGAATATCTAGGGTATAGGTTGGGGGGAACTGCAAGTAAGCTATTAATTTCAAAAATTATAGGACCAATGTCTCAAAGAATGGTCTCACCACTGTACTAAATGAAATTCAAAATGTGGTGACCTCTTTCAAGTAGATTTCTTTCTATCATATTTTTAGAGAGTTAAATGTGAAGGTAAGAAAGCTATCAAAAGAAGTTCTCACTCTCCCTTTAGATAAGTTGGTTTATATGAATTTGATAAGAAGGTTGAGATTGACCCAATGGAGACCAATCTAACCTAGTAGCATCATCCCTTTTGACTCCTTCCCACAAAATTGTGTCATATGACAAATCATGTTAAGTCTGCATACAAAAATATCTTTAAGGAGATTAAAAGTATCATTATAAGTAGTTTCACCCCTGCATATTGACTTTTTGGTCAATTCTAAATCAAGAGAGCCAAAATAACCAATGAACCAATTTAAAATTTTCCTTATAAAATTCAAAAACATTTAATAAATAAATAAAATATTTTAAAAATTAAGAATGATATTATTAATACAATAAAATAAAACAAAAATCAATAGCCTCACGCTATATTTTTATTGGTCAAGTATGTGTCTTTCAAACACCTTTGCTTTTGAGAGACCCGACTCAACAATTGAACTGGTAGAAAAGGATTCCTTTGAAGAAGAGATCTCCCGAATACAAATATAATCAGTCAACATTGTTGATATAGAACCATTACTTCTAAGTAAAAATAAACTCATATTTTACAATAACTAACAATGCGTAAACTGTTGGGTGACATCATAAAGGATCAAACGAGATGGGCTGGAATCACAGCATGGCTGAAGGCAAACGCCGAGACCAATACTCCATGATCATTTTCATCTTATTTTGAACGCTTCATGTGTAGCTTCAACAAAAAAAACTTATAGAAACTTTTTGGGTGAACCTTAAAACAACGATTGCAAATTAAACTGTCCGTAAAACGCTATAATTTTAAGCTATTTTAAATATAATTTGTTTTCCTTATCTAAAGCCCATGTGTGTTCCACCATTCTCAATGGTGCAACGAGATCATTGCCTTTCTCAACTTATATAAGTCGTCTTTTCAAAATGCTCAGAATGCAATCTCTCGGGATTTGGTGGTTGACATTACAATCTCTCACACCAGTGCAAATCGGAGTTTAACATGAGTCCGTCTAATCTTGATATATAAAATTGCGATACTATATCGTTGCGCGAATGTCGCGAATATCTAAAGGTCAGCAGTCAATACTAAATTGCCAATCCGATCTTAATATGGATATGTGTACCTCAGCATAATCTGATTGCAGTTTTGGAAATAACATGGATATGAGCTCATATTCACCAAATTTCCAAAATATTAATCATATAAAACAAACTAAATTGATATAAATTTATTATTCTTAAAATTAAATACATTCAAAAAGAAATAAGAAATAAAACAGAAGAAAATCAAATATTTAAAAGGCAACAACAAATAAGATATAAGAAATAAAACAGAAGAAATTTGAAAGGCAATGGCAAATAAAAAATAAAACAAAAGAAAATCAAACATACAAAACTCGGTATAGGTCACTGTTTTGTTGCTGCAAACAAATTGCCTACTCTAATTAAATAAGAAGAAAATCAAAAATACCAAACTGTGTATAGTTCACTGTTTTGTGGCTACAAACAAATGACTTACTCTAATGAGACGTTTAGAAGATTATTGCCTTTTACAATTACAGTATTTTGATTTTTTTTTTTCCCTAGTGTTTTATAGTTTGAAATGTGTTTTTAATAATAATAAAAATATTGATTGAAATCCATGTTATTAGATTAATTATAAACTATATATGGAAATTAGTGTTTCAATGTATTTATAGCTTAAATAATCAAAAGTAAATTTGAATGATTTATAATTTTTTTTATTAAAATATGGTAACTAATATTATTAATTTTTATTGTTTGAAATGTATAAAAAAAAAATTTCTATAGCGTTAATCTGTTAAGGCACTCTTTAATTTCTGGTCTCCATCAAGATGATATATTGAACATGATCGAGGTAATATATTGGACATGGTTAAGATATAGTCCTACTTAAGTTCTTGTAGTTGCTATTCCAATTGTCATCATGTATGCATCCAATTATGGTTATGGAGTTTTAAATTAATGGAAAAACAAGGTTATGGACGGAGTTAGAGAATTTATGCAAAGTTTTAAATAATATATCAAAATGATCTGGATAGAACAACAAAAATCTTTCGACTAAAATGTTTGAAAATATATTAGTCATATTAATAATTTTTCACGTAATATAATCCGTACAAATTTATAAGTTTCTATCTAAATTAACTTAAACAAATAAGATAAAGGAAGTTCTCCCACAAAGATCTTACTGTAAGAAAATACATTATTGTTAAAACAACTAAATAACTCCCACATGAACATTTTTCTATATTTAGGGAGTCAATTAACTAAGCATTGACTTAAGTCGAGTTATGTGATAGATGAGTTTGGTGAGTAGTTTGTATGTCAAGTTATATTAGGCGATTTGTTAGTCAAAAATTTTTAAATACCCTTCACCAGGTTCACTGTAATTGAATGAAATTTGGATCAATCTATGAAGATAGAGATAAAGTTGGGGACTAACAAGACTATGGATGTAGATGGCAAAGGAGTGGTCAACATTATGACCAAGCAGGGGGGGGGGGCAAAAAAATTTCACACGTATATTATTTCTCTGCTCTCAAACATAACTTGATACGTGGTGGTCAATTGGCATGGAAGAGATACAAAGCTATCTTTCAGGGACAAAAGTGTGCTATTTATGACAAGCCCCGAAGAAAGTAATTGATAGAAAAGGTGTAGATGACGAAGAACAAACTCGTTCCTCTAATTATGAATTAAAGTGATCAAGTCAACTATTTTATAGTTGCATGTTATGATGATTATTGGTTATGACACTTTCAATTTGGACACTTGCTGCTTTTTTGGTTTAAGATTGTTGTAAAAGAAGCATATGGTCAGAGGATTACCCCCCATCAAAGAAGTTGTTAGTACTTGTGAGTGTTCCATCTTGGGAAAAATCATCGTGAGAGTTTTCGAAAGGGAGTTGAATATAGAGCAAGGTAACTTCTTGAGTTGGTGTATACAAACTTGTGTGGACCTATGTAATATTCCGTTTCGGGAATATTTGTAAAACACAGTAAACTCTAACCAGAGATGGAATGGGAGGGAATTTGCCAGATATTTCACCTCTGAAAAGAGGATGAGATCTGGAGGCTATCTGGCCCTTTCGAGACTCTTTCTAAGAGTGTGGGGGAAACACAACAAGTGGTACAGAAGTCAAGATGCAAGGGAAGAAATAACAAATTGCAGGCATACAATAGGATGCATAGATATTCAAGAAATAAGAGAGCATTGAGCCATTTTATTAAACTGAAAAAAATACAGAGGAGTAAAATAGCTGATCAAGCATCTAAATTTGCACAAGATCTATTCTCAGAGTGCTATTGTGTTTTAGATTTGTGTTGCATGGGATAGCTGTGACTCAGATCTGTGTTCCAGCTGATGACAAACGACGGTGTCGCTGCCTAGGTGGGCCTTCTTACGGATCTGCGCCTTCCTCCAGTTAATCACACCTCCTCTGGCTAGGAGCTGCAACATTAAAATCACCCGCTGATCCAGAACTTCTCCTAATAGACGTGTTGTTATTCCTGCGTTTGACGATCTTCCAAGAATACACCCAGAGCTTTCCAAATATGGGTTGCATCCTTATGCGTAGCCAATAAACACGAGGATCCTCCACAAGTGTTGTGTAGTTATTAAATACGCTGCTCCTTTACAAGAACGATTGATCGCTATTCCTACCCAAATGCTGACGGAATACCTCACCCGAGCAAGCACTTGAAGTCCCCTGGGGTTGAGGGCGAGATCTCTGAACGAAGACACTCAATGCGCTAAACAGCGTTGTAGACAGGTTAAACAGCCAGCGTGCTCTGAGTCGCAATGACCAGATTCAAAATGCATAAATTCTCCATGATCCCCAATGAAGACATTATCTCCTTAATATAGCGTTTTCCTGCTCTTGAATCCTTCGGCCGCCTCGACCCATGATACCACTATAATCTTCTTTGCTGTGTGCACCTCCCCTCCTGATACCATGGTATTATCTCTTTGCTACATGCCCAATTCGGCTTCCCTCTGTAATCACCACGTGCATCTCATTCGTGGCCCCCTTTTATTCACGTTTTATTCATAATCTAACTAAGTTTATTCCTAAGCTATACACTTAAGGCAAAAATTGACAAAAATTGAATATTCCAATTAGCTATTGCTAATTGGGAATATTACAGTCTCCCCCCTCAGAGTGTTGCTTGTCCCCAAGAAACTGTAGTGATGGATGCTGCAAGATTTTCTCATTCTCCCAAGTCACATCCTCATCTGGAAAATTCTTCCACCTCACCAAGAACTCCCGGATGGTTCTGTTTCGTAGTTTCCTTTCCCTAGCATCAATAATTTCCTCGGGCTATAGTACCAAATGCTCTTCATCATCTGTAGGTGGCATCTCCTTTGTTACGGTCACCTACTGCCCCAATGCTTTCTTTAGACATGATACGTGAAAAATATTATGAATCTTGCTGCCTTGGGGCAGCTCCAACTCATACGCAACTTGTCAAACTCTGCGTATCACCCTGTATGGCCCATGAAAACGAGGATTGAGCTTCTCATCTCCCTTCTGTTTTAGTGATGACTATCGGTATGGCTGTAAACGTAGGTAGACCAAGTCTCCTACCTCAAATTGTCTTACAATCCATCCCTTATAGGCATACCGCTTCTACTGGTTCTGCGTTGTAGCCATGTTATCCTTGAGAGCGTGGAGAATGTCTTGACTCTCTTGGATCAAATCTTTGGCTCCCGGAGACTTGCTAACACCCAACATCATATCAAAAAAATATAAAGAGTGGTACCCATACAAAGCATAGAATGGTGTCATACCGATGGACATGTGATATGTGTTATTGTCACAATACTCCCCCAGATGCTGCCACTTCAGCCTTTCTTTCTGTTGCCCACTAACATAGTTACGCAAGTAGCCCTCCAGCTACTTGTTAAATATTTCAGTTTTCCCATCTGTCTGTGGGAGATAGCTGGTGCCTGGTGTCAGCTCTGTTCCTACCAGCCGAAAGAGCTCTCGCTAGAATCCGCCCATAAAGCAACTGTCCCTGTCACTGATGATGGTCTTGGGAAGACCATGCAACCTGAAAATCTCTTTAAAGAACAACTCTGCCACCTGTGCTACTGTGTAGTGTGTGGATATGGAAAAAAAGTGTGGGTACTTTGTCAGCCGATCAACGATGACGTATCTGCAGTCCTTGCCCTGCACCGTGGGAAACCCTGTGATGAAATCCATCGAAATGCTCTCCCATTTCCCCTCCAGAATGGGAAGAGGCTACAACAAGCCTGCGGGATGGTTCATCTCCCCTTTTTTTCTCTGGCAAACTTCGCACTCCCTGATATGTTGGAGTACGTCCTCCTTGAGGCCTTTCCATGAGAACCTCTCCCGAATGGCCTGGTAGGTTTTGTTAAACCCCTGTTGTCCGGATATTGGTGAGTCATGAGATGCCTGAAGTATCTTCTCCTTGAGTTGGGAGCCCTCCGTTAAGAAAATCCTATTTCTATAGTAGATGATTTCATCTATCACCCTATATCTGTTGTCGGTCACCTGACCATCCAGAACCTCACATGCAAATCTATCCTTGGAATACTCCACCAAGATTCGAGCCCTCCAATCTGTATCTAGGCTCACCAGAGACAACGTATTTGGTCTAAGAGAAAGTGCATCGACTACCACGTTATTCTTCCCTTTTAGATATTCAATGTCAAAGTCATAGGCCTGGATCTTGCTGATCCACTTCTACTGCCTTTGTTGTAGTTGTTTCTGCTCCAAAAATAACCTGAGGCTGTTGTGATCAGTCCTTACTCGGAACCTATTGCCCACTAAGTACTGCTGGAATTTGGCCATTGCATGCATAATAGCCAACATCTCCTTGTCATATATAGGATACAACCGCTCATGAGGAAGGAGCTTTATGCTCTCGAAGGCTATAGGGTGGCCTCTCGGCATCAAGACTACACCGATCCCTTCTCCTGATGCATCACACTCTAAAACAAAAGGTTGTGTAAAATCTGGCAATGCAAGCACTGGATAGCTGCTCATAACCTCCTTGAGCCTATCAAAAGTCTATTGTGTTGTATCCAACCAACTAAATGCCCCCTTCTTTGTTAGATCTGTAAGGGGTACCGCAAGCTGAGATAAATTCTTGACAAACTTCCTATAATAGGTGCAGATGCCAATAAATCCTCGAAGCTTTGTCACGTTTCTTGGCTCTGGCTAGTCTCTAATGGCCCTGATCTTCTCCTCATGGACCCTCACTCTGTCCACTCCTATGATGTGTCCCGAATACAACATCTCCGTCATCCCAAACTCACACTTGCAGAGCTTAGCATAGAACTGTTGCTCCTCCAAGATATGCAATACTGCCTCATGCTGGAGATGCTCCTCCCAAGTCCTGCTATATATCAATATATCGTCGAAAAATACCAACACAAAATTCCTCAGATGACTGCGGAAGATATGGTTCATGCATGACTGGAAAGTAGCTGGGGCGTTAGTTAGCCCGAAAGGCATCACCAAAAATTCAAAGTGGTCGTAATGACACCTGAAAGAGGTCTTGGGGATGTCTTGTTCCCTTATAGGAATCTGGTGGTACTCGGATCTCAAATCGATTTTTGAGAAGAACTGAGTTCCTCTTAGCTCATCCATCAGCTCGTCAACCCGAGGTATGGGGTACCTGTTCTTCAAGGTCTTCTTATTTAGGGCCCTATAATCAATGAAATATAGTTTTGGTAGGACTAGTAAACAAAAAGAATTAGCTATCAACAACTACAGTTAGGAATTTTAGTTTAGCTATGAGTAGATGGTAGTTTTTTGAAATTATTTTTTAAAAATACTTAAGTTAAAACTTGGGATAATCAAGATTTAACTTTTGTTTTAGCAATTCCTCCTCTCTCATAAATACCATCCTTTGAATTCTTGATTTCTTGACAGCTTTGCTTTTTGCCAAATATCTTCTCAGTTCTTTCTGATATTTTCTTACTAAGACCCATTCCAAAATTAATTAAATTTTCTTCTCCAATGCAGGAAAGTCAGCCAAACTTTGCCAAGATACACATTCCACAAAGAAAATTATCATAAATTCAAGATAAAACTTTTATCTCAGGATGGTTCCATTGCATTTTTAACTAAAACAGCAAGCTACTAAAAATATACGTGTCAAGGAAGAACATCTGGCTATATATGATACCATGCACTTTACAAAAATGAAGAAAGGTACAATTTCCTACAAATGTTAAAAGCTGCAATCTCATCCTAGAAGTGTAATACAGTGCAGGTAACAAGAAAGCCTTCTCACCTGCACAGGAAGCACGCTTATGATATTCGTTTGCAGAGATCTTTCTATTTCCAACATCTCCACTGCTAAAGACTAGATCACTAGTAGAATCTACCTTTGTTTTCTTCCGACGTGATCCACTCACCGTACTCCTGTCCCTTCTCTTTCTTAATCAAAGTTTAGGTTTTGCTACCAAAAAGAAAGAAATGTCCTCTAATACCAAGGATGATCATATTGCTCTTTGTTTTGAACTAGGAAGTTCAGTTCCACTGTTTTAAATTAGGTCCAAGTCTCTTCCACTTTCATCTTAATTTTTTTTCACAGAGGACAAAGCCACACATTAGTCATCTAGTATTGCTCATTAAATTCCTTAAAGTTGTCATAAAATCCTTCCTACAATTTAATTGTGATCTCTTTAGGCATTTGATTTTATTTTCACAGTGAATGAATTATTGGTATTGATTAAAAAATATAAAGAGCATGAAAACAATACCTGCAGCAGGAATAATGCAGACAAGTCCTGTTATCATTCCTTGGAAAGCTCCAATGACAGAGCGTTTTCCGAAAAATATGACATCCAAGCAAGTACATACCAGGAGACTGGTGGCTGCACAAATCTTGGTATTTAATACTGCATTGGTGAATCAATGTTGGCAGCATAAGGATCCCCTCCATTAAATCCAGACCACCCCATCCATAAAAGCCCTGCTCCAGCCAGCATTAGTAGTACATTGTTGGGAGGAAATCGTTCGCGGTCCTTTGTTAACCGAGGTCCAACGTGAAAGAAGAAAAAATATATATACTGCAACCCACTTTCTTCAATATATATACTGTAATCCACTTTTAGAAGAATAAAAATACATCATATTTTTCTCAAGGAAAACTTGGGAGTCAAAGCAAAATACATCAAATTTTTTCAGGGAAAACCTGGGAGTCAGAACCTAGAAATGCTTCCCCAAAATTTTCCTTTGAAACCTAGAAATGCTCCCCATAATCATGGATGGCATACTTTGTAAACCCATTAACATTGACATAGATTAACGTGCTTAACTTAGGGATTTGAATCACACATTGTTGGCAAGGAAGTAACCACATTTCTAGAAACATTGAACTAACAATTTATATCATATGTTGAATGAGCGATTTCAATTAATATGAAATTAAACATACCCAATAAGCTGTGGTGAAACCTAAAGTGACTGAAGAGACGTGAATGACGTAACCTCCTAAATAGTCAATCACACCCCATTGGAAAAGGAATCCTCCTCCCCATAAGCTGAAGGCTCCCATCATATATGAGAAGGTGAGCCCTTCCTAGCATTGAACCAGCCAATAAAATCAATGTTATTGCTGCAAAAGAAAACTGGAAATACACCATGGTAGCCATAGGAAATAAAGGTGTAAGCATAGCGGTCTCCAAGGTGCCATTATGATAGTTGTGTTGTGATGCAGGAAGGTGGTCAGCTCCAATGAGGTACTTTTGGCCTAGTGCTGGACCTACCTTGCCCTAGAAAGGAAGCAATTTATGCCCAAATGCCATATTATATGCCCATGTAACCCAGTAGATCATAACAGTAGAAAATGCATAAAGTGCCATAAAAGAAGAATTTACAACCCACTTCCTTTTTACTATGTTGCCATATAGGATGACTAGGCCCAACATGCTCTGCATACCCACAAACATGGTTGATACCATTTGCCAGGCATTCTCTCCTTTGTTAAGCCAATCAGGAGATGTAGTCCCATTCTGATAGGCAGTTGGCACATAAGTTGCCATGGCTAAAGCAATAATCAGCAGAATTCAATACTAGACACCGAGACAAGACCTTGCGTGAACAGTTGTCAGGACCAAGGCCTTACCTGCATAAACGGAACTCAAGTTAGACTGTAGACCCTCTCTTCATCCGACTACAGTCAAAAATTCATCTAAGGATTTCAACTCATCTATTCATTTACAATATTACTGCATTCAACTGCAATATTGGATTCATTGCATAATGAAATTCCCAAGGGCTAATATTCAGTTATCACTCACTATGCGATAAGTTCTTGCCCCATAGGCTACAGACACGAGACATTTAGTTACTTCAAAGACAATCTACTTGCATTTTAAGATCATTTTAAATTATCATTTTGTAAGAAATATGATGTCCTATTTAATATTGAGTAATCTATTATATTGACTTTCCTATTTTAATCTACTTCTTGTAATTTGAGATCCATTTAGATTGTAATATGATGATCTTGCATTGTTTTTCAAAGTTGAATGGTTTTTACCTATTGTTCTTTTTGCAGTTTAGCATGGGTTATTTTTTCAAATGAATAGTGTTTAATGTACCATTTACCTATTAATTCTCATGTTTGTTCACTCATTTAAATGCTGATAAAAATCCTCTTGTGCTTGCCTAAGTTGCTCATTAGTGTTGAGGGCTTGCTGAAGTTATTGTACCTGTAGCTTTAATTTTTATTTAGAATGGATAGATTTGCTGCTAACATGTTTCTATATAGGTTGTATCTCTGATTTCCTTGCATATTTTTTGACCAGATCAGTTCAAAATGGGAAAGCGAAGCAAATGGCAGCATATCATGGATCTTGAGGTGCAAGACCTCAAAGACAAAATAATCTTTTCTAGTAAAGATTTGGTTTGGACAGAAATAGATCGAAATAACAATAGTATTGATCGAGTTGCCTTAATACCGTTAAACCGAGTTCCCGATTTTATCAAAGGAGAGGAAGAGAATCCCATTGCTCCATGTAAATTCATACGAAAAACAAACAAAGAACCAAAACAAAGAGCTACCGCTGCATTGCGATATGAAATGTGAGTATTTCAAAATGCATTGTTTAGATCCTTTGAAACAAAAATTATCTTTCTTTGTATGTACTAACACTTGAAATTTTTGGTGTAGATATCACTGTTCATTTGGTCCACAGGACAAAAGAGGAAATCCTCCAACTAAACGAAGGACCTCCTTTGTGCAAAAAAGGGGTTGCCAGAGTCATTTTATTGTCAAGGTTATGCATGAAATTCCCGATAGAGCAATATTAACTTTCAATATTTATGAACATGAAGATGGGCAAGGTTGGCCTTGTCATGGCCAACATGACACTTCAGGTGATACTAGGACCTTGCATAAGCCAAAGCTTTCGAGGGATGTTGTTTCATATGTAGAGAGTTGTTTCTTTTTGGGAGTGCCTATTGATATGGTTTATAGAACTCACATTAAAAGACATGTTGACATGGATGCGGCAACTCGAGACAGAGATTTCTTCTTGTGCAGGAAAGATATTGTAAATATATATAATAGGTTGGCAAAGGGAAATTATCAACTTCACCAAAAGGATGAAATGAGTGTAAACCTTTGGTATCAAAAGCATCGGGAAGATTTTTTCTTTTACCAAAAGCCCAATGGTGTGGAGGTCCCTTTTATAATAGGGATTCAAACAAAGTGGATGTTGGAGACAATGGTCAAGCTATCACACAATAGCTTACTAGCCATGGATTCAACATTTAATACAAATAAATATGGGGTAAGTCAGATGTCAATGATTGATTGAATATACTTATTTAAGTTGTAGACATTCAATATGATTAAAAACTTGTATTTGACTCTATGTAATGTTCAATATGACAGTATCAGTTGTATACACTTGTTGCATTTGATGAACAACAAAGTGGGGTGCCAGTTGCATGGGTTGTGGCATCACGAAACACATCAGATGATATTGCACTATGGTTGGAGCAGCTCATGCACAAGTGTTTCGAAGCCTGTCCTGATTGGAAAGTCAATGCTTTCATGGTTGATGATGCATTGTCTGAAATTACTGCCTTGAGGTAACTTTAAAATTGTTATAATATAACTAAACTTGAATTTTTTCTAAAAATAGCACACTAAGATGCATTGAATATGGCAGGAGGATCACAGGGTGTGATGTGATCTTATGTGTTTGGCATGTACGGAGGGCTTGGTTAAAAAATGTCAATCGGTTGGCCACTAGTTCCATAAAAGCCAATGAGATGTTCAGTGACTTAGGTTACATCATGAAACACACTCTCAGCAATGAAGTGGAAGATGCAATAAGTCAATTTTTTATCAAATTTGCAGATGAAGAGAAGTTCTTAGACTATTTCCACAAGAATTGGGTTGTTGGAGATAAGATTCGTAAGTAAACAATTTTTTCATATCATATGCATTTTTGTTTTCTACAAAGGTGATTTATTGAGACTAACATGGTTCTATTTGCAATTAGGGATGTGGGTGAAAGGTTGTCGGGAGTTTCCTCATGCAAATCAGGAGACCAATAATGCTGTTGAGTCATACCATTGTTACTTAAAAACAACATTTCTTTCTGATAGAAGAAAAAAATGTGCCCGGAGGATGGATTGGTTGTTGCATATGCTACTAACAACCGTTGAACCTTGTTATCGGTTCAAGGAAATCTTAAAAGAAGAAGGCTTTCTAAACAACTACAAGAGAGAAAAACAGCTGGAATCATCAGTGGAACGAGCAAGAAAAATTCCAGATATTGATTGTTGTCCTCATGAGAGCATACCCCGTGCTTACTGGGTCAGAAGCCAGACAGATCAAGGTAATAAATACCTTGTAACTTGGTATCGCACGGATTTTATAACGTGTGAATGTCCATGGTCAATTCGTGGAAACCTTTGTAAGCATGCCATAAAGGTTAACTGGTTGTATTTCCACTTGGATAATTCAAATCCATTGCTTCATCAGCATGCAGAGGATAACATATTCAGTGACCCACCTGAGATCAATATAGAGCCCCAAAACCATGATGTGAATGTCAATGCTACTCTTATGGCCACAAATATTGATGATGCAGATGCCGAGAAACTTCATTTGGCAAGGGAGGAGATGTTTGGCATTTTACATCTCATTTTAGATAACCCTCCTACTACTTTGGAGAAGACAAACCAGTTGACTGGTATGCTTAACAAATTGTTGGATGAAGCCAATAATTTGCATATTATGGATTTTGACTTCACACCTGGGTCGGGTTCTCTTGATTCATCTTTGAAGAGGAAGAAGAGTTTCCTTAGCCCTACAAAGAAAAGAAAAAGCAGAATAAAGAACAATGGTTTGGAAATTGATTTAAATGTTGATCCATCAGAATATGAACCATTTGAGTTTCGATACCTCAATAAGCGAGGACGTCCTCGATCAAATAATGCCATGTCTATGGTTCCAGGTTAGTTTCATGTGTTGAATAGAGTCATGGTTTTAGATTTGAGTGTTTAGTCATCATCATTCTTTAACATGTGGTATGTTTATTTTTATAGAGATGCAACAATCCACAACCATGGCGATAACCCAAGAGCAAAGGGAGATGCAAGACCATTCAACCTTACCTGCCATGCCAGGTACATTTGACACTCTATTTCATTGTGTGCGCACATATACCTTTTCTGCTCTAGAAATTTCATTGCACTAACATATGACACATTGCCAGGTAACTATAGAACAAGTGGAGAAGCATCATCTTCTACCATGACTGATCATCCATTGAAGTGCTTCAACTCTAGTGGGAATCAATGAATTATGCAAAAACAATAGGTAAGTACTTTCCAGAAAGTGTATGCATGTACTTTTCGAAGTGATGGGTCAATTAATTGCATAGTAACTTGGATATGATTCTTTCATTTATTTGGTTTGAGTGTAAAAATATTCTTAATATTCCGTATTATTCCATGTGCACTAGACCAAATTCTAAATTTAGAAATAAAAAATAAATACAATATACAGATATTTTATTTATATAATGTGAATCTCAGTATTTTTCTTGTGCTTATTTGTTGAGTGTAGACTTCTTGCAGTTTCGTTATTGTTTGCGGCATCCTCTTGTGTGATGGAGAAGCAGCTGGTTCTTGTAGTCCTCAAAAGTAGTATTATGGGCACTCATGACGAAAGCAACTCAAAACTAGAGACTCAAAAGCAGGCTCAAAACAAGTGTGCACGTGATTAGGGACTTTATTACACAACCAATATTGTCATAAAAAATGTGGAGAGATTGGAAAGTTGTACCAACTTATCTGAAGCTGGGAATATTTTTGAACTTCATATTTTATCTATATAGTAAAATTTTAGTTGTCCAAAATGGTCTTCTGGCAGATTTTCTTTTCATCTATTGTTGTCTTCATGGTTTGGTAATTTACAACAATTATTTGTCTTATTCATTTGAGATAAGTTCAGGCTGGAATTGTTGACAATAACTTTGATATTGAAGAGAATAGGGCACAATTCATTGCTTTAATTATTGTTGTCATTAATACAATCGGTTTTCAACCATTAAATAACCCACTTGCTATTTGCTCAAAGTTTGCATGAATCTGGAAGATATCAGAACAATTTTATTGTACAAAGCTTAATTAAATGGTGAGGTCACGTTTGTGCAAATAGGCTTGAAAACACATTGTAAACAAACTGGATCGTCTAGTGTGAAATACCTTTTGGAAATAAAAACATTAAAGAATCTTGAACGTAAATATCAGAACCTAAACAGTTGACTTGGCAGCCATCTACAAGAATATAACCAGTAAGGAATGTTCCATCATCTCTAACATGTTTAGCCTATTCTCACCTCTAAAACAGAAGTCAAGGACACCACTGTTCAATATATTTTGAGATCTGTCTTGGGCATATTTGAAATCAAAATGATATTGTTGTGGATCAACATAAAAGAAAGGCATTTTTTTAAATATTTGCGCATGTTTCATGTATTTATGGCAGCAGACTAGGAATTGGTAAGTTGATGATTCTGTACTTTATCGAAACATTAAGAAAAGGTCATGGAAAAGAATATGTATAGAGTTGGAAATAGCCTTCTATTGTCGTTAAAAGTTGTCTGTTTTTTTCCTTAATTTGGGGAGATTTTGTCATAAAGGAAAATTCTACGTTGGACTGTAACATAAAAAAACAAGTGATCAGTAATAAAAACATATTACCAACAAAAAAAATACAAGGCCCATCTCTACGATTCTTTGTAAAGATGCAGTTGTAATGTTCAATGGTGTTCCCGTTGGAAAATTAATCCATTAAGATAACACACAGCGTTGGATGCAACTAAAGATTAGCTGGAAGGCCTTTGTGAGAAATAGAACTGGTGTACAACAACATGGGACTGGAGCAGAGACATGTTAGTTTCTATGAGGATTGGTGTACTGGTGTACAACAACATGTTAGTTTCTATGAGGATTGGTGTACAACATGTTAGTTTCTATGAAGGTGTACGGCCTCTTAAAATGGTTTGGATTGGATCTAAAGACCCCATGCTCCAATTTTTTCCATTCATTTGTTTAGTACCCAACGTAACTCTTGCAAATATCATTCAACTTTCATGCAACCTTACTCTTCATTTACAGCAGAATGGCTTTCAAAACTGAGCATGAACCACTATTTCATATCAAAAAATGTATCACACACACACACACACACACACACATATATATATATATATAAATAAATGTATATCACATATATATAAATAAATGTATATATGTACATATGCCAAAGAAATGTATATATAAATATTGCTTCAAGCAGAGTGGGACATTGACATGAAGGATACTGGCATGTGAGCTTTATTTGATCTCTGTTGTCTATTTATGAAATATTTCACGTTATATGATTTCGATGGATATGAAAGCAATTGTTCTCAATTTTTTTTTAAAACCAGTAAAAGATAGGAAAAAAAAAATTGAATCTTAACATTATCACTCATCAATTTGTGATTTGCTTCTGCATCTTTTAACTATGCATGTTCATGTTTTTCTGAAATGCATATCATGATCCTTTAGTCATTAATGTGGTTGCTATTAATGTTCTACCCACAAAAATTGAGTAGGGTGTATAATTCTGCTGTAAATATAAAAAACCAACAAGCTTAGATTATGCTACTCCACTTTTATTGTGATAAATATATAAAAACCAACAATCTTAGCCCAAACTGATGGATGCCATGTCACTCCTATAGAAACAAGTGTACATGTCTGTCATAATCATGTGGATATTCTTTAACTCCTGCGGTTACACAACTATACATTTACAAAATTTGTTTCCAACACAAACGTAAGTAGTGGCAGATGATGATACAAATTAAATAATGATTTCCATTTAAAAATATATTTCGCAAGATTTCAGCCAAAAATCTAAAACATAAAACTCAATTAGACAACACCATAATGTTTTAATAGGAAACACAAGACCACGAACCAGTTAATTTTCTCCAAATACATTTGTCCATATACATCGAATATATTATATTTTTCCATATATCTGTCACCCTTATAAAATATTGTACTAGTTATAAGTTGGGAAAAATAATACATTAGCAGGTTCTTTAGTGAAAGAACCATGCCATGATAGAGCCAAGAAAAATGATAACAACAACCCATTCGCATACTGGGGACCTATCTGGATGCTGATCAATGATGTCTGTTGTCATGGATAGTGATCCTATGTCATATTTGACATCCACATCTGAGCTTAACAATGCCCTGGACATTATATCACTAGACATCCTTTGAATCATTTCAGAGTAATGGATGGTAAAAGTTTGAAATTGACAACTCCAATTTATTGCTTCCCTATAAAGGTGTTTTATATTGTCAGCTCGAACCCAATAGATTCCTTTCATCTGATTACATATCAACTCTGAGTTGGTGAAGACTTGAATATCATTGACATCGTGTTTTTTTGCCACTTTTAGCCCTTCAACAAGGGCAATGTAGTATGCTTCATTGTTTGTTGTTCTCCCATGCACTTCTTTCTTTCCATGGACCACATGATTTGTTGCCATGTTGTGAAGGGAAAATTTCATAACTCCTTGACTTGGATTTGGAAAGCATGAAACTTCAATGCATAAACGCCACTTTTGCGCCATTGTTTACACTTAGAAGATCTGAAGAAAAAAAAAAAGACAACAATAAATTCATATTAGACAAGTAGGCAATTATCTATTTCTTAATACTCAACATGTTATTCAATGATATATAACTGAAAAAATCAGTTATCTATTCCTAATCTATTCCACTAACTGCTAATTAATTGAACATCCATAAACCATTTCATTCTTCTTTTATTTTATGCCTTTCAAATATCAAGATAAGGAAAAACAACTTAAAAATATCATAATGCACAGCTAACATCACAACAACACAACTATTGTCTCCAAGCAAGAAACAAACAACATTTGGGAACATTCTGGTGGACACATGAAAATGAAAATGAACATTTCTTGTTGTTGCAGACTAAATGAGCTTATGCAACACATCATATCCATCCATGCAATCAGACTACTCTCAATGCAATAACCAATCCTACTGAAGCAAAGCTCCATCTCATGTTTTAAGAATATCAGATCCACCATGTTGCCAGGACCCTCCACCTATGCTATTATGCCCTATCACATCGAGTCTAAATAAATTAACTAGATAGCATGAGGGTAAGAGGCAGTTGTTGAATTTTCAAACCACCGCTAGACCCCATTTGAAACCCACACTTAGATTACTTTAGACTATTCAATTAACATTAAAGAGCAAAAAAAAATGGTCTAAATATTGTTACATGGTACAAAATTATTGAATTCCTTTGACAACTGATCAGATCAACCATCTACTGCACTGTACTTGAAAATTCCCATATGCATTTCAGCAAGGAGTTCAGCAATATAAACCTATAACTAGACCAAGCCCACTTAATTAACTATCACCCATAAAAAAGACTTCATAGTAATTTTATATGACCACTGGTAAGTCCTATAATAGTAAACACTGTTACTATAAGTCAATTACCTAAAATAGAAATTGACTACTCCTCCCCAGTTAGACTACTCCGATTTTAAATGCAGACATTTGATTGGGCTTGAAGGCCAAGTAATGTAGTTACTGTTTATTGTATTCAAATAAACTGAAAACGGATACATATTCAGAAAGTCAGCAGGTCAAGTCTGATCTTTGGCTAATTTTAAATGCAGAGATTTGATAGGGCTTGAAGGCCAAACAATGTTGTAACCTTTTCTAACCTCCCAAGTGTCGTAGAGAATTTGTCTCTTACTTACGAGTGAAACTCTAGGGTCATGACTCAGCTATTAAGAACCAACAGTAAAAGTAATACATTGCAGGTTTCTCCACATACAGACGTCTTTTTGACTATATGCTCAGTACCCAAAGTACTATCAGTTGGTCGAATTATCTGAGGCAACTGTATCTTGCAGATTTAACTTACATCCAATAGCGGGACAATTGCAGAATTTTGATTCTAAAGCCACAACTAAGTTGTCTATAATAGAGATATTACGAATGGAAAATTATGGTTGTTGATTTTTTTTGAACATTTTATGAAAGCCAACTATGTTGGAGCTGGTACTGTGCCTGGTTCTTCTATTTCTGGTCGTTATGGTAGGGATAGTTATTGGGTGGTCATGGAAACCCGAGTGGGCTAGATTTGTATTGCTGGTAATTAGGAGTATGTTTAGATTTGTTTGGAATGCCCCACCTAGTTTTGGTGCTTGCCACTTTTCGTCTATTCTGCCTACCTCTTTAGCTTTTCCATAGCTGAGGAAACACTGGGATAGTTTGATAGCTAGGAAGGCCGAAGCTTTATATTGAGGCATTTGCAAGTTACCCAAGAACATGTCTCGATGTCCATTGTCTATGTCCCTTGTGCTTCAGGTGTTATGCAAGGATGGGCAACAATTGCAATGGGTGTGTTGTCTAGAATCATCCCGTGGTTCACAATGATGGTTTTGCATAAGATATAAACCTTATTACAAAAGGTTGATGACACTCTTGGTGTATTCCATACTCATGTTGTTGCAGGAGTATTGGGTGGTGCACTAACTGGTCTTTTCGCAAAGCCTGCTCTATGTTCACTCTTCTTACTAGTCACAAATTCAAAGCGAGCCTTTTATGGAGGTCCGGGTGGGGTGCAGTTCCTTAAGCAGCTAGTTGGAGCATGTTTTATAATAATTTGAATGTTGTAGCTACAAGCATAATCTTGTTGGTGATAAGCTTGGTGATCCCATTAAGGATGACAGATGAGAAACTTCTGATTGGAGATGATGCAGTTCAAGGTGAGGAAGCTTATGCTCTGTGGGGAGATGGTGAGAAATATGATAACACAAGGCATGGATGGTATGATGATACAAGTCATGGAGATGGAAGAGGGCAGGGTTCCAGAGGAGTAACAGTTGAACTATGAGGAAGTTTGGTCTCTATTAGAGACCACATTCTAACTCTTCCAACCTCCAAGCAATAGTGTTATCCTATAATCGTCTCAGGGGACGTTTGTCGTCTTCTATCGATCACCTCTCTACAAACATGGATGTCATATACTTGGGCAGTAGTGAATTGACTGGAGAAATACCTCCACAGATTGGAAACCTAACTGGTTTGACATTGCTTGATTTAGACGAGAATTCTTTTACTGGGGAAATCCCTTCTTCACTTAATGAACTTCAAAAGTTGGAGAGGTTATATTTAGGATCTAACAATTTACAATGAACCATCCCAATGGAAATTGGGTAAATCAGAAGTTTGGGGCTCCTAGATCTTTATCGAAATAATCTCTCAGGAAGAATCCCCAATTCTTTTGACCGCCTATTGCAGTTAAGATATCTAAATCTGAATCAGAACTAGTTATTAGGTAATATACCAGCGAGACTAGGTAATTGTGTGAACTTGGAACAGCTAGGCCTATCATACAATAGGCTAAATGGGTACATACCTACAAAAGATGTCGGTCTTGCAAATATTGTTTTGTATTGCAACCTTTCAAAAAATTTATCACAGGGTCTCCTGCCTTAAGAACTAAGCAAGATGACTATGGTCCAGGATATAGATATTTCTGCAAATAAGATGACTTGGACCTAATTTAAAACAACGGAACTGAACTTCCTAGTTCAAAACAAAGAGCAATCTGATCATCCTTGGTATTAGAGAACATTTCTTCCTTTTTGGTAGCAAAACCTAAACTTTGATTAAGAAAGAGAAGGGATAGGAGTAGGGTGAGTGGATCACGTCAGAAGAAAACAAAGGTAGATTCTACTAGTGATCTAGTCTTCAGCAGTGGAGATGTTGGAAATAGAAAGATCTCTGCAAGCAAATCTCATAAGCGTGCTTCCTGTGCAGGTGAGAAGGCTTTCTTGTTACCTCCACTATATTACACTTCTAGGATGAGATTGCAGCTTTTAACATTTGTAGGAAATTGTACCTTTCTTCATTTTTGTAAAGTGCATGGTATCATATATAGCCACATGTTCTTCCTTGACACATATATTTTTAGTAGCTTGTTGTTTTAGTTAAAAATGCAATGGAACCATCCTGAGATAAAAGTTTTATCTTGAATTTATGATAATTTTCTTTGTGGAATGTGTATCTTGGCAAAGTTTGGCTAACTTTCCTGCATTGGAGAAGAAAATTTAATTAATTTTGGAATGGGTCTTAGTAAGAAAATATCAGAAAGAACTGAGAAGATATTTGGCAAAAAGCAAAGATGTCAAGAAATCAAGAATTCAAAGGATGGTATTTAACAGAGAGGAGGAGTTGCGAAAACAAAAGTTAAATCTTGATTATCCCAAGTTTTAACTTAAGTATTTTTAAAAAATAATTTCAAAAAACTACCATCTACTCATAGCTAAACTAAGATTCCTAACTGTAGTTGTTGATAGCTAATTCTTTTTGTTTACTAGTCCTACCAAAACTATATTTTGTACATGATTACATATATTCCTTCTAAAAACTAGTATTTGCAAAATATTTATAAGACCGTTTACAAAAAGAACAAACTTTCACTCTAACACCCATAAAGCATAGGCATAAGAGATAAGACTTATGGGTTCCTTGTTACCAAGAACAACGTTGGGAAAGACTATTATTATGAATGGACATAAAAATTTTAAAATATGTATTATAGATTGCATTTATAATAATAATGTGATTATATCAAAGTTATATTTAGGATTAAAAAAAAAATAGTTTGAAATTTATTTATTTTAGTAGATATATAAGGTAATTTGTAAAATTAACAAGTACAATTAAAAACACTAAATGAAATAGGAATTTTACTAATAATAACTACTTCAATCTCTCATGACAATATTAAAGGCTTTGTAGCTCCATTTTTTATTTCAACTTCTCATGATAAGATAAAGGGGTTTCCAACTCTAATAGTTAGTTCAATCAATTGATAAAAGTTTTATCTTGAATTTATGATAATTTTCATTGTGGAATGTGTATCTTGGCAAAGTTTGGCTGACTTTCCTGCATTGGAGAAGAAAATTTAATTAATTTTGGAATGGGTCTTAGTAAGAAAATATCAGAAAGAACTGAGAAGATATTTGGCAAAAAGCAAAGCTGTCAAGAAATCAAGAATTCAAAGGATGGTATTTAACAGAGAGGAGGAGTTGCGAAAACAAAAGTGGAAAATATAGCCTATAGGTAACCAGTATTCAATTGGGGTTATACTATCCCAAAATATCAATGAAGCAGTGATACTGGCTTAGGGAGATGCGGGGAGTCTTTATCTTAATTTTTACATGTTTTCTTATCTGATCTTAATTTTTACATATCTTCTTATTTGATGGATGCTTTTTGTGCCCATCATTATTTTATGAAGATGAATTGGAGATGGACAACCAATGATACTGCCATATTGACCGTATCAGTTATGACAACCTCAGAGTGTCCATACTCTGCTTTTAGACATCTTCATAAAAAGATTTTTCAATCACAATTTTTAACAAAAATAAGAAACAATTTTTGTTTTTTAAATGTCTGCAATTTTGATTTTTTTTTTTGTGATTAGTTTTGTGATTTGTGTTGAGAAGTGGTTTTCAATTTAGTGTGGAATAGATAGTTATAATGTCATGTAAATATTTTGATTTGATTAAATTATAATTGGTTTTTGAACTCTATTTTTTGACAATCTATATTTTTTTCTGGATTAGTGACAGTCTACATTTATCTATCATTGGTCAAATGCATAGCCTGTACGCCAGCATTAGAGTTATATAACGCTGAGATGTATGGTGTTCATTAGGTGGCAGCCTGCAGTGACTAAAATTCAATGCAACTTGTGTCCTTTCCAATGTTTAATACTCCAGCTGTTGAACCTTCTCTTACACTGCCTGCTATCATTTTTTACAGCCCATATATCGAAACACTGAAACTGGTCGTGGGAAAATGGTGTTATAACTGATCTCATATTAGAAATTACTTGTTTGGTTTGAGTTGCTTTCTCATCTAGGGTTTTTATCATCAATACCCTGTAAGAAAAATTCCAGACATTTGCCTGCCTGGGACTACGCTTCTGTGATTCAATCAGTTAGATCCTGTTGGTTTTACTCTGCTCATGAGAGTAACCAGATCAAAATCTTATGAGAATTGTACCATGGAGCTTATTTTCCTAATGGATGCCCTGTTCTATCATTTTGCAGAGCTTAGCACGCCATGAAAACCCCTGCTCTGAGGTGATTTCCAGCGTTTCTCATTAATTTTGTGTAGTTAGTTAAATTCACTATGAATTAGTTGTCAGGTTAGTTATGATTTTGCAGTGTGTTTCTCATCTTTTATTCTAAATGAACATAGTAACTCATTACATCTGCAATTTTTCATAAGTTTAGAATTCAGCCATTAGTTTACCACAGGAGCATTCTTGAACCAAAATATGTTTATCAAGGTCTATTTCTGATTTTTGCCAACGCTTTCTTCCTTTCTGGTCTCTAACATGCAGTGTCATAACAGTGAAATCGTGAAAACCAAGTGCTACTAGAGATGCGAGTAGCAATGATTAATGAGGTTCATCAACGATTGGGTTAATTTGTAATGAAATTATAATAATGTTATGCTACCTGTGTTCAAAGGAGTGTTCAAAGATATTACCTATGATGCAATACGATATACAAAACCGTGGAAGGGGAACTGGTTTTAAATAACTGTCAGGAAATCAATCAAAAACATTTTATATCGCATACAAATTCAAATTTATATCGCATTTTGTTGGCAGAAACAGAGATTTTCAATTTGTGATCTTCTAAATTTACAGAAACAGAGATTATAAATTTGTGTTGGCAGAAACAGAGATTTGCAGAAACATCTACGAGTCCCATGATGCGTTACTTACCGGGTTTCGAACAGGAATTGCGAGGAGGTTTCGAGCAGCAATGCAGGAGCAGGAAGGCGAACAGCAATTCGGGAGCAATGCGCGAGGGAGCATTCCAGCGATGTCTGAGCGGAAGAGGAGCGGGAGAAAAATGAAAATTAGAAACATACCCTCGCATTCGCATTAGATTTTTCTGCCAGAGATCCGGATGGATGTAAGTTTCCATATCGAAGCAGATCAGCTTTCTGACAGATCGGACTTCTGACAGATGGAATTTCCGCGGATGGATGATTGTCAGAGGCTGGAGGAATTGCGCCGGACGACGAAGGAGCCGGATTTTTTTCCGACCGGTGACGGAAACCGGGCAATTCCTCCGCCCAGTTAGACTACTCCTATAGGTAGATATAGATATAATTCTAAAAGCGTTTAGCTCTTTTATTGAAAGAAAATAGACCAATCTGCATATAGTAGAATGCTTATCGCAAAAACACATCTTACCACTGAAAGCTGTAAATCACAAACATCCATATCTTACGCAGTTTTTAACGATGGCCTAGAAACGCATGAAGACTAGTTGAAACGATGGCCGAGAAACACATGCAGACCAGTTCAGAGTCAAATATGATCACAATACCATCGAAAAGCATTGCAGTGAAACTTATCTTCCGGTGACAACTGGAAATCACATATATTCATATACTTATACGATTTTATCAAGAAAAGCAGAAGCTTGCAATAGCTCGAAAAGTTTCATTTCAACGAACATGACGAGAGACAGATGCTCACCGGTACGGTTCATATTCAAATTTCATGAACGTTTCGATAACATACAGTTGTGCATTATAATAAATATAGAGCAGTAATCAGTCATTCTTTTATTGTTTTCAATGTTTTAATCATTTTATTTATTCAGGATAATAATACGGTTTTTAATACAGTCGTGCATTATGATAAATAAGCACTAATCAGTCACTTATGGTTTGTTTTCGTTTTTTATTTTATTTTTATTGATGATAATAATTTAGTTTTTAATATATAGAACGATTAATTTTAGATAGGGATTTAATATTTAGATGGATAGGGCTTTTTTATTGAATTTTTTTTTTTTTAATGACAGACTTTGATGGGATAATTGAAAATAAAAAATATTAACCTATTTTCTCTATTGCTATTACATCAATGGATTAAAAATCCTTACATACATATAAGTGTAAACTTTATTTAAATTATTTTTTTCCTAAATCATGATTAAAAGATTAAAAATTTACTATGAGAAAAGTGGCTCGAAAAATGCATTGGATTGTGAAAGGTTCCCTCCCACATGTGCATTGTTGCCAATTTATAATTGAGTTTATAATCTAGTGTTTTTTTAGTTGTAGATTTATATAAGTTTTAGGTTTATAACGTTTGTAATGTATATAGCTTTATGGGCTTATAAAGTTAGGTTTACCATATATATAATGTTTTAGATTTATAACGGTTTAGAGTTACCTATAATATAGACTTTTTTATTTAACAAAATCTTTATTTTTCATAGATTTAGGTTTATAATATATAAATCTTGCTTATAAAGTTATGTTTATAATATATATAATGTTAGATCTAAGATTTTTGTGATCCATAATTTAGATAAAGGTATTAGGATTAGGTTGACGTTTAGAACCATTTAATGTGGTTCATCCTCATAACTAGGTGAAAAAATATGATTGATCTCAATGAATAAATAGTTAGGATGCATCTGCAAACTAGCCCTTAAAAACTAGATGTTAATTAGTTCAATAATTTTTATTAATAAATATTTATTATTAATAAAAAATTTATACATTAATTGTAATAGGGTTAGTAGTTGAATGTTTTGAAATTTAAAAACAGATTTCATAATATAAAAATATAAAAATTAAAACATAATTTAATTAAAATATAATTTAATTAATAAATGATTATTATCAATTAAAATATTTATACACTAGGCTTGATATGGTTAATAAATAAAATATTAAAAAAAAATACATGATTTCATAAGAAAATATAAAAGTTAAAACATAGTTTAATAATATATTAAATAGAATAGTGTGTTTTAGTATTATAATGGGTTAATATAGATTATTATAATAGGTAAATCAAAATTTTATAATAAAAATCATATAACAACCAATTATTTATAAATCAAGAAACAAATTTAAAAAAAATAACGAAATAAAATAAATAATAATAATAGGAGGGGACCAAATAAAGAATGCAAGAGGGTGAAATTATTTAGAGAGAGCTCGATTCCAGCTCTTATTCTATTTCCACCCATCATCCCTATTCATATTCTTAGCATGCCTTTAAATCTCAATGGCTTCCCTAAGCTTCCTATGGTGAAAGTGACCCACCCTAGCAAGGACTTTGGAGTCCTCAATGCAAACATGGTGACCTAATTTTTCTGCATGTTTAGCAAGAGCAGAAGTGCGGGATCGATCATGTTTGATGTCTGCTGCATGCTCCTGGATTCTCTGTGTAATAGACCAACCTGTTTCGCCAATATAGGCAGTGCCACGGGAATAAGGAACCAAATAAACACCCTTCATGTCCTTAGGGTCAATAGGGTCTTTTACGGAACCAAGCGAATTTCTAATAGTACAGAGAGGCTTGAAAGAAGAAGAGACATTATTCTCTTTGAGGACGTGAGCAATTTTTTCTGTAGACCCCTGGATAAATGGAAGATGAACTTTGGAGATAGGATCATCTCGAGAGGATTTACCTTTTAACCCTTTATAGGATTTTTTAAAGGCTTTAAGGCCCTCAGATCTATTATAACCATTATTCTCAAACACATCAAGAAGATGAGATTTCTCCGTCTCTAAGTGGCTATCATCTTAGATTCTTAGAGCACAGGTAGCAAGAGTGCAAAGAACACCAAATTTCTAAGCAGGAAAATGATGAGAACCAGCATGGAGATACGGTTATGTGTGATTTTTCTTACAAAAAACTTGGTGGGAAATGGAACCATCCTCCCTTCTAGACAAAATAATATCCAAGAAGGGCAAGCAACCATCCACCTCCACTTCGATCGTGAATTTAGTGGATTCATATAGGGAGTTCAGGTTCTTAAGAAAATTATCTAACTTTTCGCGACCATGGGACCAGATGACACAAGTGTCATCCATGAACCGGTTCCATTTCCTAGGGCAAAATTGAACTAAGGCTAAGGCCTTAGATTCAAAATCTTCCATAAATAAGTTAGCAACAATAGGGGAAAGAGGGGAACCCATAGCAACACCACAATTTTTCTCAAGGTGAGGCAGAGACCCACTAATTTAGTGGTGTCATGAATAGAGACACGACTAATGACTAGTAAGCTTTGACGCTGTATCATTGTTTAGCAAAGTTCCCATCCAGGAATCTATTGATGTCATTAGTCATGTCTCTAATCATGACACCTCTAAATTAGTGGGTATTTGCCTCACCTCAACCTTTTTTAGTTTCAAAGGCGAGTTTTATGAGAAAACTTGCAGTGTTGCTATGGGTTCCCCTCTTTCCCCTATTGTTACTAACTTATTTATGAAAGGTTTTGAATCTAAGGCTTTAGCCTCAACTCAATTTCACCCTAGGCAATGGAACCAGTTCATGGATGACACTTGTGTCATTTGGTCCCATGGTCACGAAAAGTTAGATAATTTTCATAAGCACCTGAACTCCCTATCTGAATCCATTAGATTCACGATGGAAGTGGAGGTGGATGGTTGCCTACCCTTATTCCCACCAAGTATTTCGCAAGAAAACTCACACATAACAATATCTCCATGCTGGTTCTCATCATTTTCCTGCTCAGAAATTTGGTGTTCTTTGCACTCTTGGTACCCATGCTCTAAGAATCTATGATGATAGCCACTTAGAGATGGAGAAATCTCATCTTCTTGATGTGTTTGAGAATAATGGTTATAGTAGATCCGAGGGCCTTAAAGCCTTTCAAAAATACTATAAAGGGTTAAAAGGTAAATCCTCTCGAGATGATCCTATCTCCAAAGTTCATCTTTTGTTTATCCAGGGGACTACGGACAAAATTGCTCACGTCTTCAAATGGGATAATGTCTCTTCTTCTTTCAAGCCTCTCTATACTATTAGAAATTTGCTTGGTTCCATAAAAGACCCTATCGACCCTAAGGACATGAAGGGTGTTTATTTGGTTCCTTGTTCCTATGGCACTCCCTATATTAGGGAAATAGGTCGATCTATTAGATAGATAATCGAGGAGTATGCGACAGACATCAGACATAATCGATCCTACACTTCTGCTCTTGCTGAACATGTAGAAAAATTGGGTCACCATGTTTGCATTGAGGACTCCAAATTCCTTGCTAGGGTGGGTCACTTCCACCATACGAAGCTTAGGGAAGCCATCGTGATTGAAAGGCATGCTAAGAATCTCAATAGGGATGATGGGTGGAAATTGAGTATGAGCTAGACTCCAACTCTCTCTAAATATTTTCGCCCTCTTGCATTTTTTATTTGTTTGCTATTATTATTATTTATTTATTTATTTTTATTTTTTTCTTGATTTATAAATAATTAGGTTTTATATGCTTTTATTATAAAATTTTAATTTACCTATTATAATAATCTATATTAACTCATTATAATACTAAAACACCCTATTCTATTTAATATATTATTAAATTATGTTTTAACTTTTATATTTTCTTATGAAATGGATTTTTTATTTTTTTTATTTTTTTCATTTTTTTCTATTAACCATATTAACCCTATTATAACAAGTGTATAAATATTTTAATTGATAATAATCATTTATTAATTAAATTGTATTTTAATTAATTTATGTTTTAATTTTTGTATTTTTATATTATGAGATAGGTTTTTAAATTTCAAAACATTTAACTATGGAGTTGTCTTTAGTGCGACTTTTTGAAGTTTCAGGTGCTCCGGTGAAAAATTTTAATGTAAAATCTTGTTTTTTGTTTTTCAAACTGGGTTTTTGACTCTATATATGGATTCAACACCCTCAAAAACCTCTAGGGAACTTCAATTGTGGAAAGTTAGCAATCAAACTTCTGTTTTCAATAAATTCCTGCCGAAATTTAGAGAAATTACACCGTAAAAAGTCACTGTAAAAGCCTTCAAAAATTCGCACTAAAGACTACTCCTTTAACTATTAACCCTATTATAATTAATGTATAAATATTTTTATTAATAATAAACATTTTTCAATAAAAAATATTGAACTAATTAATAGCTATTTTCTAATGGCTAGTTTACAACGACTAGTTCTTAACTACTAGTCTCAATGGCTATCTCTGGGCAATGATGCATCCTAAATATTTATTCATTAAGATCAATCATCTTTTCCCACCTTGTCTTCAGGATGAACCACATTAGATGGTTCGAAACGTTGACCTAATCCTAATGATGTGATTAATCAGAAATGCCTTTATCTAAATATATATAATGTTTTAGGTTTATATCGGCTTATATTTACATATAATATATTTTTTTTATTCAACAAAATGTTTATTTTTCATAGATTTAGGCTTATAATATATAAGCATTTTAAGATTTAACTACATTTATAATTTAAAGCTTTTGATATTTAAATTTTAGGGTTTAATTAACATAATATATATTTTTAGCTTTGTAATAATTTTTTTTTTTATTGTTTATAACCTAGTTTTTTAGGATTTAATATTATTTTTTATAATAATAAAAGGTTTTGCATTTAAATATTAATTTTTAGTATTAGGCTTAATAAATATATTTAATATTAAATTTATTATTATTAAGTTTAGGTTTACAATAATATTTTTTTTTTTTGTAAGTTTGGTAGAACTACATCTTTACATCTTCATCAACATGTCCAGATACATCACCCCGATCGAGGAAGGGAATTGAACCCATGATGAGTGCTATAACAACCCGCCTCATCACCGTTTAGGTTTACAATATTAGTTTTAGAGTCAATAATAATAATACTTTAGGTTTATAATAATAATAACACTTTAGACTTATAATAACAATAATAATTTAGTATATTAATAATTATAACATTATTATTAATTATTATTAATGGTATTTTAACAATATAATTTACCAATATTCATATTAACACTTATATAATATTAATGGCACTTATATAACACTAATATTAATTATTAGTCATGTTTTCTTTAAAATAATATTGATAATATTAATATTAACATTAATGATAATGTTGTTAAAATTTACTTAGGGTGGTTGTGCCATGTGCCAAGGGAGACAACATTCTAAAAAATCCAGTCAAGGGTCGGTGTAGCCAAGGTTTGGTGTGATAAATTTGGCGGCTTAGATGCCCCTTGGTCGTGACTCCTCCAGCCACATGTCAAGCGTGGAGGATCACATACAACTTGAAAAAAAAAAAAAAATAATAATGATAATGTTATTAGTAATTATAACAATCTTGCAGCAATACTTTATTACATTAACAATATTACATTAATTATAACATAAATATATTAATAATGTAATAATAATATTTTATGTTACAATTCATTTTTGCATTAGTAAATTTACTTTTAATAATATTATTAGTAACATTTGATAACATTAATATTAATATATATGAATAATAATAATAATAATAACAACAACTTTCATATTGATATTGAAAACATGTTTCCAATATAGTTTTTAATGAATTCTCAACAAACACCATTTTTTGGTTTTAAAACCTATTGCCAAGTGTTAAACATGGAGAACTATACTAGATGGATAAGGTTAATTATATTTAAACCATAGCTAGCCATCAACAACCAACATTTCTATACTAACCATAGTAAAATCATGGCAACAATAGAAAAACCATATTCAACATATGGTTAACCATAGTCAAACCATATTCAAACCATAGTCTCGTATTTTTTATCATACTCAATTGTTGTTGAACATACTGAAACCATGGTAAAACGATGGTCAATCATAGTCAAACCATCGTCAATCATAGTCAAATCATGATCAACCATAGCCATACAATCGTTAACCATTGTCATTCATATTTAATACATTGTCAATGATGTTTCAACATGGTTAAACGATGCTCACCCATAGGGACTAATTAATTAAAAAATTTAATAATATTAGTATTAATGTGTTTTAAAATACATTTATTTACTAAAGTGGTTGAACATGCTTGACTATTTTCAACTATGTTTCACAGTCAACACTCTTTAACTTTGGTGAAACATAATCGTCTATTATTATTATTCATTAATATTAACAGTCAAACATGGGTAAACAAAGTCACCTTTTGTAGTCAATGTTTAAACAATTGACCTTGATCAAACTTGGTCAACCCTATGTTTCCCACATTTGACAAAACTCAACCTTATTCACTCAAATTCATCCTCAATCAATGTAATTCAATGATATTCAATTATAGTCAACCATAGTTAACCAAAGTCAAATATTGTCAACCTTAGTCAATTATGACAACCTTGGTCAATCAAAATCAAGGTTTAAAAATGTTAATAATAATAAGGTTGAATAATAATAACAAGAAGAATATTAATAATAATATCAATATTGTGATGTTATAATTATACAAAAATATATCCAAGATTGAATGTAACAACCAATTTCACAATGTCATAACCATTATTAATGTTACAGTAAATTACAATTCATCCAAAGTTGCAATGCCACATTATAAATTGTGGTCAACAATATTTCATAATGTGGTTCACTATGTTTGAATAAGTTTGACTATGTTTGAAAATAATTGATCTTCAACTTTAGTCAAACATGATGGCCTATTAATATTATTGATTAATATTAATAATCAAACATGTGACATCAGAATGGTATAGGAATCTATCCAATATCGCAACGTGACAAACAATGTAACAATATTAAATTATGTTGCAAATTATCCAAGGCATAATGAAAAATTACAAAATTGATTAACCACATTTAGTAATGCGGTTGACTATGTTAGACAATGTTTGAATATGTTTTACAGTCAACACTATTCAAGTTTGGTAGAAAATAATCATATATTAATATTAATAGTCAAACATACGAAATCACATTAGTCAAAAAAATTCAACCTTCATAGTCAATATTTAAATAGTTGACCATGATTAAACTTGGTTGAACCTATGTTTACAAAATTTAACAACAATTAACCTTATTCACTCATAGTTGTCTTTAGTCAACTAAACTCGACCATATTCAATTATAGTCAACCATCATTCACCAAAGTCAAAAATTGTCTACCTTAGTCAACTAGTGTCATCCTTAGTCAGTTACAAACAACCATGATCAACCAAGATCTCTATGGTTAGAATTGTCACACATAGTCAACCATTATTAACCACGGTCAACCATGTTTAACGAAGGTCAACTAACATCAACATGATTTGATTGCTTAAACATTGTTAACCAAGGTCTAATATATAAGGTAATAATATTAGGGTTTAATATATGGTTGACCATATATTAATTCATATTCTAATCATGTTGAACCTCACACATATATATCCATTTATAATATTGAGTTTATACATATATTTCTATATATAAATGATTAAATATATAACTATGTTTAGTAATAATAATAATAAGAAATTATCCCCATATATATATATATATATATATATATATATATATATATATATATATATATATATATATATATATATTTGAGTTTATAAATATTATACTTATATAATTATATTATATTTCAGTTACATATATAATATGAGTAATACATTTTAATTATATATATGTGTGTGCGCGCGCGCGCATGTGTGTGTGTGTCATTATATAATTATTAATAATCACAATATTAAATGTGGTTTGATCATGTGTAAAGCTGACTTTGTCATTAAATCCATATCACACACTTAATAGTTATTAAAGTGGCTATATCAACCATATTTACTAATGTGGTTACACATGTGATTGATATATGCCTTTCGCAGTATTTCAACCACATTACTAAATTTGGTTGTGCTAATTATTATTATATTACAAAATATTTTAATATCTACAACTTATGTTTTTGAAAATCAATCATGTTTTAGATTTTTTTTTATTAATATTATTTTCTATATGGATTATTAATTTGTGTACTTGTTAGAATTAATGATTATATTTGAGTTAGTTGGGGATAAGATGGATCTCATAATACCTATATTAATGTATTGTATATAGGTTTGAAGATAATGTAATAAATGGAGTACTTGTTTTATTCCTACATTTTTTCCTTTCTGGTAACAAAGATGGTTGTTTTTGGTGTAACTCCCTCAAGAGAAGACCTAGAAATATGTGAGTATGTAAGAGTTATTTGCTATATGCATAGGTTAGATTATATAGGTTTTTATTTTACCTAAATATTTATGTGTGTACCTGTGCTTTTTATTTATAGGTTTCGATGGATAACCAGTGTCTGTCTTATCAATATATGGATTGGCATAGCAAAAAACCAAATATCAAAATGTATGTAATGCAATGTGTAACCCAATGTTTTTTAAAATTTTGTTAGGCTTCCAAACAAATTAAAATGGATCCCATGGTTTAGAGTAGAAGAAATTTAAACATGTGTTAAAAGAGAAATCAATTCAATGAGCTAACATCACCTTGAAATACTTATGCACCATGAGGAAATTCCAACACCTGATTCAACTTTAGAGTTTGGATTTGGTCCTCTAGTTGTGGTGTTGAAGTTCATTTATGGTTCTCATTTCACTAATGGCTTTGACTATAGGCATGCCAACCACAATGATCAAGCCACATATCAATTGAGTGATTTAATCTCCTCATAACTATTGGTGATTTTTTTGGAGGGTAGCAAATGCTTTGATGTAAAAGAACCATGATTGGCTTTATTATTAGTGGTTTTTCCCGCACTTTCAAGTCTAGAATAAATGGAAGTAGAGACAACATTAAATCGGTATGCTTAAATTTATACAATGGTATCTCAGTTGTAGAACATGAAAGTGTAGAAAAATCAGTGAATGTATTTTTAGTTAATTATGTAGGTTGGGTACCTTCCTTAGTTCTATCTGAATTTAATTATGAAAAATATTTTATAGAACATAGTAACTTAAATTAGGGTAACAATTTTTTATCTCTGCGGTAGCACAATAACATTTCATTGGTTTGATTATGTTTATAATCGATCACAACTTGTGGTTATTGAAGTACTTGGTAACCAAATAACAACAACTATTTGTTATGAAATATTTGTGTGTTTGTGAGTTTGTAAAATATCACATTGTAGGATTGAACACTGCTTAAATTATTAATTTAAACTTATTTCTTACATAACACATTAATATAGTGTATTATGTACTTCGATAGTTTGAAGTATGCCACTAAAATGATTCAGTATCTAGATTTATTTTCTAACATATACAGTGACCTATTTATTTTGACATATGGAAGTAGATAAAAATTTGACGACCATTACAAATGAAAAATTCATGGTCAAAATCTATTGCCTATTTAATGAATGAAGTGGCAACTGATAATGAGGGGTTTAGAAGGAGCATAGTCTATGAGAGTTTAAAATCGGGTTAAAATGCTAGTGAAGACCAGAAGAGACATCATTAGATTACTCCTCATGACCTCGTACAATTTTGATCATCATTATATTGTGATTACTATTTTCTCAATTACTAGGAAGCCCCAAGAAAGGATGGCCTTGATAATAATTGCAATTTCTTCCATCATTCTCTGAATAAGGAGGAGCAAGGAAATCAATTACAACACATGATGTCACTACTGTCAAAGAATCTATGTTACCTCTAGTAGTCGAGGAGAGTACAAAATATTCACAAGGAGCTTTATAAATTGACTACATTTAAGTTGAATGTGCTGCAATGCGTTGAGAACCTGAAGTTGTAATTCCATAAGAGATCAGTGCATTTGTTTTCTCATGTTTGCTACAAATTTTTGTTGGAAAAATAGAATCTCCACGCAAAAAGGAGGAGAATATTTAAATTTTTTTTCATAGTGTTAAAGCTTTGAAAATAATCTGTAGAAATGAGGAGAGAAGTTTAGTGTTTATTAAAATGATCGATGAGAGATGAGTAAGTGGAGAAAAAAAAATGATGCAGTAGTGACTCCATAGTTTGTAATCATTGTCTCAGAACTAAAAAATAAATAAAATAAATAAATAAATTTGTAATCTGTTTGAAGCAATGATGGATTTTCGGTAAACAAAAAAAACAAAAAAACTAACACTTTTCATTTATTGATCCTTTTACAGCTTCCACTAGAGATTTTTTTTTCAATGGTGAGACTCAATGAATTTTTAGAGTTATTAAGCACTCTAATCCCCTCCATCACTGTAGACAGTCAAATTCAATAAAACCACTCTTGATGACATTCAAACATGTCTACAAGATGATCAAGAAAAGATTGAGTTTTTGCAACTCAAATCTCAACTTCACCAAGAAGAGCTACAACATAATAGACATCATTCTGAAGTTTTTTAGACAAACTCACATCAGCAACAAGAAATTGCATATGGAGTACCCATTTCAGGAACAGATATGCAGAAAGATGTAGAAATCCAACATCCACTTCCCAAGCCCATCATGAGACCTTGGGAAGATATTTTCCATAACAAGAAAAAAATTGGTCTTGGATATGACAAGGATGTGTCCTTTCATATTTCGGAATATTCTAGGCCCGTCAAATTTGAAAGTGCTAGATTTCTTCATGACATTTCACCTTCATTTTTTCTACTTTCTGCTCCTCCTTCACAATAACATATTTTGAAATGCAAACGCTGTGATTTATCTGGTCATATGAAATATCATTGATTTGATCTTCATCCATGTAAGCACTGTCATAAAACCACTCATTCCTCACATAGATGCTTCAAAAACAAGCGTCCTGTAAGAAAAATATACATCTTCGATGGATCTCTTCTTGGCAATGGAAATCAAAAACCAAGAAAATGTTTCATTCATATGTCAAAATATATTCTAGAATATTAAAGGGCCTCATGGTTGATTTTTCTCCATCTTCTCACCTTGTATGTGAAAATGGGGGGGATTATGGTCATCTATAAGCTTCAAAGCCACATCAAGCGAGCCTGAGTCATAACCCGCCATACTAGATTCAAAGTTGTAGCCAGAGACACAACAGTTCCAGTGAGCCTGAACCACAACCTCCCATACCATATTCAGAGTTGTAGCTAGATAAAGGGATGGCCATGAGCATGCCTTTGGTTTGTGTCCAGCCTTAACCTATCTATGCGAGGTTGAGCTTCTCCCTCTTCAAAGGATTGACAACACTTCCTGACTGAGCTTCTTGCCAGCTTTGGAAAAGTTCCGAGAATTCCAATAAGCATTCCTAGGTTGGTGGCCATCCTTAAACCATCCCTGGTTGAGACCTCCCTTTTAGGTTTAGGTTCTCCCTTTTATGTGGGTTGCAAACCTCCCTTTTCCAAGTCGACGTTCTCCCTCTTCTAACCATTAGGAACACTTCCTCTAGCATAATACCTCAACTTATTTCTAAATTTGAAAGAGTTCTAGTAACTGAAATAAGCGTTGCAGTGTTGGTGGTCATCCTTTAAAAACGACCTCATTATGCCAACATTTCAGAGAGAACATTCAGCGTAGCCTTTCAATGCATATTTTCACACATTTGGATTATAGATCTCTTCTTGGACTCATACATACCCCTTCGGTTTAAGGGGCGGAATATTGGACACCTAATCCTTCTAGGGCTAATGTGGAAGCTCAAGAGTCTTAGGGAGTCCAGGAGATCCCAGAATATGCAATCCAAGGGTCACTCCAATGTATGGTAAATATGTATCATTGTGATTAATAGATGAAATTGAATGCTTATTGTTATATGGAATTGTAATTTAAAAATAAAATAAATTTGTTGAGTGTGGTGTTCTTCACTCAGAACAATAGATGAAAGATAACTAATATTTTCTCTAATATATATATATATATATATATGATAAAAAGCCTACTTGTGATTCTTTTCACTCTCCTTCTCCTTTTGTCATTGTTTTCGTCTCTCTCAATCCAACTCAAGTGGCTATATCGATTCCTAAAAACACAAACATATAACAAAAAACAACATACAATAAACAAATATCTAGTTATCTTACTCAAATCAAACCGATTAGATATGAAATACATACATCATTCAAGAATACATTGCATAAGAAATAGACATATGTATGGGAAAATGAAAAAAAATCTTTATTAAGGAGTAGGAGGAGAATATTACAACCAATGGATCGATTTGTCATAAACTTGCTCCAAATTCATTCCAGTCTCATCACATCTAGAATCATCTCAGCAGCATATCAGTACTTTAACTCTCTTATCAAATGAGAATCCAACAACATAACTTTGCACAAAATTCTTCCTCCCTAGCACTAGGATGAGTGCTCAATTTATAGGGAAACTAATGGTCGTTTCGCAATGAATGGCTTTCTAATAATAGGAAAAACATGTTTCCAAGTTCAGAGGTGTTAGATGGACGTTTGGATTCGAAGTATGACACCTATGGACTCTTCTAGAAGGCACTGGCCATGTGGAGATTCCCAGGAAAATGAGAATTTTGCTCCCAAGTGACCAACGCACCCTTGAGTGTTGAGAATTTTACTGTAGTGCGCCCTTGGATGGAGGAATTGGCACTGCAACATAGTTAGTCCCTTGGAGATGAGCATTGGTGAGTGACTAGGTCATATAATATATACTTCAAACTTTGGAAATATCACAATTGAAGCGATGAATGAAATGTCTTCACTTAGGGCATATAGAAACTGATATATGAGGGGATGATAGAACCTATTCATTGGTCTTGTGGATGATGTCAAGTTTGACCAAGCCTTGGGGGATGATGCCCAAATTGACCTATCAAATCTTCCCCCTAAAGGATGAAGTCAAAATAATAATAGTATTGGATGAGATTATTTATGATGTGATGATTAGGATCTGAAGCGGATGTTGATCTATATCAATCTTGCAATACATTACATCATGATATTTTTCATCTTGATCCTGAATTGCTAAGGGAGGCATACCCATTCTCATCACATAAACTATCTAATAACATGTACATAATTCAGAAAGTCGTCTACATTGGAATGTTTCCCAATATAGACATGCCTACATATATAGGCACATGTTCAGATGACGACGTGTATGTAAAGCCATCATATAGATGATGTGTACAATAATCCTAAAATCGTAGCCCAGAAGGAGGAAAATAGATACAGGGTCTTCTTATCTCATTCACTCGATCGTTCAGGTACAAGTCTAACCATGTGAATATATGATTTGAAGTCGAACATGGTAAAACATCGTCCGATTACTAGCCAATTATTTGAGTTGTTAACAAACGCGAAAAAACCACCATTGATGTTAATGGCTCTCAAGGTACTACAATACAATTTAGAAGGCGTGAATAGATGATTTGATGTCAAACACTAAAAAAATATTTTGGTCAAAGGTCTGGAAGCAATAAACTTGTCAATGATGTAACAGGCCTCAGGGTACTAGAAGATATTTCTAAGTAAATTTCCTGGATGATGAGATGATGTTGAGACGAAGCAAATTTATCATGAAACGAGAGTAATGATTTCAAGGAAAAAATTGGACTTGATATACAATGTTTAGGGATGAATGTCATGAAAATGAAGGTTTATGAGTATTGCAAAAAGATGAGGATTTGTTGGATGCCTTCTCTTGAACATATCGACGACACTAAGATGAGTTAGCATCATTAACCAAAAATAGAATTGAAGGTATGAAGAACCATAAAGAATATTATCCAACCCAAAATTCACGATGATGGAGTGAAAGTTTCATGTTCAAGAGCAACCTGCTACCATAAACTGTTCTATTTTTTTACCCAAATATTCCCTGGTCATTTGTTGGCCAATAGCTCTTTATTTTTTGACAAGCTTGAGGAGGGTAACATATGCTTGATCTATAGTTCAACCCTTCTAGTGAATCAATCGCTATTTAATAATTTAACGATTCTAGCGATAAATGAAACTCGATTCTTTCCACGATAAAAAATTCCATCATTGTTTTATGTTTTAATGAGACTAACGATAGTGAAAACCCGATCCATTTTCATATTTAGAGAGTTTGAAAGAAAGAAAACCACATCAGTCTTTTTTTATAAATTTGTCGCTTAGGTCCCAAAAAGTGTAAAATGATACCTGAGAAAACCTCTTAGCCATGTTCGACTAAGGTTTTCCTTTTTCATAAATAATGTATCTCAGTCCCAAAAAGGGTTAAATTTATACTGATTAGATGTCGTTTCATTTACTTTTACAAGCTTGAAAAGACAAGTAATCGACAATATTTTCACATTATCAGAGTCTGAAAAGAGCTAAAAGAAGACTCCAAAGTTTCCTTTTTCTCTATTATCAAAGCTCGAAAAAGAGATAAAAGTGCGCTTCAAATCCTTTTTCATTTTTATCAAAGCTTGAAAAATAAGGATAAAAGTATGCTTTGTGGTCAAATAATTCTTGAATAAGTGTGCACGACTAATCTTTTGTATCAGTTGTAAAACCTGTTCTAAAAACTATCAAACAAATTAAAATAGCTATTTCATAGAAAAAATGAATATAAATCATAGTCACAACATTAAATATGATTAAAAATAATCAAATTGACTAACTAAATGTAATATACCCAAATGGGAAAAGCAAGAATATGGTTGATGAATATAAAAATTGCAGAAATTATTAACACATTAGATGTGAGCTAGATGATAGATCCATGGTATTATGTATAACAGCAATAATTAAGTACACGATCTTTGGGATCAAGCCCCTCAAGATAGGCAAAAGAAGCCTCCAATGAAAAAATTGCACCCAAAACATGTAATACACTGCTACACAAATTACTGAACCAAGAAAAATGTAGTTTTAGTGACTAATACTGTAGCTATAACATTTAAATAAATGGATCTGAAAATATCATGCTCCTACAAGGCCAAAAATGGAGATCTATGCTCCCATACACTTTTCCTAAACAACCCAGGAAGGGTATCTGGAAATACACCAAATATGAATGGTGGATTTAAAGCCCCATGGCTAAAGATGCACTGCAACTCAAGCACATAAAATCAGGTGGTTGAATCTGATGTAGATATGAAAGAAATCCTCCAAAAGAACTCTCTCAATGAAGGGTTGATCCCTTCAATGGAAAGAAAACACTCCAAATGGAGCACTGAACTTACCCCTACAACAGCTCACTAAAATAACGTAGATCTACACTGGAATTGTGCTGTAGCAGATAAAATCAACTTGGCCTTACACCAAATATGTCAAATAATCCCAAGTGGCTCCTTTACTGGCCTCCCAATGGAAGGAAACCTTCCTCCACTACAAAAATAGCTCCGAAAACACCCAATAAGATCGTCCACTGCTGCACCCTGCAACTCAACACATCTCTCAACATAAACTATGTTGTACCACAAGACTAAAGCTTGGTATAAAAATTGAATTTGGAAATGTAGTGCGAACCTCTTCCAAGTGGCCTCTCAGGAATAGAAGTGGGATTCCCGATTAGGAACACCTGGTGCTAAACAACACTGCAATCTTAGCTAAACAACTAAAGAAAGATTATATTTCTAAACAGACCATATAATGTAAAACATAACATATCATAAGCTGAATAATATGGCTGCCATCCTCTTCCTTATATAAGAAGTTAGCGTTCTAACCCTAAGCTCCATCCATTAATGACACTACTTCCATGCAAAGAGTCTCCATCTAAAACTGGGTTGTCCCTCATTAAATGTCACTCCTCCATGACAGCGCTATTGATTTGGTCAAAGTTGACCCAGTGCACATTCTCTAGCCTCCGTTCACACCTTAGGGTGCTTTATTAAGCTGAAAATGATGGTCCACTTTCACATGAGAAGTGGTTTTATTCCTAACAAAGAGATTTATGGGTCTCCCTACCCACTGATTCATCAAACAAGAAAGAAAAATTAGATTTTATTATTTCGATTAGTTGCATGCTAATTTAGGAATATTACAATCCTCCCCTCCCAAATGTTTCTTGTCCTCAAGCAAGTGCAAGGCTAGATATGCAAAATATAGGGAACCTTCATCCCCATGTGAAGCTCCATCCTCCAAGCTATCATCCATATAAAATGAATCACCCACCAGAATGGTAATTCATAGAAAAAATCCTCCCATGTGAGAGGCTCCTCCCAGAGACATAAGTCAATCATATGGCTCCCTTCATAAGGAAACAAGTAATATAATGTAGCAGCCACATAATGTCCGGGTCTCCCCTTCAAGAATGAAGAAATGTGGGAAGTTCCATTCCCAATGGGCACATCCATCCAATGTATCATCCCTCCAATCATGTCCCAACAATAATAAGAACATCATCAACATATGGGATCACAATCAAAGTCATGCTAGCTACCATATGTATTAATGGAGAAGGAAAATGATCCCTCAAGTGCAACCATCGCAGTTTTACTCCTCACTGCATCAGAATATGGCATGATGGGTTGTTTCCCCACCACTTTTTTGCTGCCCCAATCTCCTCACAAGCTTGGAAAAGGTGTATGGTGTATGGTGAAAGTTGAGCATACCCTTCATAAGAAATCATCTCCCGAAGATCTCCTAGGGAGTGGCCATCGTGAATGTTGCTTATGACCTCAAGCAGACCATGACATCTAGAAGGAAAAGTGCCCCTTCTTGGAGAAATGCCCTACACATGTATGTTAATCAAATGCAAATACATATTAAATGAATCATGATGTACATAGATACAATCTTTACCATCTACTTGGTTCAAGCTAGTAAGGTGGCTGTTGGGACTCAGAAATGTCGTATTTTCATCCACCTTTCCCTTCACTATTCCTTACATTTCATCATCCCATTAACCTTTCATCATATAATTTTCATAAATACATTTTGGTTTCACCTTCTTATTTTCCACTTTATTCATTTTTGTATTATAAGTGAATTTATGATTAAATATTAGAAAATATACATGTTTTTATATATATCTCAACAATATGTGAGATTTGTAATGTGTAGGAGATATGTGAAGGATTAATTCCAAGAGACTTCTCGAATATCTCCTCCACCATTCTAAGGAGATAATTATTCAAGCCTATTCCTAAGGAGAAGATCATGGAGGATTTGGTTGGCATATCTTATCCAAGATACGTGAGAGATGTGTGGAGGATTTGAAGTGATCATATCTTGTAATAATGGGAAAGTAGTTGAGAGTGGTTGAGAGAATAGTGGATTTGTCATTATGAGATGGTTATCTTCTTCATGTATATAAGAGAGTGCTCTCTCTTCATTTTCATAAGTTTTTGCATTTTGAGAGATAGTCTTGTAATTAGGAGAAGGGGATTCTTAGCTTTGATTCGTATTCTTTTATTGTTGCGCTTTCACGATTTGTCATTTGATTCTTGTAATGTAATTTGAGATATATTTATTCCTGTGAGCTCACATATGTTGTTTGTAATTCAACTCTTCACATGTTGTATTTCTTTTCCCTTATGCAATTTCCTTCTTTCCTAGTTAGTGTTTCAATGTTTTTCTACATTAATTTCCTGCTTTCCTATTTAGTGTTTCAATGCCTTCCTAGATTAATTTGATTTCAGTAATTTAGATTAGATTAGTTCCACTTCGGTCCTGCATATATACTGCATGTTCCTCGTAAGCCTATGAACCTCGGATAGACAAATGAAATAGTTGGGCAAGTACTACAAAAGAATTAAACGACAATATTTTCACCCAATATTTTAGCGTCGTTGCCGGGGAGGCACGATGGATTGAATTTTAGTTTGATTTTTCATGCAAGTGTGTTTAGACATGTTCCTAACTCCGAGGTGTCAGGGCGGTAAGACGGGGGGAAGAGCCTATGCATCGTTCGAGATATTGTAACGGGCTCGGCCTCATATGGGTCAGGGCATGTAGGGTGTGTTTAGATTTACGAAAACTGTGAATTTCAATTCCTAGAAGTGTGATTTTCAAGTTCTGCAAGTGTGAATTTCAATTGCTGCAAGTTTTTTTTATTTTCGCAACTGTGAAGAGTGTTTTTTTTTTCATTTGTTTTAGCATGAGTGATTTTATTTACGCAAGTAGTTTATTTTAATTTAATATTTTTAGATTTAAGTTTTGGGGGTTGTAAGAATCCCTTTTTCAACATGGTTTTACAATGGGTTTCAGCTTGGAACTACTCACTCAGATCCTAGCAGAAATCAGGTTCTCCTCTTCCCTGGAAAAGGAGATCTTGACAAGAATTAAAGGTTCAACTAATCCCTAAGAAATAAACCAAGATTCAACATCTGAAGAATCCTGCATATCTGATGGCGAATAATCATTCGAACAGGAGATCGAAGAAGAAGAAGAGCAGTTACAACATGATCTAAGTGAGAGAAATTGTGCCTATTGAAGCCTTATCGAACAATGGTTCTAGTTAAGTACACGATTAGATTCGTCTTTTTATTTTTATTTAGTTGATTTGCAGATAAAACAACTAGACTCATTCACTCTCGAATATTTTCATTTTTCATTTGAAAAATTGCTACTGAATATATTGTTGTTACTGCTACATGAGTGGCTTCATTGGAAGTTTAATTACACGTAACTAATTTTTAAATTTTAATTAGTATAGAGAAGCTAGGCTTTCATTTTCAGTTTTTTCTTTCATTTTTAGTTTTTCTTTTACCTAGAATAAGTATGCTCTCCTTCGCGCTTAGTGCAATCACGAGGATCAGAAAATAGGGATGATTTAGACTAATTTCAGGAATAAATAAATTCATGTTTTGAAATATGCCTAATTGATTTTATTGTTAATTTTCAAATCATATTTTTTTGCTGAAACTGTGTCTCACTTGCAATTGATTGCATTTTCTGGCCATACTAAAACCTGCAACAAGAAATTAGATGATAAAACCTGCAAAAAAAATTAAATCTGAAATTTCCCAGGTTCATCGTTTCGCTTGGGGCCAATAAAAGAACTGTGAGTTTCGTTGGACTGCACACGAACTTGTAAGTTTCTGTCTCCGTCTATTCATTTATGGCTGAGTTGTAGCGATGCCATCTCTCCGCCTAGTGTTTCATAAATCTGCGATTAGCAACAACAAACCAAAATGATGAGAAACAAGCAAATGAAAGCGAAATAAAGTAAAAGATAATTCTTATTTCTTTGTTTGCATATTTCAAAAGCTGGGATTTTCTCCTGTGATTAATTCTCATGTTTAATTTTGGTTTCATAACAAAAACTAGGATACTATGTAGATGTTGATTTAGAAATATGGGCCAAAATCCACAGGTTGCTACACTATTTTTCGTATCTCAAGATAATAGGAACCAAATCCCATAAGTGTCACTGTCATATAACTATTTTTATGGATTGGCCTTCCTAAATGTTTTGTCCGTCGACATACTTTATTGAGATTAAATGATTATGTTGTTGCTTATTTGACAGATCCCTTCCTTAGTGGCTGTGAGTTTTTCTCCATCATTTCTCTTGGAGGAAGCATTCTTATCATGGGATATAAACAAATCTAGCCGAAAGAGGTAATGAAACCACTATTGCATGATATTATTAGATTTATTTTAACAACTCATGTTATATTTCCAAGGTGGGGAATTTTGGTGATACGCTGCGATCATATATCATGGGCTCTTAGACACGTGAATCCCCATTAGTGTATTCGTATTCCACAGTTTATACTGGTAGGTCAAGAGAAGCATTTATATACATTGGACAACTGGATTTATTCTAATGAGAATCCCTTGAGGGAATGAAAACTATGAGTATTGGTCTTTTCCTGAGCCTCGTTAGCTTTGTTCTCCCTGCCATTTCCACACATGCTCCAGGCTACACCAGCAATACTCTAACTAAGTATTCCAAGCCCTTTTGTTGCCTCAACCCTGCATCGTCATATCTTAGTTAGAATCATGACCACATTTGGTAAAAAATTCAAGGAGCTGACTCTCCACTCTCGCACTACCCTCACAGGATATAACACTTCGACCGATTGAGAGCATTTATCATTTTACTATACACTAATCCAAGAATTGGACACTCTTGGTTGTGGGGGATTTAGGTACTCATGTGCCTATTCTTGGGATGATACCCATCATGTTACCCAGTCGGCTTACTTAGCAGATCTGGTGTTCGAATTTGGTTGCCTCTTGAAAGTGCTAGTTTTATAATCACTAATCGCAAAAGGGGATCTCATCATTCTGTACTTAATAGATATTGTTGATAGATGGGTGAAATCCTGAGTTGAGGCTGTTTTCTTCAGGTCACGGGCCTTTACAATTTACCAATTACCTTTTCTCGTGGTGAATTAGAGTCGTTCATTCCAAAGCAAGTAATTTCGGGTTGTCTATCAGGTCATAATATGCAGATTTTATAAGTTGTTACAACCATTATGAAAAGAGCATGTTAATATGCTTATGCCTCTAATATGCTTATGCCTCTAGTAGGTATACTACTATAGTATTCTTTCGTACAAGACTTGATTCTAAACACTGCTGAGAGCAACTAGTAAAAGAGTTGGGGGGGGGGCAAGGATCACGATGTGCGTTTCTCTATTTCAGGGCATGTAGACTCCTTCAGGAATATTTGGGGTGTGCTTCCGTTGCTATTTTATTTATCGATACATGAGATTTCCTTCTGTTTCTTTGCAATACGGCATGTACAACCCATGCCTTTCAATAGAAAATCCACCTCATCTTAAAACCATACCTAAACCTAGCTTCTCTCTTGAGATCTGTCATCATCATCATAGCCTAATATGATATGAAAAAAGATGTGATAACAACAATCCCATGCAACAATCAAATGTAAAATCTTCAAAAAGGACATTCTCCAAAGATGTAAACAATGTCATCAGTTTCTGCGATATGCAAATACAATAAAGTTAATGCAAATCACCAATGAGAATCAAAACACAACCCATATTTCCTTTATTGTCCGACGCCCTCATAAATTGGGTTGGATTATCTTTAAAGAAAAACTTAGTCCGGAGCCCTGAATGTACTATGCAAGATAGGGAGAGGAAATTGCTGATACCCTCTGCAAGCCAAGATTCAAGCCATGGGTTGCAATTTATTTTGATATATCTTGTCTTATAACATTTTTCTTTCAGGATTTTACACCTAGAGGTGACATGTTGACACTAGGAACTCAGACGCGATGTTTGACTCACAAAGTATTTTGCACCAGAACGAAACTGGAAATTGGCCCATGAGATTTATGTCGGTTCTTATGCTTATGCTAGATTTTATGCCGGAAGTTGATTGTTTTCTCATGCTCACTATCTCCATTTTACACACTGCTTCATTACACTAATGTTCATGATGCCAGGATCATCTACTTAATGATTGTTACTGGATACTTAGGAACGCTACAATTCAATGTTTTGAATATTCCACTCTATTTGACTATGTATAGGTCCAATCTTGCAGAGAAGTAAGTGAGATTATTGCAGCAAATCGATGCGAATCATACTCTACCCAACTTCCAATTGCTTGAATGAATTTAACAGTGCATCTAAGAAACCTATTTAACTTTCAGAACTTTAGTGACATGAATCAACAAGAAACTGAAGATTTTCTAGTTCTGAGATAGTATTGCTATACTTTGCAAAGCATGCCAAGGAATGGAGATCTAACTTTGATTTTTCCTATTTTTTTTTTCTTTTTGCCTCTTATTTTTGTGTGTATTATCAACATAAAAAAAAAAAAAACATAACAATAATAAAACCATGAAAATTGCAAATGGAACTTTCAATAAATTCCTAAAAACAATACGAATGCATGTTTTTACGCTTAAGACTAATTTTTTTTCTTGAAGTCACTTTGACAACCATCGATGATGAAATCAGCGTGGGCGATAGGTTGACACACACTTTCTTTATTCTTCTTGCATTTGTACTTATTCTCGCATCTTATGTTTTACAATGCTCTCATGAAGTTTTCATACAGGATTTGTACTAAGTTTTTTCAGGTTTCTGAAATGATCACAATTTTCTACTGAAGTGATTTTCAAAAATCACAGAACTTTTTGAGAAACATGCTTTCATAAATAGCTTGAAGGAGCTGTAATTCATCATAAAAATCCTGACGTTTGTTGTTATCCAGAAAATTTTGTGCCTCTTGATGTTTGCTATTACACAGCGACCATGCTGATACACCAACATTTCCACTTTTTCCATTATCCATGTCGTGACACTGTAACATTTCTCCTTCAAAGCCGATTGACCATCCTGGTGTTGAAGCCCATTTTCCATTGCCTTATCCTTCACGACTTCATGCACACCTATTTTTCTGAATCGTATACATTCCTTTATCCTTTTCAGTTTATTTTTTTTCTTCTTCTAGTTTTCCTTCTGAATAAAAATTATTCCCTTTCCATGATTACATTGCCTTTTTTTCCTCACCATGCTGATCCACACTGCTTGCCCGTGAGTTATTTCCATTTATAGTCCTACCAAATCTCTTTGTACAAAATCACGTTTACTGATGTGGGATTCCTTAAGGCCCACATTTCAACAAGTCTTACCCCATTGACCTCAGTACCTTATCTGAGATATAGACTAGAGTTCCTTTTGGGTACCTTGAGACTTGCATGCCTTAATGGCAAGTTCTCTCGCTGACAATCATGGAAATACATCAATGTCCCTTGATCGTCAGATCTTCCAAATGGCTCGACGTCAACCCCTCTATTCACATTTCGCAAGATGTACTTGGGTACCTTGGCACTCATTGACATCAATGGTGAGTTTGCCCCGCATTGGTTAACGACATTCATCAATGGCTGGTAATCCAATGATTTCTCTTCATGCTCGACACCGACACATTCCTTCGCATGATTATACTTGTACCATCAAGTTTTGTAGCAGGTGAATACTATACACTTTTTCACGACTCCCTCAGCAGTTACAGCAGCATGAAGTACCACAGTTCCACTTTCAGCCTTTATCTTTTCCATGATTCAACATCAGTATTTCAGATTCCTTCGTTTCCCATGATCCAGTCACAACAACATCAGCATTCACAGTTACATTTTCATGATCCTGCTATAGTAAAACCTTCCATGTTATAATAGCCACAGTCACATATTCTATGATCTAGCAGTTACAGTAGGTGTAGCTACAACACCATTCATGTTTTCACCCAAAATTTTGGCACCATTGCAGCTACAACACCCAGTCACGTTTTCATGATCCAACAACAACAACAGCTACATTCCTATTACATAGTTCATCATTCTTGGGTAAGTGGAGGTATGTTGTTTTCTAATCTTTAATCATGCAATTCCTTATATGTTGACTTGAATATTTTGGAAAATTCCCTCACCATGCTCCATTTCCTTTCATGACCCATGCCAAGTTGCAAGAGGAAATGAAACCAATTCAGTTTGGTGGGGGGGGGACTATATTCACTACATATTCACTAACCATGATTCCATTTTTCCACCACTATCACTCCATTTTTTTATCTCATTTACCATTCACCAACATTTATTTTCCAATGATACTTTGTTGCACTTTGCTTCATACGCATTGATATACATATTGGCATGTTTCATGAATATTACAAAAGGGCTTTCTTATGCACGGTGATTTTTTCTTATGCACATTGATAGCTTATGATTTCCAGTGAGTGTTTACATTATTATTGCAGCAAGAGAATAGAAAATGAAATGAATGTTGTTAACAAAAGAACCAACATTCTTTGTATTCATGGTTGTCACACAAGAACCAACCATAAGAAAATGTAAGTTGTTACTCATGTCTTTCACATATCCTGGAAACATTCATTACTCAAAAGACATCATCATGTAAAGCCAAAGTTCAAATGCAAAATGTTCATAAAGAGATCCATGCATGGTTGCATGAGGACATGCAAAGAGTTCAGTTGGGGGGGATGTTGGGACTCAGAAATGTTGTATTTTCATCCACCTTTCCCTTCATTATTCCTTACATTTCATCATCCTGTTAACCTTTCATCATATCATTTTCATAAATACATTTGGGTTTCACCTTCTTATTTTCCACTTTATTCATTTTTGTATTGTAAGTGAATTTATGATTAAATATTAAAAAATATACATGTTTTTATATATATCTCAAGAATATGTGAGATTTCTAATGTGTAGGACATATGTGAAGGATTAATTCCAAGAGACTTCTTGAATATCTTTTCCACCATTTTAAGGATATAATTATTCAATCCTATTCCTAAGGAGAAGATCATGGAGGATTTGGTTGGCATATCTTATCCAAGATATGTGAGAGATGTGTGGAGGATTTGAAGGGATCATATCTTGTAATAATGGGAAAGTAGTTGAGAGTGGTTGAAAGAATAGTGGATCTGTCATTATGAGATGCTTATCTTCTTCATGTATATAAGAGAGTGCTCTCTCTTCATTTTCATAAGTTTTTGAGTTTTGAGAGATAGTCTTGTAATTAGGAGAAGGGGATTCTTAGCTTTGATTCATATTCTTTTATTGTTATGCTTTCATGATTTGTCATTTGATTATTGTACTATAATTTGAGATAGATTTATTGTTGTGAGCTCACATATGTTATTTTTCATTCAACTCTTCACATGTTGTATTGCTTTTTCCTTATGCAATTTCCTGCTTTCCTAGTTAGTGTTTCAATGTTTTTCTAGATTAATTTCTTGCTTTCCTAGTTAGTGTTTCAATGCCTTCCTAGATTAATTTGATTTTAGTAATTTAAATTGGATTAGTTCCACTTCAGTCCTGCATATATAGTGCATGTGACTCCTAAGCCTACGAACCTCGGATTGACAAATTAAGTAGTTGGGCAAGTACTACAACAGAATTAAAAGACAATATTTTCACCCAACAGTGGCTCATAGATGGGCCTCCTCTCACTCCAAATGAGAAAGTAAGTGGTTGTGATAACTCTACCAAGGGGTCATGTTTCTCCTTATCCTCCAAATAATCCATGCATCTCCTCATATGATGTTGCATCTCCTCTTTGAAGCCTTCCCAAATGAATCCCTCCTGGATAGTACAGTATGCTCTTATAAAACAAGTGGGTTTGGAGAGAAACCCTTCATATGCTGCATCTAGTAGCTTCTTCTTGAGCTTAAAGGCTCTAGTCAAGAAGAATCTACTATGAAAATAGATGACCCCATCTACCACTACATATCTCCCATCAGATAGTTTGTCATCAAGCACTCTGCATGAAAAGAAATCCTTAGAGTATTCCACTAATAGCTGGGAACTCCAATAAGGGTCAATACTCAATAATGATAGTGTTGTTGATCTATCATGTGAAGCTTCTTTCATGTTGCTCCTCTCTTATTTGACATCTCCTATTCCAAAATCATACACCGAGATGATGCAATATTTCCCTTGCTGCTTCTTTCTTAGCGCAATATCTCCCTCCTCCTTGAGTCTACCCAATACTCCCAGTGCTGTACAATGACCTCCCATTGTTCTAACCCCTCTTGGATCTATGAGATGTGAAACATGTTGAGAGAACTCTTTGATCCTCTTCCAATCACGGCGTCTCCCTGGTGGAATGCCTCCATGTAATGAAACATCAAGGCCTAGAGAAGGATGTATATGTGAGTCGACTAATTTTTCCCTGCCCTCACTACACAAATCATCCTCCTGCTTCTGTGCATAAACCTCTTGAAAAGGAGGGGTGTATATGCTCTCAATCATTTGGTTCTGGCCCTCCTTCTCATCTTCTCCTACCTTCTGCAAGATATCATAGTCTAAGGTTTCTTCATCAGATGTAATTAACCCATGTACACCCAACATATCATTGGTGTCAGGATTCTTGATCACAAAGGAATGATCTATCATAGTGTGTGCCCCAAAGACTGAATTCAATGTTGGAACACACTTCCTCCATTGTTTTGTCTCATTGCCTATCAATATAGACACATGCTACTCATGATCTTCATATGTAAGATCCGTTGTAACTTCTTGAAAAGATAAAAGAGCTCCTCTAGCTAAAGCAATTGCTTCATCTCCATCTCTAAGTAGAAATAGATCTCCTCCTACTGTCATAGTGTTGGAGGATATTTCTAGCTCTTCCTCTTCCTTCTCCTCATCTATGGACAATACCTCATCATTAAGAGATCCTTTGTCTTGATCTCCTCTTGAAGGAGGAATCCTCAAGTCTTCTACTTGAGAATAAAGTTCTTGCTAAAGTGGGGCTTTTGCCCTAGGAAAATCATGTTGAAGATCTTTAACCCCCTCAACAATGTTTTGAAATGGAGTTGGTTTCATGGATCCTTCTAACTCATACAAAGGTTCTGATTTCTTGGGTTTGGTTTGCTCTCCCAAGGAAGTTTCAGATTGTTTCAAATCAAATCTTTTCACTAACCTCTTAGTGAACTTTGCATAAGTAGATATATTTTCATCATTCAATGAAGAAGATTCAAATAACCACCAGGCATAAGCCTTACCTTTAAGATGCAGTGCTACTACTCTAATGGCTTCCTCTTTAGAAACTTGATGCAACTGGAAATATGTGTCTAGCTTCCTTACCCAAGCCTTGGTTGTGTTCTTGGGTGACCCATCAAAAGTAGGTAGAAAGAATCTACCCAAGCTGTGTTGCATGCACCCTCTTCTTATATTGTGGTTATTGGGTCTTCTATCTTCCTTGATTTGACAAAACCCTTGGAAGCTTATATTCTCCTTGAATATTCTAGACTAAGATTAATATTCTTGGAGATAGTCATTAAGAGTCTCCTCCTTTCGTGTTTCTCCTTCTTCTTCTTCTCTTGCCAAGAATGTAGGAGTGGTACCACGTTGTAGCTCTGATTGTTTGGTTGAATGCTCAGACAAATAATATGAAAAACTGGAGATTTCTTCTTGTGTAAATCTTCTTGAGGGATCTTCATGTCTTTCCCTCCTCATTCCCTTGATTTCTCTTTTAATCTCATGCATAGTTTGGAGAAGAAGTTCTAAGAACTTCTTTCCCTCAATTTCTCCAAATAATGGAGACTTGCCTTTTTCTCTTCTAAAAGCCTTCTCTTTTCTGTGAGAATCCTCTTCTTCTTCTCATAACATAGATGCAATGTCTTCACAGGTCGAGCCAAAGATCATGCTCTGATACAGCTGTAATATTCCCAAATGGGAAAAGCAAGAATATAGTACATGAATATAAAAATAGCAGCAAGTATTAACACATTACATGTGAGCCAAAGGATATATCCATGGTATTATGTATAATAACAATAAGTAAATACAATATCTTCGGGATCAGGCCCCTCAAGATAGGAAAAATAATCTTCCAATGCCAAAATTGCACCCAAAACATGTAACACATTGCTACACAAATTACTGAACCAAGCACGACATAGATTTAGTGACTAATAATGCAGGTGGAAAATTTAAATAAATGGATCTGAAAATTTCATGCTCCTACAAGGCCAAAAATGGAGATCTATGCTCCCATACACGTTTCCTAGACAGCCCAGGAAGAGTTTGTGGAAATACACCAAATATGAATGGTGGATCTAAAGCCCTAGGGCTAGAGATGCATTACAACTGAAGTACATAAAAGGAGGTGGTTGAATTTGATGTAGATATAAAATAACTCCTCCAAAATAGCTCTCTCAATGAAGGGTTGATCCCTTGAATGGAAAGCAAGCACTCGAAATGGAGCACTGAACTTTCCCTTGCAACAACTCACTAAAATAATGCAGATCTGGACTAGTACTATGTTGTAGGGGATAAAATAAACATGGACTGATGCCCTATATATAAAATAATACCAAGGGGCTCCTTTATTTTCTTCCCAATGAAAGGAAACCTTCCTCCACTACAAAACTATCTCAGAAAACACCCAATAAGATCTTCCACTACTGCGCCCTGCAACTCAGCACATCTCTCAACAGAAACTGTGTTGTACCACAAGACTAAATCTTGGTCTGAAACCTGAATGTGGAAATGTAGTGAAAAACTCTTCCAAGAGGCCTCTCAAGGATAGAGGTGGGATTCTCGATCAGGAACACCCGGTGCTAAACATCACTGCAATCTTAGCTAAACAGCGGAAGAAAGCTTATATGTCTAAACAGACCATATAATATAAAACATAACATATAATAAACTGAATAATATGGCTTCCATCCTCTTCTTTATATAAGAAATGAGCTTTCTAACCCTAAGCCCCATCCATTAATGACACTACTTCCATGCAAAGAGTCTCCATATAAAACTACATTGTCCTTCATTGAATGCCACTCCATGACAACGTTGTTGATTTGGTCTAAGTTGACCCAGTCCACAAGCTCTAGCCCCTGTTCACACCTTAGGTTGATTTATTAAGCTGAAAAAGATGATCCACTTTCACATGAGAAGTGGTTTTATTCCTAATAAAGATATTTATGGGTCTCCCTACACACTTATTCATCAAAAAAGAAAGAAAAATTAGATTTCAATATTCTAATTAGCTACATGCTAATTTAGGAATATTACACTAAAATATTTTTTACCATTCCAAAGTTACCATTTCAAAATTAGGAGCTCTGAACTAGGTTTTCCCCTGAACTTCAGTAGTTGATTGTGATATACTCTATGGACGTTTTCTCTTGTGATTTGATCCAAGTTGGAGCTATGAACCTTCTCTTTCTTTTAGTATCATTTATTGTTCATTGCATGGTAAATTTTTAGGGTTTTGAGTCCTTTAGGGTAAATCTACTACACTTAGAGGGAAACGCACCCTTGAATGTCGAAAGGTTGGTTGCAGTGCATTGAAATTGAAGGCCAGATGCACTGCAATGCTCTTTCCCTTAACCTAGGGTGCATTGGGTGCAATTCTCATTTTTGTTTCTAGATGTGTGCCTGAAATCTCCCAAGTATTTTGCATGAAATGGATCCTAATGAAGCTTATGATTGTTTTTCAGGTATTCATCGGATCAAAATGACGATTACATGGAGAGAAAGAGAATATGAAGAAAAAAATATAATTACCCTAAATGATCTAGGTATAGTAAGAGCCCTTAGAGATTTTGGGTTGCTAAAATACTTCAAAATTTTAGGGATGAGGTAGAAAATGGAACTATTGGATTTCCTTGTTCGTTCCTGGGATCCGGTACTATAGGATTTTCACAATGGGGATAAAGTGCTCCCAATATTAGTGGGGGAAATTTATTTTCTCACTAGATTATCGAGACGAGGTTCTCCCATTTATCTTTCAAGATATGCTCTTGGAGGAGAGGTAGTGAGAGATTACATACTGCAGCACTACCATCCAGGGACTGAACCAAATAAATATGGGAAAATTAATATCCAGGATATACTTGATCTACCTTTGAGTAACATCCTGTTTACTATTGCAAAGTTTTTCAGTTCCACTACACTACATGTGGAAAGCAAATCATACATGCAGTATGCACTGGAGTATTTAGAACCAAAAGTATTTAAATGGACTGAATCTGTTCTCTTTCAGATGAAAGAACAACTCACAAAATCAAAGTGAGGAAATAAGAAGAATTTCAACTATGGCTCGATCCTGATTTCCTTCACCTTAGAGAAGATTCCATTGATGCAGCCAAACATGTTACACCTAGCATATCTGGCCCTAGAGATCCATGGATGCAGAGATGGGTTGAGTTTATGTCTATACATGCTGGTCAATTGACCATTGCATTCTATACTACATTATTCACCTTTTTTATATGACATATGATCGTCATAGATCATCATGCATACGTAGGCGTATATTTCTGAACAGAACCATACTTGATTCTACCAGACAGTGCCCAATGGGGTTCAATTGGTAAGAATGTTTTGACCATATTTTTTGTTTTTTTCTAAGGTTTATACAATTTTTTGTATTTTGAGGTTTCCCAATACTAAACTAAAGTTTTGATGTATGCAAATGTGGGTCAAGTTTGACAAATGGGCCAGCTAGAGCAGGGAGCAGATGAGCCAACAAAGAGGGTTGTTAGGAGAGAAGTCCTTTGGGATTTAGATATGACTGAGACTCTTGCTGAGCTACAACAACATGTATATGGATTGACTCTTGGGATTCCATATTTCCGGATCGAATATTTGCCTATGAGACTGCACCACCACACTATTGCAATTCCTAACCGTTGGATGAGGTTATTGTGCAGGATAGCTAGATCAATAATTTTTTATCACGAGCATCACTAGTTTACTTTGAAATTTTGCATACATTTTGAGGTCAGATGACCAATGTGTCTTCGGCACAAATTTTATAAAAAACTATAACTATATATTTATTTGTTTTCAATGCTTTCCTATGTTTATTGCACAATCCTATTTAATTATGTGATGTGAACTGAAAATATGTCTTTACATGTGTTGCAAATGTCTGTTTGAAATGTAATTTTCTAAGGAATCAGTTAATTTTTTCAAATTTCTGGAAATGTGTTGATATTGAATGAAATAAAAATATCTTTCCAAAATTCAAACTCTTAAAAACATACAATGTAGTGTTGGATTTTGAATAGTATAAACGCTAGTAAGTTGCAGTACAACAAGCTGTGAATCTAACCTAATGATGATGCAGTTAATACCAAATGAAATGGCATTAGAGAGAAGTTAGATCAACACACTATACTCAATGATATTGTTTGTAGATCGACCGATACAAATCCCTTGAAAAATCACTACCTCACCACTTAGAGCGAAAATGGCCCATGCTGTAGAGGATAGATTCTGCGTACTACAACTAGCACCATCAGTGTATCCAATGAATGGTTCCAAATATTTGGACATCTATGATGAAATGTAAAGCGGATTACTAACTTCAATAAAAATCTAGAAAAATAAACTAAGATAGTAAATGAAAATCAAAAGAATATATACAATATAATACAAAATTTTACTATGCTCATGTTTAAGCATAGTAACGTTTGAGATACAACCCATTTTGGGGCTGTACTAATGGAATTCCATCATAATATACTAAGTCGTACGTGCCCTTAGCAAGAACTCTTTTGAAAATATAGGGGCCATACCATAATGGCTCAAATTTTCCTGTACCTATTACATCAACTTCCTCATCAAAAAGTAAGACTAGGTCACCCTCTAAGAAGATGCGAGGCTGGACATGTTGTTCGTATTGCAGCTTGATTAATCTCTTATGTGCTTTGTTGGCCAATGCGGCTTCACGACATGTTTCATCAAGATGGAAGAGGTTAAAAATGTGTGTTTCTTTAGTAGAGGTGTCAGGTAACAAGTCAACAGTGAGTTTGAATGATAATATTTCACCTTGGATAGGAAAGATAGCTTCTAGACCATACACCAATTGAAAGGGGGTAAATCTGGTTGCATTTCTCACAGAGGTTCTATATGCCAAAAAAAGTCGAGTACAGGATCAAATTCCAAATTCATTTATGAAAACCTATCATTTATTGAAGAATTTTTTTAAGAATATTGTGAATAGCTTCAACTTGTCCATTAGATTGTGGATAATAAGGGGTAGAACTATATAGCCCTAATTTGGCAGTCAACTTATTCATCATGTGATTTCGAAAATTCTTACCATGATCTGTGATTATAGCCTATGTAACACCAAAACGTGAGATGACATCATTGAAAAATAATAATGCGGTTGTTTTTCCTATGTTATTGAATGTAGGCATCGCTTCGGCCCACATGGTAAAGTAGTCTACTGCGATAATAATATACCCATGCCCCCTAGACGAACGTGCGTTTCAGGCCATGACGTCAATGCCCCATTATTCAAATGGTATCATAACAATAACAGGATGCATTGGTGCCGGCAGTTTACTGATTTTACGATCAAATATATGGCACATATGAAAATTTCTAATCGCAAGGATGTAGTCGTGAAATATGGTAGGCTAAAAGTAACCGGTGCAGAGTATCTTATGCGAGGTAGTGTATCCAAAAAAGTGTCCACCACAAGCCCCACCATGAAAATCATTTAGAACCTTCTCAGCCTCCTCATAAGTGAGGCACCTCCTTAAAATTGTGTCGACACCACGACGTAAAGTGTATCGCCGACGATCAGATAACCTTTGGCTTGGTATTGAATACTTCATTGTTGAGTGCAAGGGGTATCGGGCTGGAAAGTTTGGGTTTGGAGATAAATGATAAAATCCCCATACCAAGGATCATATGATCTGATTAGAAATAGAGAGTCATCAAGAATTGATGGTTACAATGTAGTAGCAGTATTATCAAAGGGAAGGTCGCAGAGAAGCTCAGCCAAAAATAAAGACTTATTTGAATTGGATTTGATGAATTCCAAATCAAATTCCTGCAAAATCACGATCCATTTTGAATATTTCCCCCCCAACAGTTGACGTGACAGAATGTATGTCATGAGGTTGTAATCTGAAATGACTATGAAATCTTTGGACATCTTGAACGGCCACCAAGGAAATATTTTCGACATATGAATACTTCTCCTTCGCATCATTGATATTATGACTCAAATAATATATCGAATGCTCTATCCCATATTATTCTTGGACCAATACCATAGAAATGGTAATATTTGTCACAACAATATATAAGAAATAATCACTCTGATAATTGGGGGGATACATTAATGACGCTCGGATAATTATATCCTTGACAACATCAAAAGAATCTTGCAGAACCTTATCCCAATGGAATGGAATCCCCTTTTTCAAGGGACGAGTAAATCCTTTATCCATTTTAGCGTAGTTGGGTATGAACCTCCATAGGAAGCTAGCCTTTCCTTGAATTTTCTGTAACTAAAGTAAATTTGATGGCCCAAGAAAATTAAGAATATCCTAGAGCTTTAATGGGTCGATTTGAATTCCTTATTTTGAGATGACGAATCCTAGTAAAAAACAAGAGCCAACACAAAAGACACATTTTTTTGTCTTAAATAATATTTTGTAGTGTAGGTAGCGTAGAAAAATAGCTCTCAAATGCATCAGGTGATCAGTCTGGTTTCGTGAATGTGTGGGTAAATCATCTAGATAAGGTTGAACAATGTGCTTGATGTCATTGAAAGCATAATTCATTTCTCTCTAAAATGTTTACCCATTGTTCTTTAAAACAAATGGGATTTTACAATAAGAAAATGTGTTGAACGGATATATAAATGATGTCTTATATTGGTCCTTTGGGTGGATATTGATTTGATTGTATCCGTAAAATCCATCCATGAATGAAAATATTTCACATCCGGCACAATCTTCAATAATCTGGTTGATAAACGGAGTGGGATAGTTTTCTTTTGGACAAAAAATATTGGTATCCTAATAATCAATGCACACTCTTATTGTCCCTTGTTTCTTCATGATAGGAACAATGTTGGAAACCCAATCAGTAAGTGGAATAGGGTAAATCAAACCAGCACGAAAAACTTATTAAAATGTTTCTTTAATGGAAGCATCTTTCTTCGGATGAACAAGACGAAGGCATTGACATATTGGTCTCACATCAAGGTACATTTTAATGGTGTGTTCAACGGTATTAGTGGTGAGCCTTGGTATTGCATCAAGAGTGTTGCAGCTCCCAAGGGCTTCCCTACTTTACTTTATCAACCCGGGGTTCACAAAATCTTGGAGGTGACAATTCTATATACACAACAGATGCATTTTGTTCATGTCATCCTCTTCCGCTCTACGAAAGGGTGCTACTTCTAAGTGTTCTCAGTGAATTCTATCATACTTCAATGAAACTAAAATAAATTACAAAAAGTAAATGATAGAAATGAAACTAATTCAATTTGAAGAAAGGAAATGGCAGAAATGAAACTAATTTAAATTGCAAAAAGAAAGCTAATTTAGACCACACTTAGCTTGGCCAATCGACTAAACACATCCTACTCTATATATCATGCTCCTATCTATGCAGTTATTCATGACCTAATTCTAATTTGAAGAAGTGTACTTGCAGTTTGGAGGAAAAAGGGCTAAAGATGCTAATGGAGTGATTAACGCATGAAACAAGGCTTACAAGTGGAAAGAGTGGGGTTGATCCTTATAAAAATTATTATAGCACATAAATGGTTTCGGAGAGGAATGTTTTGAAAATTGTGATGGGGGAGAAGTGGGAGTATAGTTCGGAAGCGGGAGCGAAGTGCGATTTGCGGAAAGGTAAAATCTAAGAAATGCGAAGTGCGACGGGGTAAACATTGCGATTTGTGATGTGGTAAATGTTGCAAAGTGTGATACGTGATATCGCAATATCGCAATTGGCTATTGGAAGCGGTAATTGTTAACAAAAAAAAGATTATATGGAGCGAAGTGCGAAATGCAACAGGTGACATGGCGGTGAGACCAAAAGTAGAGCATGATCGCAATATTGTAATCGATGGATCAGAGAGGTAAGTCATAAAAGAAAAGGGTAAATGTTGCGGGAGAACCAAGAACAAAGGGGTGGAGGTAAAAATTTGATGGTTTTTCAATAATTTTGCGATAAAATGGCTGTGATAGCCACAGAACGTGAAAACGAAGTAATAGAAGGCAGACTTAGTCATTTTGAAGTGTTTTTGGGAATAGAAAGGGTGCAGAAACTGCAAATAAGTGAAAATAGAAGGGGATAGAAGCATAATAGCATAGATGGAAAATGCAGTGGGAAAGTGAGGGTGAAATTATCTGTAACTTTAATATTGCTTCATGTAAACAAACATACGGATTCATGCATGAGAAAACATAAAAGAATGTTTGTTAAAAATGGTGAACAGAAATCAATTTTTTTGGCCTGTGGGAAAGCCTACCCCCATCGAGTTCTATTAACAGAGACGAGAAGGGAAGTCCAGATCCACATATTTTAGATTTTTATCCTCCATTCTACTAAGAAAATGAAAACCTACAACAACAACTTGAAACTATCAAAAGCAAGGTTAACTAAATGATAGAAATAAAAAATAACTAATGGAAAGTAACAAACTAGATAAATGACAGAAAGGAAAGAATGGTAATAGGAAGAGAAGTTGAGGCACATGGATTGGGCCCTAATCCACAAGCCCAGCTCTCTGGAACTAGACCAACAAAAATTCACATGAATACTCATTGCATTAAAATTAAATCTTATTACACCGCGAAGGTCTTAAACAACAAAAGCCTAATAGAATGGAAAATGGATGTCATGGGATGGAATGGAATGGACTATATCGAATGGACCTGAATCGAATGACTGGACCGGAATGGAATAGAATCAACCCTAATTAGCTCTTGATTAACTTTATTTATCTTCAATGGTAGCTACCAACAGCTCCCTAAAAAATAGGTAATGAGTCCACTTGAGTCCAAGTGAAGTATGGCTTCAGTGCACTTGGTCTTGAGTCGCTTGGTTGCCTCTGCAATTCGAATTTTTGGAGGGGATCTCATGAGGATCCTTTGGATGCCTTTGAGATTTAAGGAGGGTGGACAACCCCCTTGAATATCTCCAATATTTTTCCCTAATTTCATAATATTGTGCTCATTTATTCTCTAATCTTGATCTTCTAGCGGCAAGGAGTAAGTCCTTAAATCATCTCCTTCTCCAAATCTGCATAATATTCCAAATATTCTCACAGTATTCTACAAAAATAAAAAATATTAGGCACAAATATGCAATTACCTTTAAACCTTCCTAAGACAATATTGAAGCATAAGAAAACATTAATAAATGCAGAAGGAGAGATTTAATATATATATTCATGTGCATAAGGAAGGTAGATGGGCTTAAGAAAGGTTAGATGGGCCTTATTTTATGTTTAATTTAGAGGCCCATCATCACCCCCCTACTGAAACTGTTGCTCATCCTCTGAGCAACCTATTCATCCTCCTTGCCTTATGGTTTTTCCTGCATGCTGGCTTATTTCATTTTCTGTTTATTGGCCCATGTGCTGCTCCTCGTGCTAATCTTCTTGCTATTGTTATTACATTTATTCTTGTAGGTGCTTCATGGAGGTCCTCATATGCCTTAACAAAATCTGTTTTTCATGCCAAGAGGTGGTGGTTCCACCTTTTATTTTTTTTTATTTTTTTGTGTTCTCTCTTTTATTTTATTTTTTCGTTTTATTTTTTTATTGCATGCAAAGTAAAGTCACAGTTCTTTTTTCTGTGAACTAATTTCACCCTTGGTTATCCCTTGGCACTCCTTGTCTTCTATTACAATGAACTGCGTACTGCCCACTTTCTCAAGTCCTTTTTAATTTTTTCTTGTTCCTTTTCTTGGTGGAAAAAGTGAGGCTAGTTGCTAGATAAGGCTAAGGTTGCTCTGCTAATAATTTTGGCTATATAAAAAAACTTTCCTTCTCACACTTTTTAATGTTTTATTAAGCTAAAATAGATTCGAGTAATGTGTTAGATGATTGCATACCTAAGCCTTAACATTGATTTGGTTTTGCAGGTGATATTCAAGTTGTTGATATGGTTTTTGAAGTTGTCTTCGATGGTTCTAAAGCTACATGTGATAATCTGCTTCAGGTCCTTTTGGAGCTTCTAAGCACAGGAGGAGGAAGTCCAAGTTTAACTACCTTTAACCAGGGTGTTGACCAAATTTTCTTTTTGTGCCAAATTGTTGTTTTTCGGCTTGGAAAGGTTGGAGAGCACTTGCATTCATTAGAGAGAGATACATGGAGAAATGCAATTTATTTATTTTTTCTTTATAAGGCCTACTAGCTGCCTCTTTGAGGTTTTCCACTAGTAGGTCTGCCTAGGCGCCTCAAAAGAGTTTTTCACCTAGGATATTTTATTTTTCTCTTTTTTTTCCCAACCCAATGACCACCTCATGGAGGTTTTCAATCAGTGGGCCAATCTCAGATGCCTCAAAAGAGGTTTTCACCTAAGATTTTATTCTTTCCCTTTTTTTGTTTTTTCTTCTTTTTCACTTTCCTACTCTACTTGAAAAAAAAAAAAACCTTTTTCAAGTATAGGAATACTTCGAATGGAGCCATGTACACATCAAGATGACAGATAAAATCATTTGCACACTTGGATTACATGCTTTGACATGTACCTAAATATGAGAGATGAATTTCTTTGACTGGGATTGTATCAAGTACTGTTGGAGAAGAGTGTGTTGCTGCAACTTAATGATTGTTTGGAACCATATGTCAATATATTTATGATGCCCCTAGTTCACTTGATGATTTGGATCACCTTGGATGTCTTATTCTATTATGGCAGCCAAATGTTCCTCCCTTTGCTGATTTTTCTCTTAAACACATCGAGGAAATGCTGGTAAACATGAGGAAACTTTCTCAAAATTTGATTCTGATTTATGCTCTTAATCAAGTGCAACCCTCGATCTTTTGATCTCCTCATTGTGATCTTCTTCTTCTTGATGTTGTCCTTCAATGACATTAATCAAATCTCTTATTTTCAATACCTTTCTTGAACTAAGATGTAAACCATTTAAATCAAGAGGATATGTTTGGTTCTGTTGTAACTCAGCATTGTAAGTGAGCTCAGATACTTCATTGTATGGGTTTTGAAATGGTGGTAAAGGTAGTTTAGTGGGGGTGGATATACGAGATGGATGTGGTTGAGGATGTGGTTGTGGTGGAGGCGGATGGTAGGGATAGCATGGAGTCGAGTATGGAGGATATTGAGGGAAATATTCAAGATGTTCTGGATTTTCCCAATAAGGACCTTGCCAACCGTGTTGCGAAGATTCATTTTGGGGTTGAGATGGCCAAGTTTTCAAAGGAGGGAGTGTGTCCAAATTATTTTTAGATGGATTTGAATAAGCTTGAAATTGTGAAGTGGTTCCTTGCATCATATCAAGTTGACTAGGCTGCTAGTCTCCTTGGAGCTACATAACAAATCTTCTTTGGTGATTTCCTTGCTCCATTGTCTTCCTGGTAAACTTCTTTAAACATGGGGAATGATGAACAAAATTTAGTAGCATATGATTCTGAATGAATAACAAAAATATTAGCATCTTCTTTTTGCTTATTTTTCATTCTTAACATTTCTACTTGTTCACTTAGATTGGTAAGAATTTCTATTTTAAAGTTGTGAAGAAAATTTCGAAGATCATCTTGCCTTACCAATGTTGATGCTAACTTACTTACTCTTTCCCTTCCTCTTGATATGCGCTTGCATGTTTCAAAAATTTCTTCAAAATACAATTGCTATACATCTCCTTTACTCATGAGATTAAGGAGATCAATCCACTCATGCCTAATTCTTCTAAGTAAGAGGGTTTTTAGTGTGTTGAATCCTAAGTGATGCAATTTTTCCCTCTTAACATTATATATGAACCTCTCTATTAGATCGTCAAGGCTCTCATCTTCTTCTTGGTTCATTCTAAAAATTCCTTCTCTAAGATCACGATCTTTGTATTTTTCTAGAAATATCTTTTGCATATCATTCCATAATATTATTGAATTAGTACCGAGACTCATAAACCATTTAAGAGCTCTATCATTTAATTTTGAAGGAAACAATCTATTGTTTTTGTGTTTCATAATTAGCTATAAGACCTACAAAGTATCTTAAATTGAAAGAGAAATGTTTCTAGATCCTCTGTCCTCATACCATGGAAGTTGCGAAGGAAACATTGAGGGATGTTCTTCATATGTACACTGATGTCCATATCTTCAATGGGAAACCCAATAATATCTTCTTCATTGTCATCATATCCATCCATCTCTTCTACCTTCAAAAGCGTATGGTGATGTGGTTTTTATTGCCCCACGTGGTTAAGTGGGGAGGGGTTGGTATTGGAGATTTTTTTTTTTTTAAATTTCTGAGTATCTCTACTCCTATGAGGCATGAAAATTAGATATATTTTTTCATTTTTTTTAATATTTCTGAAATGGCATGAAAATAAAGGAAAGTAGAAAAGAATGCTAAAACAAAATCAAATCATATGCCGGACACCTCACCGGAAATTATGCCAAAAAGTGGTGAGCCACGGTATTGCACCAAGAGTGCTGCAACTCCCAGGGGCTGACCTACTTTACTTTATCAACCCGGGGTTCATACAAACTTGGAGGTGACAGTGCTATATACACAACAAATGCATTATGTTCATGTCATTCTCTTGTTCTCTACAGAAGGGTGCTAGTTCTATGGGTTCTCAGTGAAGTCTATCAGACTTCAATGAAACTAAAATAAATTACAGAAACAAAATGACATAAATGAAACTAAGTCAATTTGCAGAAAGGAAATGGAAGAAATGAAACTAATTTAAATTGTATAAAGGAAGCTAATTTAGACCACATTTAACTTGGCCAATCGGCTAAACACACCCTACTCTATCTATCATGCACATATCTATGCAATTATTCATGACTTAATTCTAATTTGAAGAATTTTGCTTGCAATTTGGAGGAAAAAGGGCTAAAGAGGCTAATGGAGGGCTTAACGCATGAAACAAGGCTTAGAAGTGGAAAGAGCAGAGTTAAACTTTATAAAAAAATATTATAGCGTATAAATGGCTTTAGAGCAGAATATTTTGAAAAGTGCGATGGTGGAGAAGCGGGAGTACAGTTTGGGAGTGGGAGCGAAGTGAAATTTGCCAAAAGGTAAAATCCGTGAAGTGTGAAGTGCGACGGGCTAAATATTTCGATTTTCAATATGGTAAATCTTACAAAGTGCGATACGTGATATTGCAATATCGCATTCAGATGTTGGAAGTGCTAAGTGTTAACGAAAACCAATTAAACGGTGCAAAGTGCCAAATGCGATGGGTGACGTGGCGGTGGTACCGATGCCAGAGCATGATCACAATATCATAATCAGTGGATTAGAGCGGTAAGCATTAAAAGAAAAGGGCAAATGTCGCAAAGTGATATTGTGATCTACGGTAGCGGGAGAACCGAGAAGAAAAGGACGAATGTCAAACTTTGATGGTTTGTCAAGTGTTTTGCATTAAAATGGTTGCGATAGCCACATAACATGAAAATGAAGGAATAGAAGACATACTTTGTCGTTTTGAAGTGTTTTTGGGAATAAAATGGGTGGAGCAGCTGCAGATAAGTGAAAATAGAAGGGGAAAGAAGAATAACAGCAGAGATGGAAAATGAAGTGGGGAGGCGAGGGTGAAATTTTCTGGAACTTTAATACTGCTTCCTACAAACAATCCTGTAGATTCATGCACATGAAAATAGAAAAGAATGTGTGTTAGAAACAGTGAACATAAATCAAATTTTTTTCCCTACGGGAAAGCCTACCCCCCTTGAGCTCTATTGACAGAGATAATAAGGGAAGTCTACATCCACAACTTTTAGATATTTATCCTCCATTTTTTTAAGCAAATGAAAACCTACAACAACAATTCGAAACGACAACTTGAAACTATCATAAGAAATATTAATTAAATGACAGAAACAAAAAATAACTAATGGACAGAAACAAACTAGATAAATGACATAAAGGAAAGAATGGTAACAATAATAAAATATGAGGCACATGGATTGGGCCCTAATCATTGAGCCCATCTCTCTAGAACTAGATCAATGAAAATTCATCTGAATAATCATTGCATCAAAACGAAATCTTATTATACCTCGAAGGTCTTAAACAACAAAATCCTAATAGAATGGAAAATGGATGGCATGGGATGGAATGGAATGAAAATGGAATGGAATGGAATGTATCGAATGGAGCAGAATCGAATGGCCAGACCGAAATGGAATATAATTGACTCTAATTAGCTCTTGATTAACTTTATTTATTCTCAAGGGAAGTTAACAATAGCTCCATAAAAAATAGCTAATGAGTCCACTTGAATCCAAGTGAAGTATAGCTTGAGTGCATTTGGTCTTGAGTCGCTTGGCTACCTCTGGAATTTGAATTGCTAAAGGGGATCTCATGAGGATCCTTTGGCTTCCTTTGAGAGTCAAGGAGGGTGTACTACCCCCTTGAATCTCTCCAATATTTCTCCCTAATTTCTTGATATTGTGCTCATTTATTCTCTAATATTGATCTTCTAGAGGCAGGGAGCAAGTCCCTAAATCATCTCCTTCTCCAAATCTGCATAATCTGCCAAATATTCTCACAATATTCTACAAAATAACCAATATTAGGCACAAATATGCAATTACCTTTAAACCTTCCTATGAAAATAATGAATCATAATAAAACATTAAGTGCAAAAGGAGATATTTAATATAGATATTCATGTGCATAAGGAAGGTAGATGGGCTTAAGAAAGGCTACATGGGCCTAATTTTATGTCTATTTTAGAGGCCCATCAACTAGTATGTATGCCTGGACTGGAATTTCCTCGTAAGATCAAGCAAATATATTGAAAAATTCATGAAAGAGAGAGCGATAAGTTTTGAGTTCTTATGGAGAACAAGGCATGCTGACATGAATGTTTTCTACAACACTGGGTTTGGTAAAAATATCGATAGAAATGGTTTCTTCAATATTTGATAAATTTCGCTCGGATTTGATTTCGTTAATGGGAAAATCATTCGAAACGAATATTTTCATCGATGGGTGATATATTTCAATGATATTATCTTCTTCGTAATCCCGGAGATGGGAACGATGATGATGATCTTCCCATTGTTCTCCTTCTGGCATCATGGATTCCACAATGCTCTCATCAGTCAAGAAAGTTGATGAAAAAGGATCAAATGGAGTACCAAAATCTAATGAACGATCGACCCAAACAATTGGCGACGATGATTTCAGATTCGCCACCTAAGCCATGTACATTGATTTCTATTGATTAGGAGATCATGTCCATTGTTAAAAAATTCTCAAAAATGAAAATTTTCAAAAATATTTTCAACCTAAGCAACTAGAAAGGTCTCATCACTACGATTTTGGCACCATGAATGGTTCACAAAATAGAGGTTGTATGCAGAAGTTATGAAGGTTTGAAAATTTGAGTAAACTCAAAAAAATAACTTTGACCAAGTTTGACATGGTAATTTGAAATATTAAAAAAAGAATATTCCATATAATATTCCTGAAATATTCCCCGAAATATTTTGTAAGGGCGAATTATAGTTCAATAAGTAGCAACTTATAATTTGAAGGCTGGTAGAACTTTTTATTTTTTGGCCAATTAAGGGCTTCCATGTGGCAGGCCCGAAGTCTGCCACATGGCCCCAGGAAGGAGGAATGGCATATTAAAAAAAAAATTGTGAGTTAACAGGATTTGGCCAATTAAGGGCTGCCATGTGGCAGGCCCAGAGGCTGCCACGTGGCCCCAGGCCGGAGGAGGAATGGCATATTAAATTTTTTTTGTGAGTTAATAGGATTTGAACCATGGACCTCCAACCTAACAGCATAGCACCCAACCATCACTCCACGGTTTAGTTCTTGTTATATATTGCACCGTGCGTGTATTTGAATTTTACGGTTAAGTATATGGTGGAGAGGAGGGGCCAGCCCCTCCCCATACGCCCGTAGCCATGAACCAAGGGCTTAACCCTCCAAACCATGGTGGCTATTAAACCCTAACTCCAGCAATTGATGGGGTTATTTTCATTCACATAGTGGGTTAAAGGCATTAAATTCCATGGGTTGTGGAACCACGATATGTAGAGTTCCAACAACAAACCATCAACTTCGGCGGTCAACAAGGTGGTTGGTCACATGCATATCTAGAATTTAATTTAGCTATAGTCCATCTATTGGTTTTGGCTGGTGGACCCCTAAAAATTTATCGTCGTTTCCAATTTAGTCGGATTATCTGGAGTTTCTGCACATTTAGTGGAGTTTTTTAAGGGATATTGGGCAATTTCTTGTTTTGGCCATAACTCCTTGGATATTTGACCAAGTTTGATGGACGAATAGTCAATTTTGGGTATTATCGACATTATAAACACATTGGAGGAGGTTTTAGAGACATAAAAGGTCATATTCTATAAATTTATCTTCAAGAGAAGTCAAGGAGCCACTAGGGCCATTAGGGTGTTTTTAGTGCTTTGAGCATCTATTCTCTGTTTTCTACAAATGAATAGTCATTCTTGACTAGTTCAAGCATTATGAAGCTATTTTTATAGCGATAAAAACCATTTGAGGCTTTTATTCACATGTAATTACCATTTTTGAGCAGTAATATATGAGGGACATGCCATTGGGAGCTGGACTAGCAGATGTAGGCCAGGAGGGGTGAACTGCTTCATCAAATTTGTTGAGTATTATTACATGTGATGTTTATTTCTCTATTATTTACTGTTGTACTGTGTTATACAAGCAATTTACATGCTTTAACCTCACACAAAAATATGTTTAACTAAGTTAAAACCATTTATTTCACCTGCAGACTTTAGTGAACCTTATGCACACAATTTAATTACTGTTTGGATACTTAGCACAAAAAAAATAATACATTCCATTCAGATCAAATATGCCATCTCAATTGGCTTTGGTGGCATAAATTCATCCAATGTGACAACTTCAAAATAATTGGTAATCTTCCTTCATCAAGATGGAGTGGAATATATCATGTAGCAGGTCTCTATTCTTGCAATTTCTGTCAGCATCACGGGAGGAAATAATGCAAAGGTGCCCAATAAGGAAGAATCCTTTAAGAGTCCTACACCAATGTTTTGAAGTGCTGGCTAGGGTGCATGAACTAACGTAATGCTTCCAGTTACCTGGGAACTGGAGGCAAAGAAGGAGAGTTGATTGATGACTGTAATAACACCTTTATGAGGAAAGGAAATCATTCTAAAACAAGTAGAAATGATCGCAGTCATAGATTAGAATCATGGCCTTCTAAATGAAATGTTGTAGTCAGGGGGTCCTTCAATGATCTCAACTTCAACATTTACTATTTTTCCCCCTAGTTCAACATGCATGTTATTGATGATACCGCAAGGCTTATATATACGACCGTCAAAAGCTTTCAATGTCGTAGGCGATTGAGATAGGCGCAGTGAGCCATGTTACTCCTATTAGTTTAGAGACATAATGAAAGTATATGCTCATTCATCAATAATAGTACGATGAACGAGGTGATTGAGAACATTTACTTGGATGGAGAATGCCAATTCTACTGGTAATTGCATCACATAGCCCTTCTGATTAAAGACTACAAGATTGGAATCTGTTGGATAGATTCCACCAATTGTTGACAACAAATCCTGATTCTGGGATGGAAAATTTTTAAGTGCCTTAAATTTCAAAATAGTTGAAGGGGATTGAGCCAAATATTCAACTATATTATAATTTTTAGCAGCTCAGGCTCAAGGATTGAATGTCGATTTATGGACAACTCCCTTTGGTGGCTTTATTGTTAACTAAGGAAGAGTAGTTGGCGGAATAGATTTGGTGGAAAAATTTGTGGTTGAGGTAGTAGGTTGATCAATAGCCTGACTATCGTAATATTTATTTTGTGTTGACACCAAAACATTAGTTTTTGTCTTTGTGACAGATAGCATAAGCACTTGGGAACTAGAAGTTGGATCCGTAGCAACCATATTTGTGTCTGCATTCGAAAATGGATCTATCAACACAACAAATGCAGTCGAGGTATTAAGAAATTTTGAGACTTCGGCGCGGTGAGGACAAAATCGAACAACGTGATCCTCATTACATATTATGCAAGGGTAACGAGGTTTCTGACTGTTTCTATTTTTTTTATCAGATTATCGTTCCTGTGGGGATGAATTTTTATTTTTATTCGCTTTCCCCTTTTTCTTACTTACAGGTTTCTTGTCACTTTTACCTTTATCAGATGAGGCACATGAATTTCATAAGAAGGTGTAGGATCAGATGCAGTAGAGTGATGTGTGCTTGTAGTACTGATCATACAGTAACCGACATGAGAGTCCTTATATGGAGGAGGAATAGTAGAATTAGATCGTGGCGCATTGGGAATTTTCTCATAGAGCATGCCAAACCGAGTATAAATCAAATCTAAGTACTGGGCATGAGAAATGACCTTCTTTTCATTGATGATGCCACCGTTAGCCACATCCTTGGTGACAGATGGTAGCAAGGACTTAATGGACCACTCAGCAAGGAGCTGATCATGAAAAAATGTTTTGACCATTCTACGATGACGACGCCATCATGAATATGATCAGAAATGTGGGTAGCACTAGTCTATTTAAAATTGGCAACAGTTCCATCCAAGTTTCATATCGTATGCATTATTGGAAGTGGGTCAGAAAGGTTGTAGGTAAGGCAGTGAAATTATCAAATGAAGCTCATTGTAACTCAATGTACTACTTCACGGCTAGACCAGTGAGCTTAAGCTAGAAAAGACGTATTTGAACGGAGTAATCATTCAAGGAGGTGGATGAACACCACAAATGATAATTCATCACATGCGTCGACGGGTCTTTTCCAAGGTTTCCATTGAACTTAGGAATATATCAGGGTAATTTATGTTGAATCAGCCACCACCAAGGATCATATTTGATTTCTTTGTTGGTAGGTCAGTTTAAATCAGGTAGTTCTAAAGTTGCAACAAAGGGAAACTATCGATTTAAGTCAAGTTGAGCATAGCAAGGATATGATGGAATTGTGTGGGAAATAGGCCTTTTGGCACCAACATAAGGAATTTGTTGCTGGTAACCCAGATAGGGGTTGTTTTGATAAGAAAACGCTTGAGGATTTTGTTGAACAAAACCTGGATAAGCTTCTTTTTGTTGGAATGATGGTCGTGGTGTTTGTGGTTGTGGCTGCCAAGGTGTATTTCCACCAATATTATACCCAAAACTATAATATCTTGGACTTAGTTTTGAATAGTTAAGTCCTGGTTGTGGCTGTGACATCCCATAATAAGGTAATCTAGCTTGTGAATAAATAATTCCGAATAAAAGTGGTTGTTGTAAACCAGCCAAAGGAGTTGGAGTCTGAGGGCCCAATAGTTCAGGGTATTGGGTTGAAATACCCGCCTGAGACGATTGAGGTACAACACTTTGAGCCTGTAACAGCGGTAATGATGTATTAAAAAGTGGATTAGATCTGGGTGCAACAGGTTTGACCGGTTGATATAAATGCACTATCGTTTGTGCTTAAACAAGCAGAAGAGGCTGCCACTGACAAACAGTCATTTCAACATTAGGATGACCATAAATCAACGGAGTATTTTCAAAATTGGTGACCATAGGCTGCCCCCTGGCATGAGTATAATAAGATGGAATATATTGTTCTCCAAAATCTAGGAGTCCAGTTGAGATTATATCATATGGAATATACCCTGATGGACCTGCTTTATATTGCACCGAAGATGTGCATAAAGGATCAAGTTATTCAATACTCATTAGAGATGTACCAGATATAATACCATATGGTGACATCGGTGAAGTCCATGGATTTGAGGGCACACCAGAGAAGGTTCCAGAGAAATATTGGTAACCAAGTAGGATGAAAGGACCAACATATAGATGTGACTCTGGTGATGTGGTGAACATCAACTGGGTAGCACCAGTAGATGTTGCCGCAATTGTAATAGGTGGTAAAGCCGAATATGTTGACTCAGCCATGGTCATACGACCCAATGTGTACCTTATAGGATCTAGGGGAACTCGAATTGAAACAGGATCAAAGAGAGCAGTGTAAGGTGACTGAGGAAAAAACTCGTAAAGATAAAGCTCCTTTGCAAAATGAGTTGGATTTGATGGTATTTCATCTTGTGGTATTTCTTCAATCTAATTCAAACCAGGTGGAATGATTTCACCATCGGTCCTGAGATATATTTCAAGTGGTTGACTGCGTGATATGGGAGACTCAATGGCTATGATCGACTGTGGAGAGACTGATACAGGAACAACTTCCAGTTGTTTGACTTCAGAATCTAGATGTTTTGGAAAAAGAACGGCAGGATCCGAATCAACTTCTAGTTGAACAACGTCGAGATCGGGAGGTGTGGTCTCACTAATTGGATGGATCGTGAACAGCGGTAGCTATGAGGAATTCGTCTCAGAAGAGGTACTAAGATACGAGAGGTATGAGAGGACTCTGGTATATCTGATTATGATGTCACACGAGAGGTACTGATAGTATTGTTTTTTGTAGAACGATGTCACCTTCACCGACCAGAAATGGCTTCTGGTGGTAAAGGTGATTTAAGTGATATTCTATGTGAACGGCGGGGAAATGGATGTTCTTCTTCCATGATGACTGGTTTCTTTTATGACAAAAACAAATAAACAATATAAAAGGGGTAATTCTAGGAAACAATTTTACCAAGTAATTGTGAACTACATAATACCTCATGGCGAACCAAGAAGTATGGGCAGGAAATCTACCTAAATGCTGTGTTTGGTGTATCACAAGTTACAAGGCGACTGACTCGATTACCTATGGATGGATATCAACCTAAATGTTTCCTCCCAAATATAATCGAAATTATACGGATGCCCAAGTACGTATTAGCGTTGTCTAATGCGAAACCACACAGTGAGAGCACCCCCTTATACTTTTCATACTAGATTGCTGCCCTATATATCCAGAGGTACTAGGAAAAGCTCTGATATTCTTATGTACGTGGATTGAGGTATCACACTAGGAATGTAGCACATACAAGTTAGCGAAATTGCTATGTTTAACGACGCCAAAACACGTCTATAGCCTAGACCTTCTAAATGTTATCGTTAATGTTACAATGCTTTCTTAGGTTTATTAATGTAAATTTTATGTTTATCTTGTTTAAAATTTTGTCTTTGAGGTTCACCACTTGATGTAATTGCAATTCCTAAAAATGTAAACTAAATGATAAGAAAAATTTTCAATTTAGCTTTTTCAATGAAAACCCTAGCTACTAAAGGAAAGAGGAATCGGTTTTTGAGCATACAACAAAGAGTACAAACTAAATGCAGTCTTCCTAACTTGTTCCTATGCAACACACACAATTCTCTATATGCACATGCATGTTTTTATTTTGAGCTCCCTTTAATGTGAATGAAATAAAGGAAACTAGATGCACAAATCAATCAAACAAATGTTTTCTTGTGATAAACAATGAATGAAACAACAATTTCTCTTACGAAAATGAAGAATGGAACTAAAATTTTCATACAGGAAATGAGGAATGAACCAACAATTTCGTTTTCAAAATCAAAATTTATCTAATGCAAAAATTAACTACTTTGAATTTGATTTTCCAATGATAAAGAAAACAATTAATGAAACATTCAACAAATTACTTTTCAAAGGAGGAAGAACAAGAAATTTTGCTGGTCTCTAAGAGTTATTAGACATCTGAGAATACAACAAACAAGTGGTTGAAACTGAAATCAGTGACAAATTTTGATGGAATTTGGTTGGTTGAGGGGGCAATGTAGTCTCTAAGGGGATACAGTGGGTTGCAGAGCACCCTTGAATGGGAGACAGTGCACTGTAGTGCACTGTGTCTTGACCAACAGTGTGTTGGGCGAAGCTAGGTTTAAAAAAAAAAGTAGCAGAATACACTTCTAATGCAATTTTTTCATTCAAATGACTGATAATAGAAATTAGATGCTACTAATGATGGTAAACAGAGGCAGAAACACCAGGAATGATGGGATACTCCCTAGTCGAGTTGCCAATTTGTTATACGGAATTTTAATATACGAATAAACTAAATTCCCTTTCTGTGGTTTACTTCACTCAGAACAACAGATGAAAGATAACTACTATTTTCTCTAAAACAAGCGGATATACATAAATGAGAAAGATCCTAGTTGTGATTCTTTTCATTCTCCTCCTTAGGTCGATGTTGTCGTCGCTCTCAATCCAACCTAAGTTGTTAGATCGATTCCTACAAACACAAACATAGAACAACAAACAACATTCAATGCACAAATATCTACTTATGTTACTCAAATCAAACTAATTAAATCTTAAATACATACATAATTCAAGAATACATTGCACAAGAAATATACATATGTATGGGAAAATGAAAAACAATCTTTATTAAAGAGTAGGAGGAGAAGATTACAACCAATGGATCGAGTAGGAGGAAAACATTATAACCAACCTCATCGCATCCAGCATCATCTCAGCATCATATCAATACTTTCACTCTCTTATAAAATGAGAATCGAACAACATAACTTTGCACAAAATTCTTCCTCCCTAGCACTAGGATGAGTGGTCAATTTATAGGGAAACTGATGGTAGTTTCTCAATGATTGACTTTCTAATAATAGGCAAGGCATGTTTCCAAGTTCAGATGTGTTATATGAACACTTAGATTCAAAGTGTGACACTTATGGACTCTTCTAGAAGGCACTGGCCATGGAAAATTTTAGGGGCTAATATACGCAAGTGGGCTAATTTTCCATGGTTTTTCCAAAAAAAAATATTCGCCAATTTCCATTTTTTTATAAAAATGATTCGCCCAAATTTTACAATATAAAATTATTTTATGTTAAAAATTGCCAACATTAATAGACAATATATATAATATCATTATAAATTTTAATAATTTTACAAATACATCAATAAACATTTTATAGTTTGCATATTAGGGACTAGAGAGATTCGCCAATTTTTTAAACTTCAAGATAATTTTCCATCCTTAAAATTTTTCGTGGCACTGGCCATGTGGAGATTCCCAAAACAATGATAATTCCACTCCCAGGTGACAAATTCACACTTGAGTGTCGGGAAGTGCACAGCAGTGCACCTTTGCATGGAGGAATTAGCATTGCAACACAGTTAGTCCCTTGCAGATGAGCGTTTTTGAGTCAGTGGGTCATATAATATATAATTCAAACCTTGGAATCTCACAATTGAAGCCATGAATGAAATTTCTTCACTTAGGGCATATATAAATTAATATATAAGGGGATGATACACCTTATTCATTGGTCCTCGGGATGATGTCTAGCTTTACCAGGTCTTGGGGGATGATGCCAAAATTGACCTATACCACATATTATTCATCTTGTATGTATTTCCATGCTTGTGTTTGATATTTGCTACTATCTTCCCAATTTCACGCTTCTCATTTTCATGAATGCACGAAATCAACAGTAAAAATCCACTATACCTAGAGTATGCCCCATATCATCCAGATTTTGCATAATACTTTTGTTTTTTAGGCCTTTGACACAAATTGATATGAATAAATTCGCTTGGTGAAATGGTAGTGGTATGGATAAGAAATCACGCATAATGTTAGCATTAAAAGCATGATGTATGTGTATATATGTGTCATCAAAATAATCAAATTATGCATGGTAACTACAACAACATGTGTTATGATATATGAATACTATAACATACCAAGTTCTTCATTTCTAAAATTATCTTTGGCACAAGTTCGATTTCATGTGAATTTTTTTGAATCTCTCATAAATTTCAATTTGATTCATGTTGAGAATTTCTTAACATGGGGTTGATTGTTGTTACAAAATTTTCTCAACTTTTGTGCATCTGTTTGATTAGATAAATGTCTAGTATTTTTATGCCAAAATTTTTCTACTAGTTCCTTAACAACATCAATTAACACCATTTTTGAACAAGGAAACCAACCAGTGAAGTCCCAATAACTTGCTTGACTTGGGCTATCAGTTTTTTCTCTTATAATAAAATTCTTTTGGACATTTTTTCTATTTACTTACAAACTATGATATGTGCATCCAATCAAATGATGACACCTTCTTGACTTATTTATAATAGATTCTAATATTAAAGACAAAATCATGTTATTATCTTTTGAATGATTACTTCTTAAAATTGTATTAAATGCATGTTGAATATTTCTCACAATCTAATTACTAGTGTCTAAACTTCTAACTATCTTTATGCCTAAAGTTATACTAGCAATAGCTAAACAATGTGCCTTTAATAAAGCTAAAAATAATTTACAGTTAGCTAAAATCATGGGGGCATGTCAATTGGCGATTCCCGTGTTATGAAGTGTTATGTGAACAATGAAATCAAGGTTCAAATATCTCATGGGTCAAACCCACAAAAAAGGAAATTTAGTCGCATCATTTATTTGTATAAAAAAATATTTTCAAATTTTATTGTACTACTAATAAACAATTTTTTTATGAAACTTACATTCAAATCATGCTAGAGAATTTTCATCCAAATAAATATGTCTGAGATTTATTTATTATGAACTTGATAGATGAGGTAAGGAAGGTGGACATGAAATATTGATCCCTTGTCTAGTAGACGATATCAATTCACCCACCCAGTTTTCAAGATTGGGGGTGTAATGAACTATTGCTTGGTTTGTATGTTGAACATATAATAGTTCAAATTCAACTTGAACATGAAGAGCCTCTTCCATATAAGGTTACAAAACATTATTTTTTTAATTTCCACCTCTAGATACTCAACATCACAAAAATTCTTAATGTCTTCTTGAACCATGTCAATGCTTATTCGTGGAATATTGGACATGGAAAATTTTAGGGGCTAATATTCCCAGGTCGGCTAAATTTCCATGATTTTTCCAAAAAAAAGATTCGCCAATTTCCTTTTTTTATAAAAATGATTCGCCCAAATTTTAAAATATAAATTTATTTTATGCTAAAAATCGCCAACATTATATAGAGGTATATATAAAATCATCATAAATTTCAGTAATTTTACAAATACATCAATACACATTTTATAGTTTGCATATTAGGTACTAGCGAGATTCACCAATTTTTTAAACTTCAAAATAACTTTCCGTCCTTAAAATTTTCCCTGATATTGGATTTAATTCTACTTGTCATAATTTGAAAGGCCTCCATTCAATGTACATTTCACTTATGGAAAAAAATATACTCCACCATGGCAATCATTGTATAATGATTTTAGCTTCTGATAGGTGGATTCCTATGTTTCTCCATTCCCAATCTTTCATTTTATCTTATATCTAATTAGAATTTTTTATGGGGAAACAACATCCTTCTATACTTTTTTTACGCATAAGTGTAATATCCATAAAATGTGAATACGAATATTGTGTACCTTGTATCTAAAGACTTCGATTTTGGATCCTTACTATTGCTTCAAAAAAATTTCAATAACGGTATGGGAATGAATACCCCCTCAACCATATACTCAACTCAACAACTGGTCACCCATGAGCCTCAATCTGTTATTCCCACATTTACCAATGTTTTCTCTTGCCCCAAAAATATGTTATCTTCTTATTTCTCCCCTTATTATATGAATTCCCTCCATCATAAATGACTAAATCCAAAGACTACTTGTCATAATGATCCTATAATACCTCGAAAAATATGATTACTAAGATTTCATACCTTATATCCAATGCCTTAGATTTTTTCTCCTTACTATTGCTTCAAAAATTCTTCAAAAATGGTATGGGAACAACTCTCCTCCCAAACTTAGACTCAACTCAACATCCAATCACCCCTTATCCTCAATATTATATTGCCACATTTACTTGTGTTTCCTCTTGCCCCCAAAACATCCATCTTCCTATTTCCCCCTTTTTATATAAATTATTTCCATCATAAATGACTCAATCCAAAGACTACTTATCATAGTTATCCTTAATTTGACTTTCTTTTTTCTTCTTTGTCTTTCCATATGTATTCATTTTTTTTATTAATTCAATTTATTTTGGGCATGGTATACTTCCCCACTTCAATGAATTTTATTTTGAGGTTAACTTAATCATGTGATTCATTTTTCCATAATATATGGTGAGAAATCTTGGGGAACTAGATTAGGTTATTTCTCTTACTTTGATCATTTTTTATGATTTATATTTACCTAAATTGATTATATTCTTATTTATTTGATTATTATTATTCTCTTATCATCAAACAACTACAAAAGTATGAAGGTCAAATAGACAATAGGACAAAAAAAGTAGGTTGTAAGCGAGAGCCAAATTAGATAAATTTTGAGGTCTAAAATGGGCCTCCTAAGTGTTTCGGGAGATAACTCCCTAGAGGTCATTGGGTCAAAAGCCTCCACAGATCAGGGCATGCCATTCAAGAAGGACTCACACAACCAAACTTGTATGCTAAAGACTAGATATTATGGATTGTAGAACTTACCCGTAGATCCTACGTTTGATGTAGATCCCGTGGGGTCCAAACCCCCAGCAACTCTTATTCCTCTTCAACCTGGAAATCAAGAAGAAACATGCACTGAAATCTGGTTGTACAGCATATATCTTCCCTAAATGTCAGTGTAATCCATGTGAAACATCATATAAACAATAATAAATGTTTAATTAACAATATTTTCACATATATAAACAGATATTAACACGTGAATTCAGGAACAACATGGTTCTTCTTCATTACGAACAGCATGTAAAATAATAGAAAAGGTGGAGAGATCACTTGAATCCTTCCACGATCTTCGAATAGACCGTCGTCTGGATCCGTCCGACCCTTGCCTCACTAGGATTATTCCAAGACTTGTGCACACGAGATGACATATAAGCTAATGAAAATCTCTAGGAAACAAGGGTTTCCTGTAAAAACCTGGGAAGTGTAGGAGGCATGGGAAATCAAACTTGAATTGGTCTCCAACAGAGTATAATGTCTATAATTTTTCTCTCCCCCCTTAGGCCATGCATACGAGGGGATTTTATACTTCCTCAAAGTAGTTTCAATCAGTTGGAAACAATTGGCCACGGGCTGGGGTGGTTGAATTACAGGAATAACCATCAACCCAGCCTCGAAAATAGGGATTTATATATATATTTTTAATGATTTTAATGGCATATGTGGAAAAGTATCTCTGGACTCGTGTATACATGCGGAAAATTCTGGGCATATCCACGTATGGGATTTTAAACACGGTTTTTTATGAACTTTATTCAAGTCTGTGGGAATGGGTGTCCAAGGCCAAAGAGAAAATCATGAATCACATGAGGGTGAAAAATGATGCTATAACAGATGCCCCCTAATATATGAGGTCATAAGGGGTACATGATGGCCGAAATGTATTATGTGCATAGAAAGAACTTCGCGAGGACAAGAGAGGACTTCACCAGATTTCAGCCTGCTGAAAACCAATGAAAGAAAACAAAGAGTCAGCTTCTGTCTGAGGCGGGCATACCCATGCTCAATCAAAAAATAGATGCATATAGAAAGTACAGAATAGATCCAGAATGTATACAAGTATAGTTGAATTGAAAGTACATAACGAATCATCTGAGCATGGCCCGGAAGGACAAGTTAGAATCAATGTCCAAGTATCTCATATATCAAACTGATCAATAATGCCGAAAATGAATGTCTGATCACAAAAGTAACTGAATCTCCAGGTACCAAATAATAAGGGGTGGAACACATGGTACAATCATGCAACTCGGGAGATAGCATATAGGATGCTGTTGTACTGACGCTGCAACATATAAAGGTGGAAGTCATCACTGGCAGAAACTGAATGGACTGTCAAAACTGAATCGAAAGATGTTGATGCAACCCGAGGTCTTCACCGATCTATATGGCACAATTCTACACAATGGGAATAAATGAGCTGAAGTCAACCATGTGAGAAATTGTTTGATTACAAGTCAATAATGTATACCGTTAACAAACACGAGTCAACCCACCGATAATGAAAATGAGTGTCAAGGTGCCCCAGTACAATCTAACAAGTGCGAATGAATGAGTTGAAGTCAAACACTTGGAATAATCTACCAATCAGGAGGTAATGGTGAATCCCCACTGTCGATAGCAAAGAGTCTGCCACTGATGACTGCAAACCCTAAGGTACTGACAAAAGACTCTAGACCTTATTCCCAAAGCAATGAGTTGGAGTTGATGGGAAAATATCTGCTGGAAGGAAGGCATTAAGGCATCCCACATCAGTCCAACGCGAGTGTAACCCGCAGGCCAAGATTTGGAAAGAATCAAACGAAGCAGAGTGACGGAACCAAATCAAAGTACGTTTCCGAAATGCACAAGATGAAGCTAGCGCACGGAAGAAACTCTCTGAACCAACCAATAATGAAAGCTGACACAGAGGTCAGATATCCACCAATAGGGTCAAATGGAAATCAAGGTACTGCACGAATTCCAAGTGTGATAATGTATGTTGACGTCGAACACAAGGAAAACCACTCAGTCGAAGACCCATAATGATGATAAAATGTTGAGCACAACGTCACCTATCAATGATGGAAATAGGGCCAGGGTGTGGCTCTAGGTTTACTCTTAGAGCAATATGTCGTAGTCGATAAGAGACAAACCTGCGAACAAGAATTCAATGGAGACCTTCTCAAACCAGCACGAGCAGAAGACCAAAACATCTGATGTGATAGAACAAGATACTGACAAGACCAGGAAGGCCGACTGAATAATAAGTCAAGAGACACTGCAGAATGGCCGACTCTGGTAAAACTTCCTTTAAACAAAAGCACGACTCGTGATGACAATGGCAGTAAAAAATGAAACTGTATAAGTCTATTATGCAGGAGGCAAAAACAAACTCTCCATATGATTGGAAGAGATAACCAACTCGGGGAGGACTGACCAGTGAAACAAGGAAAAGGCTGAACCTAGGTCAAAACTAAAACCATCGCAAATGAAGGAAATATATAACTATATGTGCTTTGTTCAAGGGTGACAAACTGATACTGTACTGCCATCAAATTATGAAGTAACATCTCGTTCCCGCTCTTTTTGTCATATTCAATTTTTTTGTCTTTTTCATATAATAAGCCTGAAAAATAATAAAATAATGCTATGGTACAATCGATAGAACAAGTATCAATAAACAAATGCACTAGTTCCTGGGATAGTAATGATCCTATGCTCAATGCAAGGTGGCGAAAGCTAGTAAGCGATACTCAAAGGAATGTTCCATCCATGGGTAAAAAGGGTGTCAAGTCGCGATAGCTAAGTGCATGCAATGGTTAACTTGTACAGATAGTCAAGGTCAAAATATGGCTTAAACATCGAGTCCAAATGAAGCCGGCTGAAGGCCAGGACAAACAAGTAGCCAATATGCAATGCAGTAATGCAACTCAATGATACCAGGGAGCCTCTAGGGTAATAGCCAGAAAAAATGATAGTGAAGAAGAAGAAGAATGAAGCTTCAACACATAAGTCATGGCAGGACTAAAGAGGACTCCCGAGCCTACATGAAACGCAACATGAGCAATGAGTGCTAGTGAGGAACTAACTAAGAAGCCCATGTAAAGGAAGGTTCTACCACCAAGTCATGGTTAAATAATCAGCGAGTGAAATGGGTGAAATACTCATGACCTGATGGGATCAACCCTACGGCAAGTGATCAGAATGGAGGCTAGTATGCAAAATGCAACGGAAAGTGGATTTCCTAGCCTATATGCCAGTGAAGATCATATACCTGCCATGCCAAGTCAGTAGTCATGGATCAAAAATTAGAAAAATCTCAACTTCATCAAAATGTACCTGAAAATATACCAATCTTGACACTTACAACCATCTGGGTTATGCAGCTTAAGATAGATTGAAAATATAGGCATAACAAATTTTTGCAAAAATTTTCAATTTCTGGGCATAAATACACATGTCACCTCATATTTGGTTCATTTTTGCTTGCTGATTTGGGAAAAAGAGCTCTTGAGAAAAATCCTCTTTCATCAAAACAGGAGCAATCAATGGTCAAACTTCGCCGAATCAGTCAGGTAAGCTCTTAATCCATCATTATTATCAATTTTGTCCATTAATAGAGTTAAAATTTGGAAATTTCACCGTAAAAATATTTGTTTTAAATTGGTTCTCTGTGCATACGCGGGTTCATGTGGACGAACCTGTGTATGATACGCTACTGTCTGCAAAGGAAGTCGCGTATGCGTAGTCTGTGATGTAAAAGAAATGCATCTAATGAACAAATAAATGAATTTTCTTAGGATGACCATCACTTGGAGGGAACGTGAGAATAGTGCAATTAATAATGAAGTGACGCAAGATCAACAATCGCTCAATATCCTTCGAAATTGTGGATTGCTAAAAATTTTCAAAATGCCAAACATGAAAAGTAACGTCCAGTTTCTTGAAATGCTGGTAAATTACTAGGAACTGGAGGAAGATTGCTTCACGATAGGTCAAATGCCTATACACATAGAGGTAGAAGACATCTACTTCATTACTAGACTCTCATGGAGGTGAGACCCAGTAGATTTGCACGGAAAGCCTATGGGAGGGCTTACGGTGGATGACTATGTCCACGTCTACTGTGGAGAGGGGTCCAAAAAAGTAGGGACTCAGATTTCTATAAAATATTTGAGAGATCTGCACATGAAGATTCTCCTATTTACCATTGACAGGGTAGCAGGATCTGCTTCCTTGCATCAAGCATCCAAGACCCAGATGAGCATAGCTTTAGAAAGCCTAGTCCACCTGTATGATTGGTGTACAGCTCTGTTAACCAATATGAAGCAACAACTCACCTCCATCCATAAAGCTAAAACAAAGCATTTCGGGTATGGAGCCATTTTGATGACATTCTTCTTTGAGAAGATTCCTGGGCTTTGACCCAAAGTTATTTCCTCAATCAACAGCCTAAGAGACCCAAGAATTGCCCGATGGGCTGATCTGATGAAGAGATTGGGGGAAAGTGAAGTTCCCCGAACCACCTGCGATGACGAGTTCTTCCAATGGTGGGAGGAACAGGTCATAGTAGTGGAAGACTACCCCTATGCCGGGATGGATTTCCGCGGTGATCCAGACCTCGTCCTTCCACTTGGCGTGGCATGGGGCACAATCGGTGAGATTGTAATTTTTGATTATATGATTTTTTGATGATTTTTTCAATATATGTGAAAAAATGTGAAAACAAAACATGTTTTTTTATTGCATTCAAAATGACTTACAATATTATGATGACCATGATACAGATATTGGACCAATCCGTCCTGAGGGCTACCCATGGCATAAGCGTCGCAGAGGCGAGGCAGATACTGAAGACCCAGGTAGGACCCTCCATGCTATACAGAGGAACTTGGAGGGTTTAACTCGCCAAGTGCCTATGGCTGCAGTGGAAGATCTACCTGAAGCTATCCAGAGACGAGTAGTGGGAGTACCACGTGACTGGGTGCGATTATTCTGCCGAGTCCCTACTGCGATCCTGTTCTATAGGAACACGAATATTGGGCAGGGACCACATGAGTAGATAGACATGATTACTGAATGACTGTATATTTTTTATACTGAACATGATTGGGCATAAGCCCTAATTTTGTATGACTTATGGATCCAAATTTTGTATATTTTTTTGAACACTCTGATGATATATATATACGGTGATTTATGATGTGATGTTACAAATGTATAAAAAATGCATGATGTTCTTGATGATTAAATTTTAATGTATGGAATGATTAATATGCCAATCAATTGCTTGATTAGCTAATGAGTCTGCCATCCAATTGTCTGCTTGAGGAATATGAATGAATGTTAAAACCTGAAATGATCTTTGTAACAAACGTACCCTCAAAAACAACCAGAGTAAAAATGGATCTCGAACCTTATAAGTATTGTTCAACTACGACACCACTAGTTGGGAGTCCAAGAAAACTACCAACGAATCAACACCCAAAGATATTGCCTCCGAGAGTAGATAAATAACTGCAGTGTACTCCGCTATATTATTGAAAGCAGGACCAATGCAGACTCCTCTTGGTACTAACAACTGACTGGATGGATGATGAAGCACCCAAGCCGCAGAAGCCAAGTTCTGGGTGTGTCTACTAGCACCATCGGCGAAACCATAATGACTTATAACATTCGACACAACCTGCCAAAGCAGTTCAAAAACATCACCGTCACATCAAAGACCAAAAGACCAGATATGTACAAAACAAAAATAACTATATACAAAAGCAAGATGCCAGGTCGAAGCCTAGGCATAATACCTCTTCAAATAGAGCCCATTTCTGGGCTCCACCAACTCATTTCCTTCAAAATCAACCAATGCATACGCTCCTTTTTTAAGGACTCTTTTAATAATGAAGGGGCCATACCACATAGACTTAAACTTTCCTGCGCATAGGGCATCCTTTTCTTGGGCATAGACCAAAACGAGGTCACCTTCTGAAAAAACCCTAGGTTTGATCGCCTTATTGTACTGAACTTTGACTCATTTCTTATGCGCCTCATTCATCGTGGCGGCATCCTGACGCTGCTCATTAAGATGTTCCAAATGAAGGAGATGTTCTTCAAGACTAAAAGTTTTAGGAAGAAGCTCAACAGCTAACTTTAAAGAAGGAATCTCACATTCAATGGGAAATATGGATTCCAGCCCGTAAGCTAATTGAAATGAAGTAAAGCCAGTTGTAGTTTTCACTGACGTCCGGTATGCCCAAAGTGCAGGATACAGCATGATATGTCAATTGGATCAAGCTTTATCAATCGTCCTTTGAAGAATGGTCTTCAAGGATTTTTTCACGGCTTCCACTTTCCCATTGGCCTGAGGATAGTAAGGAGATGAATGCTCTTGCCGGAAACCTAATTTTAGAGCCAACTCAACCATCATGATATTCTGAAAATGACTGCCATGATCAGTGACAATCTCTCTAGGAATACCAAAATGAGCAATAACCTGGTTGAAAAGAAAAAGAGCTGTTGTCTCACCATCATTCCCAAAAGTAGGCATAGCCTCGACCCACTTCGTAAAGTAGTCTACTACTCCAATAATGTACTTGTGACCTTTGGCCGAAGGCAGGTTACAAGTAGTATAATCAATACCCCACTTTGTAAAGGGACCGACAGTAATGACTGGAAAAAGTAGAGCTGGATGAGCGTGCATTTTTCGAGTATAGACTTGACACGGAAGACACTTTTTGACCGACTCCATACAATCTTTGAAAATTGAAAGCCAAAAGTATCCAGCACACAAGATTTTTTGGGTTGTAGCAAGCCCAGATAAATGACCACCACAAGATCCACTGTGGCAATCATTCAGCACAGCCTCAGCTTCTTCGAGAGTTAAGCAATGTCTCAATATTGAATCAACCCCTCGACGGTATAAAGCATCACCAATAATTAAGTAATTTTTATCCAAGTGATGCAACTTACGGCGCTCATCTTTCGAAAAAGTAGAGGGAAACTTTGTAGTCTGAAGATACACAATGATATCTCCATACCAAGGATCCTGTGCAGAGATGAGAAAATAATGTTCATCTGGGAAGGATTCATCATGGACTATCTCTTCTGCACAGGGAAACTCAGAGATTAATTCCACAAAAACTAATGATTTCTTGGACTTGGCAGACATAAAATCAAGATCAAATTCCTGCAAAATCACAATCCATATATTGTATTTGCCCCCAATCAATCGCCTACTGAGAACAAACTGAAATGGATTAGCTGCTGCCAAAACATAAGTTTTTCGTAGAAGAATATAATGTCTGAGTCACTGTATAGCATGAACAACTGCTAAAGCCAGCTTCTCTATCGGAGTATACTGGAGTTTAGGTCTTACCAAGCCTCGACTAAGATAGTGTATAACATGCTCAGTAAGAGCATCATCCTCCTGAACTAGAACCATACCAATGGTAGATTCTACTGCTGCAAGATACAACAGGAAATCCCTGCTATAACCAGGTGGAATCAATATAGGAGCAGAGGTCAATGCTTTTTTCAAAACATCGAATGAGCGCTGAGTGAAGTCATCCCAAAATAATGGAACTCCCTTGTTCAACAATCTCATAAATCCTTTGGTAACTTCAGCATAATTTACGATAAATATCCGAAGAAAATTAGCTTTTCCTTGTAGACTTTGAAGTCGACGAATAGAAGACGGGGGAGGCAATAGAAGTATTGCCTCAACCTTGAAGGGATCTACCCTAATCCCTTCCGTAGACACTATGAATCCCAATAACCGATTGGATGTAACTGTGAAAACACACTTGTTCGGATTCAACCTGATCTTGTAGAAACGACATTGTTCAAATACTTGACGGAGGTGAGCTGGATGATCCATTCTCTTTCGAGAACGAGCAGCTAAATCATCCAAATACGCCTCGATAATATGTTTGATGTCGTGGAAGGCATATGACATGGCCCGCTGAAAAGTAGCCCCAGCATTTTTAAGACTAAAAGGCATCTTCTTGTAAGCAAAAGTACCCCAGGGACAAATAAAGGAAGTCTTATGCTGATCTTCAGGACGGATAGTAATCTGATTGTATCCGGAGAAACTATTCATGAAGGAGAAAATCTCATTACCATCACACTCATCAACAATCTGATCTATAAATGGTGTGGGGTAATTATCTTTTGGACATGCTTTATTAAGCTCTCTGAAATCAATGCAAACTCAAATTGTTCCTTGTTTCTTATCCACGGGAACAGGATTCGAAAGCCACTCTGTCAAAGGAACAGGGAAAATAAATCCCTCCTTGAGCAGCTTTTCCACCTCGGCTTTGATAGCTGCATCCTTCCTAGGATTGACCAGACAAAGCTTTTGCCTCACAGGCTTAGCATTATCGTAAGTCTTGATCTCATGCTGGACAATAGATGGATCTATACCAGGCATTTCCTCATAAGACCAAGCAAACACACCCCTAAACTCTTTAAAGTGATCGGTGTAAATCTGAATCTCTTCAGGGGAACATTCAGCTCCGATGAAGACATTCTCTATAACATTGGGATCCCTGGAAATGTTCACCGGGATAGTTGGAGAAATCACAGCCATGTTCGCTTCAGCATATACCTGTGCTGGTGCTAAAGGGTTCAAGACTGGGTGAATAGGACCAGGAGACAAAGGACTTGGAAAACTTGATTCAACTTCGCTCAAATCAAGTAAAAAATAAGACCGATGATGCAAATCATCCCACGGTCTATCTATACCAGTCATAGATTCCAGGATGGCCTCTTCAGATGGAAGAGTGGTATCAAGGCAATCCTGGGCAGAAGAAGAACTAAGTGTCCAAGCCGAAGCCACATTGCCATCCAACTCCTCTGGAGAAAGAGAAGCTGGGATGGACTCTAGAGAGTCAACAATAGATTGATAGGAAATCTTAGCTACAGACATCGGAAATTCCATTCCACCCACTTGACCTTCCGCTAATGTGGAGGTAGGAGAAGGTAAGGTCCGAGGATCCGAAAAATAATGAGTTCTGAAGAACTCTCTTTGAATAGGAGCCCTGGAGGATGAAATCACATATATATGAATGGTAGGAGGTGGAATATCAAAAGTACCCATCAAAGAAGAATACATTCCAACCCCTAAATTCTCAACAGGCGGCTTGGCATTATCCACTTTTGGAATAGTTGAGTCAGTAGATGCATTCGGGTCTACAAGATAAAAGTCCAGTTGATCAACTGTAACAATCCTCCCTTCGTGAGGGAAAAAAATAATCCAAAATAATGAGGATGCAATGGCATCCATCTCATAAATCCAGTTTCACCCCAACAGAAGGTTGTAGTCTAAGCTTGCATCAACTATCTCAACCTCTATATTTACAGTTTTTCCCCCAACACAGATGGGAAAAGCTGGGACAATACCATGCGGTCTGTGAGAATGACCATCAAATGCAGTTAGAAGAGTAGCAGATGGAATAGCTACAGGGGATCCAATTCCCTTCCAACATGCGAGAGACATCACACATGTGGAAGCACCCTCATAAATGACCATTCGAAAGATATTGAATTTTCGAAACAATGATTTGATATGAAAAGCCATATGATGAGAGAGTCTCTTTTTAAAATTAGACATATCGAACATAATCACAAGAGAGTTCTTCGGATCGACAACCCCAATATCAGTGAGCAAAGCATTGCGCTAAGCTGGACAAGACTGGAGAACCTCAAGAGCAAACATAGCACAAGGGCTCTGCGCCAAATCTTCTACAACAGAGTAGTTCTGGGAAGCCCTGGCATTTGGATTAATCATCGTATGCTTAGTAGATGCTTTTCGCATCCAAGGTATAGGCTCAATAGTAGGCCTCATAATATGAAGCGGCTCAGTACCATCGAGAGCACCCTTGGCTTTCGAAGCCTCAGCTTCGCCATAATCACGGGATCTCGTGGTGATATCCACGTGAGCACTCATCATATATATGTTTGATAGATATTCCCCTTCCTGAGTGCCCCCAGAGGAAGCCCCATTATTTTGATTCGCGCCAACAACTAGTTGTTGCCCTTGGGGAAAAGGGTTTGTCAACACAGCCTGGGAACTGGAAGAACCCCGTTGAGCTAACAAGCGTTGTGCATCTTGAATCTTAGGGAAAAGGTGATTAAGATTATCTACAGTACATAACTTGCATGGAAACTTCACTTTATTTTTATCCTTTGGACCCTCACCAACATGTTCGTTGGATTTATTTGCATTACCTTTCCCATCCTTGCCCTTTTTCTTATTATTATTCCATCCCTTCTTCTTCCCTTCGGATTGTTGATTTCCTTTAGGGTTAGAAGTCTGAACGGTATTTACCGACAAATATTGAGAAGGCGATGACTCAGGAGGCACAGCCTGACCAGAAGAAGCAGATTGTATAGACAACTGCTGCAATTGACTAAGCAGGTTAGCTGCACCACTATTGATCGACCCAATAAGTCCATCACCATGAGGACCGGGTTTATTCTTGGATATGTCTAATTTGGAGAGAGGAGCATTAGGCAAATATTTATGAAGGACACTAGACTAAGAATATATCAATTCAAGCTGTTGGGCCCTAAAAATAGCCTGTTCCTCAGAAAATACCCCTGATAGGGATACATCCTTAGAAATATCTGCCTGTAGAGACTTCAAAAACCATTCCAAGAGAAATTATCCTGGAATATAAGCTTTAATGAGCCTCTTCCTTCTCCGCCATTCCTGAATATGATCAGAAATGTGGGTTGCCTCGTCCTGCTTAAAATTAGCTAGGAGTTCAGTCCCGGCATCATAACGGACAGGAAACTAGAAATGATTTAGAAATATAGTAGCCAGATCTCCAAAAGTAGCAAAATTGCCCCCAGTTAACTCAATGTACCACTTGGAAGCATTTCCAGTCAAGGTGTGTTGAAACAACCTCAACCTAATCAAATCCTTGATCAGGGAGTTAGATGAACACCATAGACGGAAAGTGGTGATATGATCAGCCGGGTCCTCTCCATTCTTGCCTTCAAACTTTAGAATGTCTGAAGCTAGTTTGGTAGGAACCGGAGGCCACCCCGGACTATATCAGATTGGATAATTTGTCAATTTCGATGAATCTGGCAAGTTTAAAGTTGCCAGGAAAGGTAAACGAGGAGGGGCCTAAGAATTCCATCCTTGGTAGGATGGGTTCCCAACATTCTAAAAAGAATAACCTGGATTTGATGAGGCACCAGGTTGCTAGAAAGAACTCATAGAGAATGTTGGTCCATAGGACAATCCTTGTGACCCAGCATTGGAGAAGGACAACCTCCCAACGTGGACTTACTAGAGACCGGACCAGTTCCCCCCACTGAGGTAGTGAATGAAGAGGAAACCCCTGATAGGGGTTCCAAGCATTAGAAAAAGGGGAAAAACCCTGATAAGAACTCAACGAAGAGAATGGAACATTCCCTTTTTTACCAGCGAGAAACTGATTCCCTACCCCCACATCTGTAAACATAGGGTTCCAACTTGTAAAGGTAGTCGAAATTTGACCTCCAGACCAAGGGTTAAAACTTTGAGTCTAGGAAGTAAAAGGAAAAGACCCTAAGGAAGGATTCGAACTAGGAATATGCCCACTTCTGAAGGGGAACCCTTGAAAATAAGCTAACCCACTAGCCATGGAGGACAAGGGTGCAGATGTAGCTGCAACAGTAGAAAAGGAAAATGAAGTAATCCCACTAATGGGCATTCCAAAACAAAAGGGACCAGATTGAGAAGCTTGTGCTTGGGTAAAGCCAGAGCCAAACACAGCAGTACTAGAAGCAATTGAAGATATAGCAATTGTGCCTCCTCCTTCTATCGAAGTAGGAATCTGAACGCTTGCAGCACTCACAGCTGAAGCCGCGTTCCCAGTCGTGGCCATCGAAAGGTATGAATAAATGGATAAGTACTTTCTATTCTTGCAGACTCAGGTCCGATGTACTCAACAACAAACGGAGAATTAGGAGGAAGAGGAGATGGAAGTGACTCAGGAGGCTGAGGTACTTTCTCTACTTCTACTTCTTCTTCTTGCGGAAATAAGACTCTTGAGGTGAGCGGAGTGCTCCACTCGGAACCAACACTAGAACCAACTACAGAACCTTCAAGCCCTAGTGGAGGATCTCTCTCCGCTACATCAAATACCAATGGGTGATATTCACCTACTATATTACTCCTACGCCTTCTTGAAGAAGGCTCAGTACTCTCGGGAAATAACCCCCGGATTCTCCTCGATCGACGAGGGGCTTGATCAGCCACTTTAACAGATTAATTTAGACTCAAAAAGTATAAAGCTAAGCAATCCAGGAGCAAAGAGCACTCACTACAAAAATCCCTAAGATGCAACCAAGCAAGAAGCCTTTAGGTATTTCCGCTCCGGGTGATTAGGATCGGACACCAAAATACGAGAAAGTGAAAAATAGGACCTCCCGAAAGTAGTCTGGGATAATGATGGCCCAGGCCTACTAGTGAAGGTAACCGAAATAGTTACACCGACCTCCTAACAACAGCCTTTGCAAGTGCAAGTACCCAAGCTTCGCCAGGGCACCCTCTAGAAGTACTGTTGGAAGTGATACAACGTCTGCCTCAGGTACCATGGGTGTTCCCCCTCGCAGTCACCTGTCTGATACCTAGGAATGGAAACTAAGGGCACCAATTCGTGTTAGTAGCCGGGCGGAACGGTCTTAAGGCAAGATTCACAAATCAGAGAGGGGGTATCTCTCTTCTCAACCTTCACTTTTCCTCGCGCTTGACTCTCTCGAGGAGAGCTTTCCTGGTCCACCTAACGGTGTTGGATTTCGATCATTTAATAAACTTCTATGTTTTAGTTTGAGTGGCCTTGGAGAGTTAACTCTCCACTCACCTAATCCAAGGCCCTACAACCTAGCTATTTGATATATGACACTTAATAAAAATCTTGCTAGTTGTTTTTAAATTATTGCGCTTATTTTAGTTGGTTGTTATATTAAGTAAAGGGAATATGGAAATGAAACTCGTGATGTTTTGTGATGCAGAAAAGAAATTAATAAAAACCAAACTACATGCAGATGCAGTAATTGCCTTTCGATGAAAAGAAATCTCTACACGGGTTCTACGAGACTATTTTTTCTTTTCAGATATCAAACCTCACACTCGCAAAATCTATGAAAAAGACTACAAATGTTCAAGTGCACCTAATGCAAATTACTAAGAGCATGCCAACTCTAGGGTGCAAAATCTAACAAAGAGAAGAGAAATTTCCAAGAATCCCTCAGTTCTATCACTTTTCCGGCTATCCACAAAGCTAGTTCCCAAATCATAAACTCTCAGTATAAAGATGCCAAAATAGGCTTGAAATAAGAGAAAGAAACCAATGAAAATTCCCTTCCCAAATCAAGTTAGAAACCGAAGGTAAAAAATCTCAACAATGCTTCAAAAGATGAAAAGAAACCAAAACAAAAATGCAAAACAAAAGTGATGGGAAAACAAAATGTTTTTGAGCTTTTGAATTTTGTAAAAGGAAGACTTCAAAGAGACCAAGAAAGCTATTAAATCACCAAGCCAAACAATCTCCGAATTTCAAGCAAAACTTCAACAAAAATGCTCCAAATCTTATAATTCCACTAGGTATCCAGATTCATACGAGCAAAAGGAAGACAAGAAACTCAGTAACTCAACCCAGAATAATAGCACAATCTTGCAGCAAAAAAAACTTCAAAGAACCAAAAATGACTCTTCAAAAAATCGCAACAAGACCTATTCAAATGAAATCAAGAAAACCATCTGAAAAGCAGGAAAAAATTAAAGTGCCAAGCAAGACATAAAGTCAGGAAAGAGCATACGAGCAGAAGCTCTCTGTCCTGATTAAGCAGAACAACCAAGAATCTCCAAAAAGGGATCTTGGTACTCGAACCAGAAATGCAAGCACTAAAAAAAAACAAGATTTTCCAAATGAGCTATTCTTCAACCAAACAAGAGAGAAAATACTAATAACCACTTTCAATACAATCCAAATACTAAAGGGACATTGCAGGAACAGGTCACCACAGGCAGGCAAGACCAAAAAGTCCAAAAATAAAAAATTTCAAAATTTGCTCAGGCATACGCTACTCAGCAGTTTTGCAACAGGCATGCATACGCGACTGTGGCAAAGGAAACCTGTGTATACGTGACTTCCTTTGACAGAAATTGTGTGTATACACGACTGTGTATAGAAAAACTCACGTATGGACAAGTAAATAATGAAAAATAAAAATATCAAGCCTGGCTAAGGAACCAGGTCTTTGGTCTGACTGAGAAAAAACTAACTGGACTGGAAATAATGATTAAAACTATCCAGAACCTTGAAAACAACTGAAACCACCCAACAGGGGAATCACAAGAATCTGTTCCCCAGTGGAGTCACCAGTCCTGTTTCGGGAAATAATTCCCTAGAGGTCGTTGAGTCAAAAACGTCCACAGATTGGGGCATGCTATTAGAGAAGGACTCACACAACCAAACTTGTATGCTAAAGAATAGATATTATGGATTGTAGAACTCACCTGTAGATCCTACGTTTGATGTAGATCCCGCGGGGTCCAAACCCCCAGCAACTCTTCTTCTTCTTCAACCTGGAAATCAAGAAGAAACATGCATAGAAATCTGGTTGTATAGCATATATCTTCCCTAAATGTCAGTGTAATCCATGTGAAACATCATATAAATAGTAATAAATGTTTAATTAACAGTCTTTTCACATATATAAACAGATATTAACACGTGAATTCAGGAACAAGATGGTTCTTCTTCATTACGAACAACATGTACAATAATAGAAAAGGTGGAGAGATCACCTGAATCCTTCCACGATCTTCGAATAGACTGTCATCTGGATCCATCCCGCCCTTGCCTCGCTAGGATTCTTCCAAGACTTGTACACATGAGATGAAAAATAAGCTGATGAACATCTCCAAGAAACAAGGGTTTCCTGTAAAAACCTGGGAAGTGCAAGAGGCACAGGAAATCAGACTTGAATTGGGCTCCAACAGAGTATAATGTCTATAATTTTTCTCTCCCACCTTAGGCCATGCATATGAGGGGCTTTTATACTTCCTCAAAGTAGTTTCAATCAATTAGAAACAGTTGGCCATGGGCTGGGGTGGTTGAATTACGGGAATAAACATCAACCCAGCCTCGAAAATAGGGATTTTTATATATATTTTTAATGATTTTAATGGCATACATGGAAAATTGTCTCTGGACTCGCGTATACACGCGGAAAATTCTGGGCATATCCGCGTATGGGATTTTAAACACTTTTTTTTATGAACTTTATTCAAGTCTGTGGGAATGGGTGCCCAACGCCAAAGAGACAATCATGAATCACATGAGGGTGAAAAATGATGCTATAACACTAAGAAAATTGTACAACAAAAATAAAATTTATAAGAACCAATAGGATTCAAGATGATGATGTAAATCATGTGGGATGATTCACCATTTTTGTGGTGAAAAGGTAAAAAGATTAAAAAATAGTAAAATAATAAAAATACTTTTTCAACTTGAAAATACAAGTTTAAAAAAACAAGTATTTTTCAACTTGTATCTAATTCCTCATCCAAGGAATACCCATGTTCCATACTTTCGATGGACCTGACTACACAAAAAATGAGAAATACATGGAAAAACATTATTTCAATAACATTTCTCATGTATTTCTCATTGTTCGTGTAGTAGGATCCATCAAAAGTATGCAACATGGGTACTCCATCGATGAGGAATCAATTTTTGCTTCCAATGACAGTTCCCGATTGAAATTTGAGTAAACCCATAGGGAGATAAGTTGAAAATATGAGTTCAAAATGTAGTTTTCTCTTTTCCCTCTAAAATTTGATGATGTAAATAAAATCTTATTTTATTATTTCCACTCTTATATTTTAATTTCCTTAGGAAGCCCATTTTACACTTCAAAATTTCTGTAATGAACCTCTCCTCTTGAGATGAAAACCCAAAAAAAATATTCTCTTCTTATAGAAACATAAAATGATGAATTCCAAGATCTAAGACCCTTGTCAAAGATCTTCTTAGAGAGAGGTCCAAAACTTTGATCTTGCTTCTCTTTCTTCTTTTCCTTGATATTTTTCCTTTTCCATATTCTTTCTTGAGGAGATAAAACTTGTTTTCTCACTTGAATGGATATCTTTAAATGAATTCTAGGTTCCCTTATGTATAGGCTTCTTAGGAGGTCGAACTGCTTCTCATGAGGCCGACTTGTTTGAAAATGTCTTGGAGGGTATTTATGACAATTTTGACTTTATAAAAAATTTCTTTACCAAATACAACATTTCCAAAGGGGTCTTAGATGTATGACAATGACTCTTTTGACTTCATAACTCACTGACAAAACTAGAAACCCTCAATGGGTGCTTGACCTATAAATAAATTTACCTTGAACATGAAGCCTATGCACCATGAATGAAAATAATAAATTTATTTTCTCTTTAACATCAAATACAAAAAATCATGATTACAATAGACATTATGAAGACATAATCTAGTTACACATTTTAACAATCCCTCTTAACTAGGGAGGTATTCATAATACATTCATGGTACTTGGACATTCTCATACTAAATAATTCACCAATTTTCAGCAAGATTGGTAAGCCATCTCTTAAGCTATCATATGATGTTATATCTCAAACATATCAACCAACATTGTCACATAGAAAGGGCTTGACTAATAGCTCTATCTCTCCACAATATTAGAGCACAATGCTAGCGTTGGGCGTGTGTTATATTCTTTCCACGACTAGCCTCATGCATGGATTTTTTTTCGACCCTATATTAGGTGGGAAGAACTACCTATGGTTTTGTGTATGGGTTTAGCACATGGTTTTGTGCATGATGGTTTTTTGTGCATGGTATTTTGTAGATCCTATCTAGGGAACTATAGTTATGTTATAATTCAAGTTTAATGGGCTGGGGTTGATGGATTCTTCGACTTGTATATATATATATATATGTATTGCAACAGTGAAAGGAACAGAAGGAAAAATCAAGTTGGTAGTCCCTGTTTTTGGACCTAGGGGAAAATATCTGTGTATATTTTTTTATGTTTTATTCCCTTTCTATTGTTTATTTTATGCTTTAAGAGTTTATTCGCAGTTAATTTATTTACAGGGTTAAGACATACATTTTGTATCAAAGTTGTTTCGGCTTGAAGGGGACCGATTTGCTATTGAGGGGATTTTTTACCGGGCTTGTGGTAGACCCTATTCAATGGGAGATCCATGGGATCGATTATTATGTTGAAAGAATATGGAAAGCAAAAGAAAGATATAAATCAAGAAATTTAATGTTCAGAGTTTTGAGTTGTGGAATTTCGAGATGGAGGATCTGCTGGTGGATAAAAATTAGTGGATCATGGTAGATATAGGTACTAAACCAATGAAAATGTTAGATGAAGATTGGGCGAAGTTGGATCGGAAAGAAAAGAGCACAATATAGTTGTGTATCTCATATTCAGTATTGTTGAATGTATATGGGGAAGCTATGACAAAATATTTGTGGGAGAATTTTGGTACTTTGTATCAATTTAAGTCTCTGGGTTAAAACCTACATTTTGTATCAAATTTATTTCCACTTAAACAAGATTGATTTGTTGTTGAGGGGTTTTTTTCTCGGGCTTGTGGTAGACCCTATTCAATGGGAGATCTGTGATGTCGATTCTTGTGGTGAAAGAATATGGCGAGCACAAGAAATATAGAAATCAAGAAAATTAATGGTCAAATTTTTGAGTTGTTGAATCTCAATATGGAAGATCTACTAGTGGATGAAAATCAATGGATCGTGGTAGATCTAGGTACTAAACCAACGACATTGTTAGATGAAGACTGGGCGAAGTTGGATCGAAAAGAAAATAGCACAATAGAGTTGTGTATCTCAGATTCAGTATTTTTGAATGTATATGGAGAAGCTATGAAGGCTTTGTGGGATAATCTAGGGACTTTGTATCAATTTAAGTCTCTGATGTAAAAATTGTTCCTACGAAAAAAGTTTTATAACATAAGGATGAAGGATGGAGACTCGGTGATAGCACATCTCAACGCCTTCAATATTGTGGTAAGTAAATTATTATCTATTTATATTAAAATATCAGATGAATATACCTGCATTAGTTTGTTGTGTTCTCTACCAGATTCGAGGGATATCCTAGTTATTGCAATAAGTAGAATGACAACTACCTTGAAGTTTGATGAAATTGTCTCAGCCTTGCTATCAAAGGAAATGAGATGAAAAAATATGGAGGGGAAGAATGGGGATGCATTTTATGTACGAGGACGGTCTGAGAACCAAAAAAAAAAAAAATCTCGAGTGCAATATCTAAATCTAGAGAGAGATCTAAATCTCTAGGGAAGCGTGTAAAGGTGTGTTAGAAATGACGAAAGGGAAGGAACTTAAAAAAGGAATGTAGATATAAAGCTCCTAAGAAAGGAAAGGGCTCTTATGATGCTCCTTATGCAAAGGAGAAAACCACCTCAGATGAAGGCAAATATGTGTTCTTGGCTTCTTCTTGAAATACACATGTAGATCATGAGGCATGTTTGATTGATTTAGGTGCATCCTTTCACTTCACTACCCATAGGGAGTGGTTCTGCTAGTATGAGAAGTATGATGGTGGCAATGTCTTCTTAGGGGATGATAGGAAGGATAGAATCCTCAGATGCAGAAAATTCGAGCTGAAATTTCAATGTGGAAGGATTATAACACTTCCTATTGTTCTGCATATTCCTACATTGACTAGAAATACAATTTATGTAACCAATATGGATGATGCAAGTGTAAAAATAGTGTTAGAGAAAGATACCTGCAAGATGGTTCTAGGAGCACTGGTATTGATGAAATGATTTCGAATTGGAACTCTGTACAAGCTTCTGGGTAACATTTTCCTTGATGGGTGCAATAATTATGTGGTTCCTGAAAGTGGAGCAAAAAACCTAGTTGTCTCTAGAGAAAATACCATGTTGTGGCATCAAAGGCTTGGAAATATTGGAGATAAGGGCCTTCGAACACTGCACGGTAATGGTATGGTAGAAGGTATGGCTAATTTCTCTCTTGATTTCAATTTTTGTGAACATTGTGTGTATGGGAAGCATAATCGGGTGAGTTTCCCTTATGGTGCTAAGAGGGCGAACAAGATATTAGAGCTTGTGCATAGTGATGTGCTTGGACCTGTGTCAGTTCCATCACTGGGTAATTTTGTGTAATATGTGTCATTTAGGGATGAATTATCAAGGAATATATGGATATATTTCCTGAGGAATAAATCTGAAGTCCTTGACAGATTTAAAGAAGTTAAGGCTCTAGTATAGAACTAGACAGAGAAGAAGGTAAACGTGCTGAGGACAGATAATGGTGGAGAGTTTTGTAAGAAGAAATTTGAGGATTTTTGTAAGAAGTGTGGTATAGCATGAAAAAATACTACTCCATAGACACCGCAGCAAAAAAGAGTTTCAAAAATAATGAACAGGACATCGATGTAAAAGGTAAGAAGCATGCTCATTTATGCTAGGTTAGGACAAGAATTTTGGGTAGAGATAGTGGAGGCTGCATGCTACTTGCTTAACAGATCACCTTCATCAACGTTGGAGGATAAGACTATAGATGAGGTATGGATTGGAAAGAAACCATCTCTTTCACATATGAGTGTATTTGACTGAGATGCATATGTACATGTTACAAAGGAGAAAAGAACCAAGTTTGATAGTAAATGTGAAAGTTGCATCTTTATTGGGTATAAGGATGGTTTAAGATGTTATAGAATTTGGAAGGCAGAAACACGGACCAATGTGTACAAATCACATGTGGTGTTTAGAGAGGTGAAATATGTTGTTAAAAAAAAATTCCTACCAAAGGAAGCTGAGAAGATAGAGTTTGAGGTAAAGGAGGAGGAATCAAACTCTACAACACAAAAATATTCTGAAGAGGAAGAACCACAAAATCCGACTGTGAGAAGATCAATTTGAGAAAGAATGCGGCCATAAATTTATATTCCATCTAATTTATGTTCAAGTTTTACTTTATCTATCACTGATGATGATCCCAAAACTGTGAGGGAGGAAGTGGCTTCAGAGGATGGAAAACACTGGAAGGAGGCCATGGTTGATGAAATGGCATCCTTGCACAAAAATGAGGCATGGGATATGTTGGATTTCTCGGCTGGAAGGAAACCCATTTGAAGAAAATGGGTGTTTAAGAAGAAAATGAATGCAGAAGGAAAGGAGGATAAATAAAAAGCTCGATTGATAGCAAAAGGTTTTTCTTAGGTGTCGAGAATTCATTTTGGTGATATTTTTCTCTTGTTTGCAAGGAAACTTCTATTAGATTACTTTTATTTGTTGCTGATGCATTTGATTTTTAGGTAGAACATATGGATGTCAAGACAACATCTCTTCATAGGGACCTAGAAGAGGAGATCTACATGAAGCAACTTGAAGGATTTCCGGTGAAGGGTAAGAAAGAGCTAGTATGTAGGTTAAAAGAGTTTTTGTATGGGTTAAAATAGTCACAAAGGATGTGGTATTATAAATTTGATGCATATATACGTGAAATTGGCTTCACCAGAAGCAAATAAAATCACTCTGTGTATTTTAAATTAATTGGTGACTGTGTTATTGATCAAAATCTAGATTGGGGACAAAAATTTGCCAAAAATTCAATGTACTCAGAATCACACCAAACCAAAATTACCAGATTGGGCCCATCCCTAGGAATCCAGCGCAATTCGTTTCACTCAAAAAGGACTCCGTATGAGAAAGTTAGAGACTGTTGATCGTCGTGCCAAACATGTGAATTTAAAAAAAAAACGCTCAAACAGGGTCAAAGATCAAAATTTGTGTATTTATCCAACCGAATGATAGCATGAAAATTTTCAATTTTTGAGTGGCCCAAACCTCTAGTCACATGGAAATTTTCATTGGTTTAATTTTTAAGCCAATGGGAAGAGGACACATGGCAAGCCCAGAGGCCGCCACATGCCTCCCCCTCCAAGGTAGAAATTGGTTAAGTGGCATGGTAAAATTTTTAATTATATGCATATATAAATGGTGGGAAATTTTTTATGTATGGTTGGGTGGAGATCGGGGTTGAACCTGCAACCTCCCTGTAACTGCTGGCTTATCGCTAACTGATGATTATGATACGTGTTGAGACATTAAGACATTTATTGTTACTTTTATTGTTTTTTTACAATATATTATGAGAATAAAATTAATCTTGATTAAATTAATTATGGAAGTGATTTCCATAAAAGAATAACTAGATTGATGGTAAAAAGTAATTCAAGAACTGAGAGTTAGTTGAACAGAATAAGTTCAAACAGTTACCCACCTCTGAGGATAAAGGCATAATCCTAGTGAGGTTTGGGGGTTCTGTTTGGTAACTAAGGAAGGCTAATTTGCAAAGAAGAATTCCCGAACTAGTGTGAACCTGTGGAATACTCTGATTTTCTGAAAAATTGTCTGGATTGGAAGACTGGACTAGATTGTCCCGAGGTCTCTCCAGAATTTTCTGTCAACTCAAAAAGCTCATACTTGGAGCATGGGGGAGAGAAGAGGACGTGATTTCCTCTCTCGGGGTAGGAAGGAACTACATCAGTCAGGAAAAATTCGCAGAACAGATAAGTTACTGCAATTGCGTGTTATTATTTTCTTATGAATGGAAAAATTATGCCAGTTAAAGTGTCTTATATGAAATAATTACAGTACCTAAATTATGTTATCTGTCAGGTTTTAAATGTTATTATTTTCAGATTAATAAGGTAGATAAATGAAATTAGAATTTATTATCAGACAATAAATGAGATAGGGAACTATTAACCCAAAATACTCAAGAAGAGGGCTTCGGGTTGGTCGTTCCCTGCGCTTAGGGTAAACACAGACAAAATGGTCTAGTCATATTTTATCAAAAAATATTTATAAAGGAAAATAGTCTGTATATGACTGGTGAATTAAGCAGATTATGCCAAGAACATAGTTAAGAAAAAGAATCAGGCAATATTTACTTCAAGAATTAGAACTGTGGGGTTAAAAATAATTCTTTTTAGAATTAAACCAGTAGACTCTGTAGTCTGTATACAAGAAGACAGATTTAAAACATTTCGGTAGAAATTATCAGGAAACTGTAAATTTCTAACTCTAGAGATTAGGAAACAATGAAATAAGAGGTTCTTCCTCGAAATATGTCTGAATGGAAGGTTACTGCTAACTGATATATTTTGACTAGACAATTAAAAGATATAGAGTTACAGTCTATAGATGAAAAATAAAATTACCTCCGAGATATCATAGCAGTATCTTTGTATTATAGATATTTAAATGTTAAATTAAATCTTGAAATCAGTACAGGTAGATTCAAAACACGGAAACCTCAGTAAGAGAATATGGTAATACACAAACTTAAATCTTTACAGAACAAAACAACTTCCAGACGAAGTAGAGGAATTTCGTGACCAAGCTATACCATTAAGATAACCTTAATATGAAAAAAGAGGAAAGCCTACTAATATAAAAATATGTACATGTTTTAATGTGAATAATGAAATAGTTAAACAAGAAATATAAATAAATATTTCGCAAGAAATTAAATATTCCGATAAGGGAACTTGAACAATATACCGTCGAATGCATCAAAGGAAAACACTAATAAGGCTCGAAAAATTAAGTCAACATGTCTAAACTATATCATCTCTTACGGACCAAGAAATTAAATATCGTTACAACTATTACATGAAAATAGCCCCGGCATGCCAAGACAGAGTATTGGTCATGGGGAAATAGTTTATGATTGAATCTATAGAACCAAAGCAGAAGACCCTATAGAAAGACTGTAGAATCCCTTTTATGGTTCTGACATTTCTATGACCCAGAGTATTCACAACAGGAAGTACCTGGCAAGGCCGGAATAGGTTAGAGGATTATAAAATTAACTATGAAGTGAAATGTTGTTACGGTATCATTAGCAGTTATACCTGTAAAAGAAGGAAATTAAAAGAGATTAGCAAACACCCAAATCTCAAACCCGGAGAGGTTAAGAAAGGAACGATAATGATAATTTTGTGGAAAACTTACCTTAACATTATTGGCATAGAAGAATAGGGCAGAACTGCCTGCAAGGGTTAAAATTGAACTCTAGATTAGGTAACCCTATGGAGATCTGGAAAAAACTATAGGAAATAAGTGTGGAAGAAAACAAGAAGGTAGATAGGGTTTCTACCTTAAATTTGCTGGATTTCCGCACAGTGGTAGTGTGGAGTTCCATATTCCGAAGCCCTGAGGCAATATGGCAGCATGTATGGAAGACAGTCGAATATATTATGCAACAAGATTGAAATTCCATAATCCTCAAAACTTCAGTACAAAAACTGGAAACTTAAATTGTTAAGATATATGTGGAGCAAGGAAAAAGACCACAATAAAACATTTGTGCAAGAGAAATGTAATGACTTAAGCAATGAGGTAATAAATCCCAAAAATTCACCTGGTATTTGACAAATGATACGTAAACCTCCATCACCAGAATCCTCGGGGCTTATCACAGAGACAAAGAGTAGAAGAGGTGCGACAGAAAAAATGAGTGGAAGACATAATGATAGCAGTTATGAGTGGAAAGTTCATTGCATAACCCTAACACTCTTCTACCATTGGATCTCGAGAGGACAGATCAAGGCTAGAGGTATCACCACCTTTCCATAATCGAAAAATTGACAGGATGGAGATAATAATAAAGCCAACAACCAGAAAATTAATAGCCATTACCTCTTCCAAATTTTACCGTGCAGAAAATTATGCAACAAGTACTTGTTGATTGTTTTATGTACATGTACAGTAGGTGGATTGAAGGCCGACTATAAAGTCTGTCTTGTTATTTTTCCAAAAGGAAGAAACTTAAAGTATCAACCATGGTAATATGTATTTATATATTGCATAAATTATATCAAAGTTGATTGTTGTACAGGTGTAATCCATAGGTCTAATATGACAATTTGAATATTGTACAGTTGTAAGCCTTGTACAGGATAGTTATTATTATGTTAATATGACTATGAAATAAGATGTAAAGGGTATTTAGAGATGGTAGATATATAATGTAATTATTATTTGTTATGGTTAAGAATTGACGTATGTTACAAGTGGTATCAGAGCGACGTTAGCACGCTGGGACCCTATGGGTCAACTAACGTTTTAAGGTTGTGTGTATGTTGATGTACAAAGAAATAAAAGAAGTTAACAGGATATTATGAGAAGGGGGCCGACGCAGCAGCAGCCACCCCAGAATACTGGGGAACCACAACCCCAACCGGAAATGAATCTAGAGATGTGGGTACAGCTGAGTGTGGATCAGTACCAGCAAACAAGTAGACTATTGGAGGAGCGGCAACACCAAACCAATATTCTGCTAACTACTACTACAAAAGTTATAAGAGGAAATGGAGACGGTGCGAAATGATAATGCGCGTTTTATGCAAGAACAGGAGAGGATATTAAAAATCCTCTCAGGCAAACAGAATCAAGGGATGGAACAACCGAAAACTAATAGGGATTTGCAAGAAGGAAACGAGCAACAAGCAAGAGGCCATGACACTGATAGAAAGGAAAGAATTCAGTCTCAGCAGAGTAATAGAAATAAAAACTACAATGAGGCTAATTCAGATAATGTATCAGATCAGAAAGAAGTCAAGAGACAGAAGGTGGAATTACAATTTGAATTTCGAAATATAAAGCCACCTACATATGATGGAGTTGAGGAAGATGTGGCTGAGGCATGGCTAATAAACATAAACAAATATTTTCAAGTTTACAAATACAGCAGTAATCTCAAAGCCAAGTTTTCAATTTATCAGTTAAGGGAGAAGGCCACACTATGGTGGGAGGAAGTGAAAAATGTCCATAGTATTGATGATCAAGATGTGACTTGGGATTCCTTCCAGTAGTATTTTAAGGATAAATAATTAACTGAATTCTTCTATGATGAAAAATATAGAGATTTCCATGACTTAAAGCTAGGACAAATGACGATGGATGAGTATATCACCAAGTTTACTTCCTTACTCCGTTATGTTCTTTATTTAAGGGATGAAAAGGCGAAAGTACAGTGGTTCCTGAGTAGTTTTGCGACTCATATGAAGGAACATATTGATTTTTTGAATCCAAAAACTATGGATGAGGCAATCCAGAAGGCAAGAATGTGTTACCAGCGAGCTAAAGCAAAAGGAGAGCAGGGTAAAAGCTGCCAGACAAAGAGAGAACATAAGGGCAGTTCTGGTTTCAAACAAAAAGAAACTAGTAATTTCAAGAGTGCTGCTAGAAGCTCATTTAGCAAACAATTTGGAAGGAATCATCAAAGAATAATATTTCCTACATAAGATAAACCCATAGAAGCTTCCAGCAAAGCAGAACATGCACAAAATCAGAAGCCACCTCTATAGTGCTGGGGGTGTAGTGAGGCACAAAAATATAGAAATTTTCCACAGCGAGGGAGAATCGAAGTGGTTACTAACTTACAAGAATCTTAAAGAGTGAGAGACATAGCCAAAAATTTACCCAGAATTAATGCAACCTTGGAAGATCGACAAGTAGACTACCAACCGACAATGATAGAATTGGAAGGTAAATTACTCTCTCAACCTATTTCTATTTTGGTAGACCCAAGTGCAATTTTAAGCTATGTAAGTCCCAAAATAGTAGAGATTTGTAAAATTCAGAGTCACAAATTCATAATTCCATGGCTGGTACAGTTAGCCATGGGAGCAAAGATGAAATTTTGTGCTAAGATTCCGAACTATGCACTGGAAATTAGTGAACAACAACTAATTGTAGACCTGAATATATTACATCTAGGATCTTATGATGTGCTACTTGGTATGGACTAGTTGGAGAAGCACTAGAAGTTAGTAGACTATAAGGAAAATATCATCTACCACAGAATGCAAGATGGAACCCGTAAGGAAATTCAAGGTATAAAGAAACCTCTACAACTGCATCGAACTAGAGCATCTCAAATGGGCAAGTGCATGAGGAAAGGATTCCAGTTATATCCCGTCCAAGTGGGCTTCACTAATTCCAAATAGAAGGCTCCAATGATGGAAAATATTCTAATTTTACAAGAGTTTATGGATGTATTTCTAGAGGAAATACCAGGCTTGCCACCGAGAAGGGACATTTATTTTACCATAGAGTTGATACCTGGAGCATCACTAATTTCGAGGACACCATACCGAATGAGCGTACTAGAATTAACTAAACTGAAGATGCAGTTACAAGAACTATTGCATAAAAGGTACATCCGACCAAGTGTGTCCCCTTAGGGAGCACCAGTGCTATTTGTGAAGAAGAAAGATGGAACCATGAGAATGTGCATGGATTATCGCCAGCTCAACAAATTAACTGTCAAAAATAGATACCCTTTACTGTGGGTTGATGATCTATTTAATCAAGTGAAGGGAACTACAATATTTTCAAAGATAGATCTAAGGTTGGGATACAATCAGATCCAGATAAAAGACGAAGACATATATAAAACTGCATTTCGTACCAGGTACAGACACTATGCGTTTGTGGTGTTACCATTTGGGTTGACTAATGCACCAAAAACATTTATGAGGCTGATGCATGGTATATTTCATCCCTTTCTGGATAATTTTGTGTTAATATTCATTTATGAAATTTTAGTTTATTCCAAGAATGTAGAAGAGCATAAAGAGCACTTTTGGATAGTGTTGGAAATGCTATGGAAGAATCAGTTGTATGCTAAGTTCAATAAGTGTGATTTATTCAAGGAATAAATACAGTACCTTGGCCATGTTATTTCTGTTGAAGGAATTGTAGTTGATAAAAAAAAAATCAGAATGATTATGGAATGGAAGATACCCCAAAACGTGGTAGACATCCAATATTTTATGGGTTTGGCCAGTTATTATCGACGGTTTATTGAGGGTTTCTCAAAAATTGCTTTCCCAAACACTTCTTTTCAAAGAAAAGAAAAAATATTTAAATGGACAAAGGAATGTTAGGACAGTTTTGAAAATATAAAATTGTTGTTGACTACAACTCGAGTATTAAGGGTAGTTGATCCTAATAAAGAATTTAAAGTTTGCACAGATGCGTGTAGAGAAGGAGTTGGAGAAATTCTGTCACAAGAGGGTAAAGTAGTTTCCTATTAATCAGAAAAATTAAAGGAGCATGAGCAGCGGTACTCATCTTATGATTTGGAGTTGACAGCAGTAGCGCATGCACTCCGGGTATGGAGGCACTACTTGCTTGGAAAAATATTTGTACTCAAAACTGAGCATAGCAGCTTAACCAACTATTTTAAGCAAGTTGATCTCAATTCTCGCTAGGCAAGGTGGAATGCCTTCCTGAGCGGGTTTGACATTGATATGCAACATGTGAAGGGTAAGGAAAATAGAGTAGCTGATGCGTTAAGTAGGAAATTGCATGGTGTTTATGAGTTGTACTATAATTAAGTTGAGTGCAGATTTTTGGAGCAAATGAAAACAAAATTTGAGGAAGATCCTGAATACCAGTTCATGTGGCAGCAAGCAGAGGAGTTCATAAAATAAGGAAAATCTACTGATTATGAAATTAATAAATATGGGTTGCTAACTTTCAAGAAGAGGATTTTTGTTCCAAACAGAATGGAGCTGAATGAATTAATTCTAAATGAGCATTATCAAAGTAACTATTTTTGACATCCTAGGTATCAAAATATGCTAACAGTGATTACGAAGAACTACTTCTGGCCAGGTATTATAAGAGATATTGCAGAATATCTAAACAAGTGTTTAGAGTGCCAACAAGTAAAGGTGGAACACCGACACCCAGTCAGGTTGATGCAGCCTATACCAGTACCCAAGTAGAAGTGGGAGGTGATATCTTTAGATTTCGTCACTGGTTTACCAAGGTCAAAGAAGCATAATGACTCTACAATGGTAGTGGTGGATCGATTAAGCAAAGCAGCACATTTTGTACCAATGAAATCCACTTATAAGACAGTGAAAATAGTAGATATATTTATGAGAGAGATCTTTAGACTGCATGGTCTCCCAAAGACTGTCATATCTGACAGAGATGTGAGTTTTACTTCAAAATTTTGGAAAATATTGTTTACAGGATTGGGGACTCAAATTAATTTCAGTACTTCCTACCATCTGCAGACGGATGGGAAAACGAAATGAGCAAATCAGATCCTGGAGGATATATTACGTATCTATGTAATGCAACAACCAACTAGGTGGTAAGAATATCTGCACCTAGTTGAGTTTGCATATAATAACGGATACCAGGAATCCCTTAAGATGAGTCTATTCGAAGCATTATATGGATGATAATGCAAAACTCCTATTAATTGGAGTAGCCTAGAAACAAATTTCATGCTTGGACCGGAAATGTTAACTGAAATGGAGTCAAAAGTAAGGAAGATCCCGAAAAATTTGAAGGCAGCTCAGGATAGACAAAAATTGTATGCAGATAAAAAAAGGACTTATCGTGAGTATGAGGTGCGAGACCATGTGTACGTAAAGATAAAACCAAAGAAAATCACTTTAAGGTTGGCCTCGTGTGCTAAGTTGGCTCCGAGGTTTTGTGGGCCTTTCCAAATATTGGAAAGGGTAGGACCCGCGTCTTACCAATTGGCTTTACCTAGTCATATCTGGGTGCACAACGTCTTTCATGTATTGTTATTAAAATGATATGTACACTATCCGAAGCACATAATCCATTGGCAGAGAAATCATGCTCTGGAAACGAGCCATCACACAAGTTAAAATGCAGTGGAAGCACTTTGGCCTGGATAAGGCCACCAGGGAAGATGAAGGCTTTGTTGAGGAAGCGTAGCCTCAATTATTTATGGGAGTAGAATGAGAACACTGACGACAGTGTTCACTTCCAGGGGGGGGAAGTTGTAACAACTAGCTTATTGGTAACTGATGATTATGATATGTGTTAAGAAATTAAGACATTTATTGTTAATTTTATTTATTTTTTACAATATATTATGAGAAGAAAATTAAGCTTGATTAAATTAATTATGGAAGTGATTTCCATAAAATAATAACTAGACTGATGGTAAAAATTAATTCAAGAATTGACAGTTAGTTGGACAGAATCAGTTCAAACAGTTACCCACCTCTGAGGATAAAGGCATAATCCTAGTGAGGTTTGGGGGTTCTGTTAGGTAACTGAGGAAGGATAATTTGTAGAGAAGAACTCTCGAACTGGTGCTAACCAGTGGAATACTCTGATTTTTTGAAAAATTGTCTTGATTGGAATATTGGACCGGATTGTCGCGAGGTCTCTCCAGAATTTTCTATCAACTCACAAAGCTCATACTTGGAGCATGGGGGAGAGGAGAGGATGTGATTACCTCTCTCAAGGTAGGGAGGAACTACATTAGTCAAGAAAAATTAACAGAACAAATAAGTTACTACAATTGTGTGTTATTATTTGGTTATGAACGGAAAAATTCTGCCAGTTAAAGTGTCTTATCTGAAATAATTATAGTACCTAAAATATGTTATGTGTCAGGTTGTAAATGTTATTCTTTTCTGATTAATAAGGAAGATAAATGAAATTAGAATTTATTCTCAGACAATAAATGATACTAGGGAACCATTAGCCTAAAATCCTCAAGAAGAGGGCTTCGGGTTGGTCGTTCGTTGCGCTTAGGGTAAACACGGACAGAATGGTCTAGCCATCTTTTATCAAAAAATATTTATAAAGGAAAATAGTCTGTATATGACTGGTGAATTAAGCAGATTATGCCAAGAACATAGTTAAGAAAAATAATAATGCAATATTTACTTCAATAATTAGAACTGTGGGATTAAATATAATTCTTTTTAGAATTAAACTAGTAGACTATGTAGTCTGTCTGCAAGAAGACAGATTTAAAACATTTCTATAGAAACTGTAAATTCCTAACTCTGGAAATTAGGAAACAATTAAAGAAGAGGTTCTTCCTTGAAATATGTATGAATGGAAGGTTACTGCTAACTGATATATTTTTACCGGACAATTAAAATATATAGAGTTAGAGTCTATAGACGAAAAATAACATTACCTATGAAATATCACAATAGTCTCTCTGTATTATAGATATTTAAATGTTAAATTAAATCTCGAAATCAGTACAGGTAGATTCAAAACATAGAAACAACTAAAATATGGTAATACGTAAAGAATATGGTAATACATAAACTAAAATATTTAAAGAACAGAACAACTTCCAAATGAAGTAGAGGAATTTCGTGACCAAGATATACCATCAAGATAACCTTAATATGAAAAAAGAGGAAAGCCTATTAATATAAAAATATGTACATGTTTTAATGTGAATAATGAAACAGTTAAAAAAGAAATATAAATAAATCTTTTGCAGGAAATGAAATATTCTGATAAGGTAACTTGAACAATATACCATCGAATGCATCGGAGGAAAACACTAATAAGGGTCAAAAACCTAGTTCAACATGTCTAAACTGTATCATTTCTTACGGACCAAGAAATTAAATATTGTTACAACTATTACATGAAAATAGTCCCGGCATGCCCATATAGAATATTGGCCATGGGGAAATAGTTTATGATTAAATCTATAGAACCGATGCAGAAGACTATAGAAATACTATAGAATCCCTTTTATGGTTCCGACATTTCTATGACCCAAAGTATTCATGACAGGAAGTACCTGGCAAGGCCGGAATAGGTTAGAGGATTGTAAACTAAACTATAAGTGAAATGTTGTTACGATACCGTTAGCAAGTATCCCTGTAAAAGAAGGAAATTAAAAGTGATTAGAAAACACCCAGATCTCAAACCTGGACAGGTTAAGAAAGGAACGATAATAATAATTTTGCGACAAACTTACCTTAACATTTTTGGCACAGAAGAATAGGGTAGAACTACCTACAAGGGTTAAAATTGAACTCTAGATTAGGTAACCCTATCGAGATCTAGAACAAACTATAGGAAATAAGTGCAGAAGAAAACAAGAAGGTAACTAGGTTTTCTACCTTGGATTTGCTGGATTGCCGCACAGTGGTAGCGTGGAGTTCCATATTCCAAAGCTCGACAGAAATATGGAAGCCTGCATGGAAGACAATCGAATATATTATGCAACAAGATTGAAATACCATAATCCTCAAAACTTCAGTACAAAAACTGGAAACTTAAATTGTTAAGATATTTGTGGAACAAGGAAACAAACAACAGTAAAACATTTGCACAAAACAATTGTAATGACTTAAGAAATGAGGTAAGAAAACCCAATAGTTCACCTGGTATTTGATGAATGATACATAAACCTCCATCGCCAGAATCCTAAGGGCTCATCGCAGAGGTGGAGAGCACCAACAGAGGAACGGCGGAAGAAATGAGCGGAAGACACAATGAGAGCGATTATGAGTGGAAAGGTCATTCCATAAACCTAACACTCTTATACTGTTGGATTTCGAGAGGGAAAATCAAGGGTGGAGGTATCACCACCACTCCATAGTTGAAAACTTTACAGCACGGAGATAATAATAAACCCAACAACCAGAAAGTTAATAGTCATTATCTCTTCCAGATTTTACTGTGTGGAAAATTATGTAACAAGTGCTTGTTGATTGTGTTATATACATGTACAGTAGGTGGATTTAAGGCCGACTATAAAGTCTTACATGTTATTTTTCCAAAAGGACGAAACTTAAAATATCAACCATGGTAATATGTATTTATAGATTGCATAAATTATATCAAAGTCGATTGCTATAGAGGTGTAATCCGTAGGTGTAATATGACAATTTGAATATTGTACAACTGTAAGCCTTATACATGATAGTTAGTATTATGTTAATATAACTGTGAAATAAGATGTAAATGGTATTTAGAGATGGTAGATATACAATGTAAATATTTTTTTTATGGTTAAGTATTGATGTATGTTACACTCTCCCACACTAACAAGAAGCACTACCACTTCCACTATCGCATATTTCTTAATATATGTTACCAACCATTTGTATTTGTTTTAGAATGGTTTGAACCAGTGGGGTAGGGAGGGGACCAGCCTTATGGGCCTACCCCCTCACCATAAAACCATGGCGATGTCCAAAGGTGTGGAGCACCCAACTTAGTGGTGTGATTAAATATTTAAACTAGGGTTAATGTAACCTTAATCATATTTTATGTGCTAATCCGACTTGTTAATTCGAATCTAGTTAAGAGCGCTTTTAGCGCTAAAGCATAGTTATTCCATTAATTAGCCCCACTTAACCTAATTAATCCAGCTCTTATTTTGACGGAGTCCCCAGATTCGGCGACACTAACAAAATTGGTGGGGTTAACTCGAGATGTTCTAGTTTTAGTGGAGTTTTCCTAAGGAATATTGAATGAGCCATAATTTTTGCATTTTCAACCAATTTTGGCTCAAGAAGAGTCATTCCCAGGTTATTTGGATGCTCTGAGCGTGATGGTGTAGGTTGAAAATGTGTTGGAGCACTTCTGTAAGTGATTTTCCCACTTTGAATATTGAAGAAACCAAGGTCCACCAGGAGATGTGGTGATGCCTTAACCATTTGAAGACCATTTTCAGAGCTTGAAGAGTCTATTTTGAGGTTTTTGGATATTTTAAATCCAATGGAGAAGGTTTCAAATCCATTGGAGCATTTTAGGTACATGTAATTAGCAAATTGAACATTAATCCAAAGAGGGCCTAGCTAGGTGAAGCAGGTCCATGGAAATGTAACCCAAGAGGGGTGAACTTCGTTATCAGCTATTGTGTAATGATTTTGTTGTGTGTTATTTATCTGCAAATTATTTTCTATACATGTGTTTTTAATAGCTATTTCAGTTAAGAAATTTCCCATAAAAGACACTAAACTTGACACATAAACCCTCACATAACTGGCTAATTTGAGACGATCCTAAACAATATTTATTTTATAGTGGTGAGGGAGCTGGTACAGTAAAAATAGTTTTCCCATATTCAGATCATTTATTTATTTGGTCTTGTATTTGGATGATATGTTTCTAGTTGGAAATGAAAAATAAATTATCTAGGATATGAACGTTGATTTTTTCTCCAAATTCGAGATGAAGGATCTTAGTGTTGCAAACTATATTTTGGGCACGGAAATTAAATGAGATCGAGAAAAGAGGAATATGTGGTTAAACCAAAGGAATTATGTTGAGACAATATTGTAGAGGTTCAATATGCAGGATAGTAAACAAGTGAAGGTTCCTATTCTTCTAGGTGTAAAGTTATATGTTGAAAAATGTGCCAAGACACAAGAAGAAGAAGAGGGCATGTACCATGTTCCATTTGTACGTGCAGTGGGTAGCTTGATGTATGCAATGCTATGTACTAGACAAGACATTGCACATGTAGTGGGAGTATTGAGCAGGTTTATGTCAAAACCATGGAAGGAGCATTGGACACCAGTGAAGCGAGCTTTCAGGTATTTGCGTGACACTAGTGATTAAGGTTTGTGCTACCATGGAAGAACATAATTGGATATATTTTTTGATATTCATGGCCTTACTGATGCATACTAGGCCAGTGATCTAGATCAGAGAGGATCTACAATTTGGTATGTGTTTAACCTATTTGGAGAAGCAACCAGTTGGATGAGAAAAAGACAGTCTGTAGTGGCTCTTTCAACTACAAAGGCTAAATACATGGCAGCCACTCATGCAAGTAAGGAAGAATTCTGGTTGGAGAGTTTGTGTTCAAGTATGGAGTTGGTGCAGCGAGCTATAAGGATATAATGTGATAGCGAAAGTGCAATTTTCTTAGCTAATAACCCTCATTATCATTCAAATACAAAGAACATTGACGTTAAATATCACCTTGTGAGAAATATGGTTGAGAAAAAAAAGGTGTTGGTGGTAAAGATGGACACTTTAAAGAATGTTGCAGATGCATTGACGAATTCTGAGAGCACTGAGAAGTTCTCTCGGTGTAGAGAAACAATGGGAATTTCAAGGCTGGACCACTAACTAAGCTCTCATGTGGCCCCCTGTGGAAAGAAAACAACAAGTGGGAGGATTTTCGATGTGTGTTATATTCTTTCCACAAGTAGCCTCACATGCGGGAAATGTTTTGGACCCTATATTAGGTGGGAAAACCTACCTATGGTTTTTTGCATGGGTTTAGCTCATGGTTTTGGGCATGATGGTTTTCTTTCCATGGTATTTTGTATATCCCGTCAAGGGAAGTATGATTATGTTCTTATCCAGGGTTAATGGATTGGCGTTAATGAATTCTTCGACATGTATATATATGTATTGTAATATTGAAAGGAACATAATGAAAAATCAAGTTGGTAGCCCCCATTTTGGGATCCAGGGGAGAATATATGTGTGCATTTGTTTTATGTTTTATGCTCTAGCAATTTTTTATTTTCTATTTTACAAGTTCGTTTGTAGATAATTTATGTAAAAGGTTAAAACCTACAGCTCATGGGACAATGAATAATAAACACATTTCATCATTGTCTCTGAAGGAACATACCCCATCCCAATGTTCACAAGGTATGTCCTTTTAGGACCATTCCTATCTTGGAATAACACATACTCATGGAATTTCCTCTTCGACTACTCTTGCCTATTGGATGCCCTACCACATTCTCAAAGAGTACCATAATCAATCTCAGATGCTTACCCAATCCTCCATTCTTTTTTCATAACATGAAGAGAAGAATGATGTGTTTATCTCTCCCTCTCAATTAGGGAGGATCTACACATTTCTATAAAAGGAATATTCCCAAGCTTCCTTTTAACAAGGAACTTGCCAAAGCTCCCTATCAACTAGGGACTTGCTTCCAACAACAACTATATCCTCTTTGGTGGAGATCATGGTACTATCAGCTGCTTATAGGGCTCCTCTTTCTGCAACATCTCATGAACTTCATCTTCTTCATTATGGAGCCTTCTTCATCATAAATTCTTTGTAGGGAATCAACCATATTCTACATCACTTTATTTTCAACGAGAAATAGTGTTGAAACAATACTCATGTCATCCTTCTCTTCATGGGAAAGTGATCTTAAAATTCACATATGGATTTCCTTCATATAGCTACCTCTACGAACTCATTTTTCTTTCAGGATATTCCATCAAATATCATGAGTACTAGTTGTAAGTGATTTCTACAATCCTCTTTCGATAGCCTTTTTTTAACCCAACTAAATGTTTTCAAAAATAAAAAATGAACATCAAATCAAAGTTACCATTTTATGATGGTATTTTGTCATTTCATTAGCATCATGCAGCACCAACATCTTGGACATGTACGAATCCATATCCAACACATTCATTACCAAGATTATTCTTTTACAGTACACATATGAGGGTCTTCATACATTCTTCTCCCATTTAGACATCATAGCTGATCCTTCTAGTCAATATCAAATTTTTATTCCTTATCTTATCTCATAGATGCATCTTCCCACGAACTCTTCTTTCATTTTGTTCATATATTTCTTTGCTCGGGATCTTGTTTACATAGTTCTTTCAACTTAGGAACCTTGATTATCAACCACCTCAAGTTCTTCATGAAGTCACATTATGTTGATTTCATCTTGTCAATATGTAGAAGAGTTCAAGGCATATTGTTTACTAGCCTTCATGCATTTTTATAAATGAAGAGTTTCTTCTTCTATTATCATGCTCAAGAGATAGAGCATTCTATCCATTCTATTTGCAACCATATGATGACATGACTTTAGCTATCTATCAAATATATACACACCTCTTCCTTTATGTGGCCATCTAGAGCTCCTTCAAGTAGCTTCCTTTCCTTTCCTTGGTTGAAGATGAAAATACTTCAACCAACTTGTCATGCTTCACATATTTGTCATCATACCGTCATCCTTTTAACCTATAGATTCCACATAATGCAAAATGTAGACCATATTCAAGACACTTACTTCTTCTTACGTAGAGGTGAACCTTCTAACTAAGACTCCAATGAAGGATCTTAATGATCCTTATTTTGCAAATGCTCCTTTCTAATCATAATGGCGTATGATGATCTCTTTATCTTTGATCTTGCTAAATGACTTTCTCCAACCATATAGATGTATACTTCGGTTGTCCTTTTATGTTTCCAATGGAAATGCCATGAGCTACTTCCTTTCTATCACAATGACTGCTACAACCATGTATAATTCTATTTTGTTTATCCTTCCATGCTTTTTTGATGATCTCATCTTTATCTTGATATAATGCATCCTATCATACTTGTGATGCCTTTTATAACTAAAAAGAACTAAGTGAGAGAGACTATCTGAGCCATGGTACATATTTTTAACTTCCTCTAATTTCTTCTTTTCTATTCGTCTGCTTCCTGGATAACATGGGCTTCATTTTTTTCTTTTCTTTTTTGGTTTTCCTTCTTGAGTTTATGACAATTTCTCTTAAAGTGTCCATATTCATTACATTCATAGAATTGGATCTTTGACCTATCAAACTACCTCTTCTTCTTCTTTTTTGTTGTTGTGAGAATAAACCTTCCAAACTTCCCTTGAGGTGTTTTATTGGCTCATTCAAAAAATATATGGCTAGTATGATATATATGGCTAGTATGATATGTGGTCCTAACCAACCTTTAAATATGGCTAGTATGGTATGTGTTTCTAACCAAACTTTAAATATTGAGAACATTATTTACTAAGTTATAATGCTTTCCTATTTAAATAGGATAAGATAAGTTATAATGCTTTCATATTTAAATGCAATAAGATAACGACCATCAATCATACAGAGTGTATTGCAGTAAATATTTAGACAACAATATGTTTACCACTCTGTCATGCACATATACAATGTAATAATTAATACCATATTAAACATATATATACAAAAATTAAACAATTTTACACCATTAAATGCCGAACACATTTACATCTGGTAAAGTGTGTATATATATATAGTGCAACTGGTACAGTACAACAGTTGATGAGTGATACATCGATGCAAAATGGTTGGTCGTTGAACTGACCTATCCTTTTCATTTAGTTCACATCTTCTTGTTATCTGCGTTCCAAACAAATCTCGTCCTTGCTGGTAGTGTTGACGAAGTTTGTGTCAGTTTTTCAAGGCCACTACAGATAATTTTTCTACCTGTAACGACGCGGCTTTAAATATTTAAATTTAAGAACGGTGTCCTTCTTTCTTTCGTGGTATCTTCTGGCGGTGATTACGACGATAGTAATGCGTAAAAGCTGTTGTTTTTAAACCTAATGTCAGGATTCTGTATCACTTCCTTGATTCCCGTTGAGAAAATTAGAGCTTCAATCGTGATTATTTTCTACGACGATCGTCCTCGATCTACTTAAATATGATTAAACAGTAAATAAGCGAATAAGCATCCGGATCTTCGTTCTAGTATTTTATATTCCATTGTAACTTGTAACTATAAATATGGATATCTGCCTAAGTATTGTCTGAGTTGTTTCCTATTAGTTGGGAAACTTGAGTAGCAATCGCTCGAGAGCTGTGTCTTTTGACCAGTTTCTCTTTCCTCCAGAGTCCTAATCATGTCACCGCAACTTGCAGTCGACAGCGATCGTAATCAGCATTCAGCAGTGAGAAATATGATAGCAAAGAGCAAAAGCAATGGCCATCCCAATACCGTTGTTGAATGTAATGGGAATGGCCATTCTGTGATGCCCAATATCGTTTCAGAGGTTATTGAGAATGGGCATTTGCAGGAGCCGACCATTTCAGAAAGCAATCAGAATGACCACATATCATTTAGAAGGTAAGAATCAAGACAATGAAGTTATAATATGTTTTATTCCCTTCTTTGTTGCATTCTGTTTATATAAGTGATAGAAGCAAAGTTAGATGCATTCTACAACCTGGATGAAACTGGGGTGACCCATTAGCTATTCGAGACCCTGTGTGTTTTCCATTTATTAATTACATTGAAGATATTGGGTATTGCTTTACAACGTAGTGTAAAGAGTTCAAGTTTATTTTTATTTTCAAAATAATAGAAAATCTTGAAAATCTTGATTATAAGCATTTGTTTCAAGATTTTGATGATGATTCATTTCCGCAATTAATGAAAATTAATAAAACCTTTGAAAAATGTATATCAAGGTTCTGAAAAGGGTTCCTGAATTTTTTTGGTTTTCCATGTTCCTTGTTTTTATATAGGTTGCAGGGAAAAGTAGCAATTATTACAGGAGGTGCGCGAGGAATCGGCGAAGCTGCCGTTCGGCTTTTTGCAAAACATGGTGCAAAAGTTGTAATAGCCGACATCGATGACACTGCAGGCGAGAAACTCTCCGAATCTTTGGCTCCTGCTGCAACATACTTGCATTGCGATGTTAGCAGAGAAGAGGATGTGGCGGAGCTCGTCAACGTAACAGTTGCCAAATATGGGAAACTGGATATCATGTACAACAATGCAGGGATCCTGGGAGATCAAAGCAAGCGCAAGAGCATAATGAACTTTGATGGAGAGGAATTTGATAGAATAATGAGCATCAATGTGAAAGGAGTGGGGCTAGGAATGAAACATGGAGCACGAGTAATGGTTCCCAGGAGAGATGGGTGCATTATTTCTACTGCAAGTGTTGCAGGTGTTCTGGGAGGACTTGGGCCTCATGCATACACGGCATCAAAACATGCTATCATAGGTTTAACAAAGAATGCTGCATGTGAACTTGGAAAATATGGGATTCGGGTGAACTCAATATCTCCTTTTGGGGTTGCAACGTCCATGTTGATAAATGCTTGGAGCGATTACGATGCAGAAAACACAGAAATGTTAGATGATGATCTCGAACATCGAAAGCAGAAAATAGAAGAGCTAGTTAGGAGTTTGGCAAATTTAAAGGGCCGAACACTTGGAGCCAATGACATAGCAGAAGCAGCATTGTATCTTGCCAGCGATGACTCCCAGTATGTAAGCGGCCATAATTTAGTAGTGGATGGAGGTGTTACAAATGTAAATAATTGTATTGGTCTGTGAGACGTTTCCAAAAAAATTGTACGCTTAAATTCTTCCATTTGATCTAGATTGTTTTCTCCATTCCTGAACAACGGACCGATTTTGGATTCCACGAGGATTCGTACTGATCGAGTTGTCTGTGCGTTTTCTTCCATTCATTCAATGATTTAGTTATCTAAAACCACCTGTCTTTAGTTATAAGACTAATGGTTTTCCCTTTTTGTAGAATGAGAGAGGCGAACAGCAAGCCAAACATAAAAAATATAAAAATTACAAAAATTACAAATAGGCTATGGAACATATAAAGTAAAAGCAGTTGTGAAGGGTCCACAGTCCTGGTGAGTAGAGACATATATGGACAATTGCATGTAAAGGCAGCAATGTATTACTAGTCAATTGTAAAGATTTGACTATGGAATGTGATGAGATTACAGATATTTTAAAGAGTAATGTTCCATGAAAAATGGACTTAAAATCATAGAAAGTTTGGAAAATTCTTAACATGGGGTTGGATGTAGTTACAACCTTTTCTCAACGTTAGCACATGTTTTGATTAGATAAAAGTATAGTATTTTTATGCCAAAAGTTTTTTACTAGTTCCTTAACAACATCAATTAACACCATTAACACAATGTTTGAACAACGAAACCAACCAATGAAGGCCCAATGCCCAATCATTTGCTTGACCTGTCACCTAGGCTATTAACTTTTTGTCTTATAATAGAATATTTTTGGACAATTTTTCTATTACTTTAGAGCGATGAGATGTGCACAACATCAAATGATGTCACTTTGTGGACTTTATAATTCGAATATCACACAATAGGTCATGTTACTATTTTTTGAATGAGTACTCTTTCCATTGAAGATTCTAACAGTGTAATTACTAGTCTCTAAACTTTCAATTATTTTTATATCTGAAATTATTTTAACAATAGTTAAATAGTATGTTTTTCGTAAATCCAAAAATAATTGACATTTAGCTAAAACCATGGGGTAGGTCAATTGAAAATCATCCTGTAACGAAATATTATGTGAACGGATCAAATCTCTCACAGGTCAAACCACCGAAAAAAAAGACTTTTAGCCACATCACTATTTTATACAAATAATTTTCTTAAAATTTTATTTCATTGCGAATAAACAATTTGTTTATGCAACTTACATTCAAATCCTAAAAGAGAAATTTTATACACATGAATTTGTCGGGATTGATGGTGCAATGACCAATTTCTTGGTTTGTATGCTGAACATGTAATTATTCAAATTCAACTTTCACATGAAGAGCCTCTTCACTTGAAGGCTGAAAATCATTCAATTTTTTAATTTCCACCTTTGGATACTCAACATCACAAAAACGTTTAATGTCTTTTTCAACCATATCCCATTTTTGTCCCACCTATGACCTGATCTATCACTATCACATGTGATAACGACACCTCACGCTGCCAAGATGCGACCTTGATTGTATCCTATAAATGTGACTTGCACTATGAAAATGATTTGCAATTGAATTAGACTTGCTCCTAGCCTCAAATGCCAAGTCACAATTGTGGTTATGAGGGTCCATGTGACTCAACCATGCAACTTAACCTATAAGAAAAACTTCCAACAAAGCCTAGAGGCACCTACCGCATCATTTTTTTCATCATAAAATGCATCTTCCGGCACTCTTAAAGGGCCACTAATCACATCACCTTCTTTTCCCATCACATGCGTTCTTGCCAGTAAAATTGGAGAATTTGTGATTGTATTGGTAAATGTAAAACAACATTATGTGTACGTCACTTCATATGGTGGTCGAGGCTTATAAAAGTGTTTCGAGAATAATGGAACATCATATGAAAATATTAAAGGATGGATTTTAAATCATTTATGATTTATGGAGAAACTTTTGGTGGGACATCATGAAGTTAATTCCCATCCCACATCAAAACCGATCACATAGAAACACTCATGAGGTTTCGTGGGGAAATAGGTAATGAATTGACTAATTAGAGTACTAAATATACAATTAGAATAAAGGAGTATATGTAATTCATATACTTTATACCTCCCGATGTATCATTATCTATGATCAAGAATTATTTGATACACTATAAAGATCCTAAAACTCTGAGTAGTTGATTTAAAGGATGTTTCTCTTCGAAAAAATTCCCATAGGGATAATTTGGAAAACATATCTCCATGATAGATTAGATTTTAAACATGAATTTCTATCTTTCGAGGAAATTATACATGACCTGGAAATTTTGGCCACTTCACAAAATGAATGTAGAATTCAAAAACTAACTTGCATGAAGGTTGTTTTAGTTCTATGAAAAAATTGAGAAGGTTTTTAATGTGTGAAATTAGAATTGCATTTTCCTAGACTGCAATGATTGCACGACTTCCTTCATTATTAGAGACTTTTTTTTTTCTTTAGAATTACTTATTTTGTAATAACAAAGGGGAATGTGAATTGTCTTCAACTAAAACTACTAAATATTTTGATAAATTAACCATGTAATGCTTGGTGCATGGAATGGTCTTGTATTGATCATAACAACATTATGTTTCATAGATCAGAGAAACCTATTCTAGCTACTAGAGAATAAGAAATCTATCTTAGGAGGTTCCTCATTAACAAATGAAGCTATCATGCACAAACAACAGTGAGAATTCATTTTATCCTATAAAAAATTCCAAAGGTTTGGATGATATCAATAATTTAGAGAATTAGTTGAAGGAAAATCCTTTGTTAGTGGATCTTGATAGAATTTTGCAGCCTACTTATCATGGACCCCTCACTACCTCTAGGCACAGATTAATTTTGAAAACCACTTCCTAATTATCAAGGGATTCCAACCGATTCTGATTTTTTCGGTAATGGTATACCCCTTGAAGATTGGATGGAATTAGTAGTGTTATAGGACATTTTGTCAAATCTGGTCAATGGGCCTACAAAATGGATCAATAAACATCAATTAAAACCTTGTCATCATTCCTACACAAAGCCCTAAGAATGAATTTCTGAAATCCCTAAGTTTCTAACCTTGACTACCTCATTTTAGTGTATTTAAGGCCCAATGCACCCTGGCCCTTTAGGGACCTGCGTTCAACAAAAAGTTAATGAGTTATGCATCTGCTCTGATGAGAGCAGGTTATCCCTTGTTGGGGATGCAATGATTCTAGAAATTTTGGAAAAATAAAAAGAATCTTGAAGTTTTCTCTTCTAGAAGCTTCCACGAGTTGTTACAACCATTTAACTTGGATAAGAACTTCGAATCCTATCTCATCCTACCTTGGATATTTCACTTCTTATACCTTGATCTCATCCTCCCATGAGGAGTGGATATCAAGCCTATATTGGTAAATGGATAATAATTCCTAGAATACCATCCTCTCCTATATATTTAATACCATCCACAAGCTAGGGGTTGTCTATTAGAGACTAATCATACCCTTATGTTGTTTCTTTGATCATAAGAAAGTTATCATTCCCATGAATTAGGGTTACTTTGAGGTGTAGATGGTGGCAAGGAGTGGCAAGTCAACATGGGAAGATCTCTACAGGATCAACTTCCACTTTTGGTTGTAAACTCTCTCCTTTCATACTAATACAAAGAGTATATTATTGTCCTATATATGTTATGTTATGTTTCTCTCGTGTATGTTAACGCATTACATCATTGGATGGTAATAATATGGTGTCACCCATGTTCGAATTCAACTCATTAACTCACATGGTTAGACTCATAATTTAAATGATAGAATGAATGAGCTAGAACCATATATCTAGTTCCATCCATCCAGGCTGCATTTTGAGGATTAATCCTAGATTGCAAAGCATGATGGCTATGATATACACAACTTCTTAATTATTGTACATGTAATGTTAGATTATATGATGAGCATGGGCATGCCTCCCTCATTAAATATATCACAATGAAAATATATTGTAAAAGAGGATGATCCAACTAGATGTTCTTGATCTGAACTTGTCACAAGGTAAAGCACTTCAATCATCAATTGTCATTCCTAACATTTCGCTTTAGGGGGAAATATGTTATAGGAAATTTTGTCAAATATGGTCAATAGGCCTACAAATTGGATCAATAAGCATCCATGAACACCTTTTCATCATCCATACACAAAGCCCTAAGCATGACTCTCTCAAATCCATAATTTTTTTACCTTGAATGCATCATTTCAGTTTTTTTAAGGCCCATCACACCCTATCCCTTTAAGGACCTACGTTCAAAAATAGGTTTCTCATTTTTTCACCTACTCTAATCAAATAAGGTTATCCCTTGTTGGGGGTCCATTGATTCTATAAATTTGGGAAAAATAAAAATAATCTTGAAGCTTCCAAGAGTTGTTATAACCATTTACCTTTGATAAGAACATTGAATCCTATCTCATCCTTCCTTGGAAATTTTGCATCTTATACCTTTAGCTCATCTTCCCATCAGGAGTAGATCTCAAGCCTAGATTAGTAAATGGATAATAATTCCTAAACTACCATCCTCTCCGATATATTTACTTCCATCCACAAGTTACAGGTTTGATTTTGGAGACTAATCACACCCTTATACTTCTTCCTTGATCATAAGAGATTTATCATTCCCATGCATTAGGGTCACTTTGGGGTGTACATTATGACAAGGAAGGACAAGTCAACTTGGGGAGACCTCTATAAGATCAAATTCCACTTTTAGTTGTAAACTCTCTCTTTTCATATTAATACAAAGAGTATATCATTTTCCTATATGTGTTATGTTATGTTTAAATTCATATATTTAAATGTTATGTTGATCCATTGAATAAATTGATTGGATAATGTTACATACATGTCATAGATGTTTGGCTTGTGTTGATTGTTTGTGCAGGTTCTAATTATTGACATCAGAGCTACAGTTGGATCTTATAAGCCAAGAGGAAAGAATATCTTGCGACGGATCAGAAGGATATTTCCATTCTCTAATTTTTGTAAGGGGAAATTAAGAGTCTTTTCTATCTATTGTTATAGACTAGGCCACTACATCTAGGGAAGATAATTTTGTCTGTAGTCATAGATATCCTATAAAAAGGAGGAGGGAAAATAAAGCCTTAATCATAACAAAAAATGGACATATCGATGTAGATATGAGAAAACAAATTTCTAGCACAAATGCTATCATGAATGAAATGGATGGCGTCTACCTATAATTAATAAAATGAACTCGTTGAATGTGTTACAATAGTGTAACTTTTCAAACAACTTAGTATCAATGACCTTATGGGATGATATGCGAAATGGAATATATGGGACTAAGATGCTACTTACTTCTGTGAATCAAAATGATATGAAAGGGAAACATACATAGTATTCACGTGTTTTAAAGATTCATGCATATTAGATAATTTCTGGTGGAAAAAGGATTAATGATACAGAAATTTGTAGCTATTCATAGGTACACTTCACAAGGCTATTCGTGTGTCTCAAAAAAAACCATGAGTGTAGCTCTGTCTTAAGAATAAGAAACCTGTGTATGTTCCCAATGGATTTTTTGCAACACACTCACAACTCTCGTGCCCTTTCTCAAGTGGATGTGTGGGTATTCAACTAGTAAAGTGTCTTTACCCTATAACTATCATGGCATGAGTGCATGACAAATGCGGAGCAATAAATACCCATTTAGTCAATGAATGATGGTAGTAAATGAGCTTGTGCATCATATTTGTTCATTCATATGGCGAATTATTATTTTTTGTTATAATTTTGCAAATGATAAATGATAAAGCCATGTATTAGGAGTTCGGGATTCATGGGGGTAGGAGAAAGGTCATGGTAGGTGTATGGTCACCTTGTTTCTATAAATAAAACATTATGCCCCATTTTTAAAGGGACTTTAGCACTTGACCTATGGCTAGCGATTGATAATTCTTTGGGGCTTAAGGAGCTAGAGGCACTCAACTCTTTCGACATAGTAGGGTGAGTTGTGGAGAGGCTAGGTTTTGTCTTGAAGATGGTATGAGAAGCCCATGTTCCACTACTGGGATTTGATGGATTTTCTTGACATGTACATTTAATTTTCAGCATGAATAATGAGAAGTTATTCACTTTCAACATTAATTTGTGTGCATCATTGTAGTGGTTGTATTAGATATTTGGTATTTCCATTATGTTTGTATGTGTGCTTTCATGTAGGAGATATGTTCATGAACCAATTTGTAGATGTCGCATGAAATTTTTCTTTCGAATATATGATCTTTTATTCCATGATAATGCTAGTAATTTATTCCTAACAGTTTTGTAGATAACCTCTATAAATCTCTTAATTTTATTTCTCGGATGGTTTTGGCTAACCGTCTCCTCTTCAAGATATACTTTTTCATATTGTTTATTTTTTATTTTTCCTGTACATTTATTTGAGATTTTATCAATCATGGGATGATATTGTCCCCATTCACTGAGAATTTCATTATTTCCCCTCACTCTAACATGTCCACAGTTGATAACCAAGAGCGAAACATTCATGGTGGAATTTGACCCCACATACCAGATTGGGATCCTATCTCAAAAAATGTGAGGTCGAAAGAGGACTTCACACTAGGGAGACCCCCTAACTATTGGTGAGACATATTTCCCTATCAATATGTATCTAGTATAAAATATAATTTTTAATGTGAATCTTTTCCATTGCATATTTTCTTTTATAATTAATAATATCTTTGCAACAATTAACTGTGCATGGTTAAAACCTACATTTGATATCAATAAAAAAATTCTCCAAGGGGACACCATTGTTGCTAAGAGGTTTGGATAATGCCTATGGTAGACCATGTTATAGTGGGATATTTCCAGAACCAATTCCTATTACAAAAGTAAATGGTGAGAAGTTGAAACATAGAGATCAAGATATTCAATATTTGATAGAGTTTTTAGTTATGGTAGCTCAAAATGGAATATTTGTTGGTTGGGAGTGATCAATGGATCATTCTGGATCTATTTTATGCACTAATGGGGATGCCAAAAAGAGACTAGAACATGTTGGATTGAAAGAGAAACAACACAATATTATCGTCTCTCAGATTTAGTTTCAATGAATATTTTAGTAGAAGCTACAACAAAGGATTTTTGGAACAAGTTAAGGACTATACATCAGTTTAAGTCCCTGTTGAAGAATTTTTTCCTATGGAAAACATATGTAACCTGAGGATGGAGGATAAAGACTCAATGATAGAGCATCTTAGTTCTTTCAATAGTGTAATAATTCATCTATTATTTGTTGATATTAAGATTTGAGATGAGGATAAGTGTATCCTTTGTTGTGTACTTTATTGAAATTGTGGGATGGTTTAACTATTTCCATAGGTAGTAATGCAAATATATTAGGTTTAGATGAAAATTTCTCATCCTTAATATCATAAGTGATGAGATGAAAAAACATCGAAAATTAGAACACATATGTGTTATATGTAAGATGACAATTCTAGTATAGAAAACAATAACTCCTCCATTTCAAGATCTAAATCTAGAGAAAGATATAAATCTATAGAAGAATATATTTAGGTATGTTGGAGATGTGGAAAATAATGGAATTACACAAAATATTGTAGATCTAAAATTGCTGAGAAAGGGACAAAATATGAATATTCTCCTTTTGTAGAAGAAAAAACCTCTTTAAACAAAGGAGGAAAATTGTACTCAAATTCTTCAAGTATACATGTAGGTCATGAGGCATGTATGGTTGACTCAGGTGCATCCTTTGATATGAATCCTCAAAGGGAGTGGTTTTTTGGATAAGAAACATATTATTATGTTAATTTTTCATATGAATTAATAGCAAGAATAATAGGATGATGAAATTCAAGTTGGAGCTTATTGGTAGAAGGATTATAAAACTCCCTGGTGCTTTATACATCGAATGGTTGCCCATAAATTTGATTTTTGTAATAAAGATGAGTGATGTAGCTATAAAATTAGTGATTGATAAGGATGTATAAAGGATTTCTTGAGAAGAAATAGTATTGCTAAGGGGAGTTTGGACTAGATATTTGTATAAGATGTTGGGAAGTAATATTAATGATGGGTGCAACAATGTTTTTTCTCCTAAGAGTAGCGTTGAAGAAACAAAAACTCTTAAGGTCTCTAGAGAGTAGAATCTGATATGGCATCAAAGACTAGGGACATATTAGAGTGAAGGGCCTTTGAGTACTTCATGGTTAATCATGGTAGAAGGTATGTATAGTTTCTGTGTAGATTTTGATTTATGTGAACATCGTTTATATGGGAAGAAAAATCAATTAAGATTGTCCTTTAGTTCTATGAGGTCATAGGGAATATTATAGTTGGTGTTGTGTTTGTACCTATGTTAGTACCATCAAAGGGTAAATCTATGTACCTTATTTATAGATGACTTCTTGAGGAATAGATGAATTTATTTCCTCAATAGTAAATCTAAATATTTTGAAAATTAGAAAAGTTCAAAGAACTTGTCAAAAATCAAACAAAGAAGAAAATTAAATTGTTGAGGACAAAAAATATTGGAGAATTATGTAGGAATGATTTTGAAAATTATAAAAAAAGTGTGTTATAAAAAGGAAAAATATTTCTTTATCTACATTCAACAAAATGGAGCTATAGAGAGGATGGAAAGGATGTTTATGAATAGTGAAATTAACATACTCTTTGGGTTTGGGTTAGGAAAACTATTATGGGTAGTGGAAATGGACTTGGCATGTTATTTGGTAAATAGATTTCGCCCATCAACATTGGATAACAAGAATCTATATGAGGTATGGTATGGTAATAAATATTCTCTTAAATATATCAGAGTATTTGGATTTCATTCTTATGTACATGTTCCAAAGGAGAATAGGGTTAAAGTCGATAAGAAAATTAAAATCATATATTTATTAGGTTTAAATATGGCATGAAAGTTTATAGGATTTGAACCTAAGACCTAAAAAGGTAATATATATTTGATATGAAGTTTTTAGAGAAATTAATTTTTCTATCAAACATGAATTCTTATGAAGGGATAAATAATCATAGAAGATAAATTTTGAATTAAAAAAATGATGAATTAAAATATACAAAATAAAAAGAATAAAAAATAAGAAGAAGCACAAGTTTTGGCACTAAGGAGACAAGTTCACGAAAAAAGGAAAATAAAAAAGTGTATTGCATCTGATTTCCACTCAATAGTTCATTTGTTTATTACTAATGATGATCCTAGAATGACTAGGGAGGTAGTGGATTCATAGGATGGAAAGCTATGGAAATTGGCTATCATTGAAGAAATGGTAACCTTTCACAAGAATGAGGCTCGACATGTAGTGGACTTGTCCACTAGAAGAAATCCTATTCGTAGTAAATGGGTGTTTATGAAGAGACTTTCTGCAAAAGACAAGGTGAAGAGATACAAATCTCAAATAGTGGTGAAAGGCTATTCTCAGGTAAAAGGAATTAACTTTGGTGATAAATTTTCTCCTTTTTCAAAGTTAACTTCTATTATATTTAGTTTATCTATTTCTTCTACTTTTGTTTTTGAATAAGAATAGATGGGAATGAAGAAATATTTCTTACATGGGGATTTGGAAGAAGAGATCTACCTAAAGTAGCCTCAAGAATTTGTTGTTAAGGGAAAGAAAGAGTTAGTATGCAGGTTTACAATTTCCCCACATAGGTTATAATAATCGCGAAGGTTGTTTTTATACTAATATATTGGGACTTTTATTCACATGCATAAAAACATATCATTGTGCATATTTACAACTAGTTAGTGATCATGCTATTTACTAATTATTGTATGAGGATGATATGTTGCTAATTGGGAATGATATGAAAATTATCAAAAACTAAAATGTTTTCTAAATTTGAGATGAAGGATCTTGGTGGTGAAAATTTTATCATGGGAATTCTAATTAGAAGATATCAAAAAAACAATACAATTTAGTTAAGTTATAGTAAGTATGTCGAGACAATATTGCAGAGGCTTAATAGTCGGGAATGTAAATGTCCCTGTTCCTATAGGCTTAAATTTATTTGTAAAATAGTTTCCCAATACAAGGGAAAAGGAAGAGGATATCTCTCATGTTTAATATGATAGTGCAATTGGAAGCTTGATGTACATATTGGTATGTAGTAGACCAAAAATTACACATATCATGGGAGTATTCACTAGGTATATGTCAAAAATAGGGAGCGGACATTGGATAATAGTAAATAGGGCCTTCAAGTATGTGTGTGTCACTATTGGCTATGGATTGTTGTATGAAGGAAGACTAGGATTTGAAAAAGTGTGTGGCATACATGGATTTGTTGATGCAAATAGGGTTGGATATCTGAAGCACAAAATGTCGACAAGTGGGTATGTGTTTAACCCATTTTGAGGAGCAATTAGTTGCATGAAAAAGAGATAATATATAGTGGCACTCTCAAATATATAATAAGAATATATCTAAATCATTCATACAAGAAAGGATAATATATGACTACAAATATTGTTTCCATTTATTGGTTTGGTACGACAAGTTGTAAGGATAGATTATAGAAATTAGAGTGTAACATTCTTGGAAAAGAAGCCAAATTTTTATTTGAAGACAAAACATATTGATGTTCAGTATTATTTTGTGAGAGATTTGATTGAAGATGAGACACTTCGAATAATGTTACAGATACATTACCAAAACATGTGAACACTATGAATTTCTCTTGGTGTATAGAAATGATGGACATTATTTCCAAGGATTTCTAATTATGTACTTCTACAACCCCCTATGTGAAAAGAAAATGAAAAGAGGGAAAACATTGGGTGTATATTTTATTATATGCATGACTATCCCTAAGCATTGTACATTACATTGAACACAATGAGGGGGTGATATGGAATACCCCTAAAAAAAATGGGATAGGGTTTTACATTCATTTTTGGAAGTTTTTGGCACTATTCTATGTTAAAAATTTCATGGAAAACACACACAAAGAGATAGGATAAGTGTGAGATATCATTTTATTAACAATATATGTACATTTATACAAGATTAGATGTGACTCTTGGTTTCACATTCCAAGGTCACTTGGAATCCCTTTCAAATATTTGGCTTCCACACCTACCCTTAGAGGATTAGGTGTCAAACACTCCCCCGCTTAATCCGAAGGGGTATGTGTGAGTCCAAGAAGAGAGGTATAATACAAAAATGGCAAAGTATGCATGGCATCACTTAGGTTGAATGAGGTCTCTGAAATGTTGGAACAAAGAGGTGGTTTAAGGATGACCACCAACACTAGAACGCTTAGTCCAATTCCTTAAACTCTTCCAAATCTGGTAAGAATATGAGCTCTTCTACTACAGGAAGTGCTCCTCATATTTTGAAGAGGGATACCTTCAACCTAGAAGAAGGGAGGTATACAACTTGCAATGGCTTACCACCAACTCTAGAATGCTTGATGCATTTCTTGGAACTCTACCAAAATTGGAAAGAAGCTGAAGCTAGAGGAAGTGTCCTGAAGTCTTTGAAGAGGAAGAATATCAACGTTGCATATACAGTCTAATTTTGGCCACCAACCAAAGGCATGCTCATGGGAATCTATGTCTTTGGCTACAACTCTTAATCTAGGATGACAGGTTGCGGCTCAGGCTCGTTTGAACTGCTATGTATCTGGCTACAACTTTAAATCTAGAATGATAGATTGTGGCTGAGGCTCTCTTGAACTATTATGTCTCTCGATACAACTCTGAATCTGGAATGACAGTGTTAGGTCCCTATATTACTAGTATAATCCTTTATTGTTGTTAGGGTAACCCCCTTATTATTATTATTGTACCCCTGTAACCCCCATATTATTATTATTGTGCCCTTAAATTATTATTGTTAGGTCGGCTAGGATTACAATGTGGCTGCACTAGGATTACATTATGGCCCCATGGACTCCTATATATAGAAAGTAGGTTTTTTAATTTGTATCATCCAAGAATTTTTCATTCATGTAATGTGTTTGAGGTTTCCCCCTCAAAGTGGCTTATTTCTAAGGCATTGAAATCTCTTTTCTTCTATTTTTGGAGGTGGTTTCACAACATTTGGTATCAGAGCTTTGAATTCTAGGGTTTTGCTACTCCAAACAGGTCATCGTGGAATTGTTTCTATAAAAAAAATTTCTATGAAGGTTCAAAATCTGAAATTGTTAGAGTACGAAGCCGAAATCCTGAGGAACCTAGTCACAAAATTTCAAAGCTTGGTTTGCAATATTTTCAGATATATGATCTATGGAAGGTAGGGATTTTTGTAGGCTCCTGAATTTCACTTAAAATGGCCATAGCGGAATTTTCGCTATAAGATTGTTTCTACAAAAGTTCAGAAGCTGAAATTTTTAGAGCGTGAAGCCGAAAGCCTGAGGAACATCTTCGCAAAATTTTAGATCTTGGTTTGAAATATTTTCAGAGATATTATATGTGGAAATTAGGTCTTTTCAGGCTCCCGAATTTCATCTCAAAGAGGTGATCATGGAAAAATATTCGTAACTCTCTCTCTGAGCATCATATTGGAATTATGTAAAATTTGACTTGAAATACACGAACTGTATTTTCCTATCTATAAATTTCAGAGCCAAAGGAGAAAACAGTGACACGTGGCAAGTCATACAAGTTTTCTCTACTGAACCAATCCATAATTATGTCATTTTGGGAGATTGGAAATAAGTTTGGCTTGAAGAATCCAAATCAAGTCAGACCTGTGGAATTTTAAAAAAGCTTGAGAGGACTACTATAGGGTTGAATTTCAGATATTGAGGATCTGCAAGTATAAAGATAAGTCAATTTCAATATCGAGCTCCTCAGAAGAAAGTAAAATGCATGTATTTTTTTTTTCCGAATTGCATAAGTCTTCTTTGAAGAATTAATTTGAATTGATTCCAAGGGCATATTGTAGAATAGATATCAGTATTGGATTCTAAAATGACCCCTAAAAATAATTCAACACCCATTAAGCCTTTACAAGGCTCTACTATTACTCATGAAGACGAAGAATGGAAACATGACATATCAAAATTACAAGACCAAGTGCAACAAATTTCATTCTTGCAAAGAGCAACAAAAAATGACATGGAATTTTTGAAGAAAGGTGTGGAAACTAAGATTGATGGTTTGAAGAAAGGTGTGGAATCTAAGATGGATGGTTTGAATAATGGCATGGAAGCTAAGATGGGTGGCATTAAAGCTGGCATAGAATCTAAGATAGATGACATGGAAGCTAAGATGGAAAACATGAAGAATTATTTAAAAGAAGACATGGAAGGTTTGAAAATTTTGATACAAGAAATGTTTCCTAATGGTGAAAAGATAGTAGAGGAAACTCATGATGAGAAAAAAATAAATGTTAATCGTGATTTCATAAACTCTAATGTTGGATGGAAGACCCACCATATTCCAAATATGGATATGAGGAAGTTTGATGGCAAGGATCCCGTAACATGGATACTACAGATGGAGCAATATTTGATCTCAATAATGTGCAAAACACACAAAAGGTACGCATTGAAACTTTACATTTAGAACAAAATACATTTGTATGGCATCGATGGCTTTTCTCCCGTAAAAAAATTGTCACTTGGTCAATTTTTACGAAGGAAATGATAGCACATTATGAGGATACAAAGAGAAACACCTTCTTTAGCCAATTGATAAATCTCACACAAAAGGGTTCAGTGGTGGAGCACATTGAGGACTTCCAAAAATTGAATATAAGGGTAATGGATATTCCAGAGGAACACAGGATTGATCTCTTCATAGGTACTTTAAAGGATAACATCCAACATGAAGTTCACGTTTTGGAACTTGATTCATTGGAGAAGGCATTTAGGTTGGCAAGAAAAATTGAATGTAAAATTATGGCGACAAGGAAGCCTACCACTCACTTCTATAAAGATGGAAGTGTTGCTACTCCTAGATTTCCACAACCTACAAGGTTGACACAACAATAATTGGAAGAAAAAAGAGAAAAAGGGCTTTGCTACAGTTGTGATAGAAAATACACTAAAGGTCATAAGTGTGCTGAGAATAAATTATTTTACATAGATTGTGAAGAGGAAGAAGAAAATGAACAAGAATCTTCAAAATAAGAGGATATACACCAGGAACCAGCCCTAGAAGAGGAAGAAATTAGTCCGACCATATCATGTAATGCATTGGCAGGAATTACCACTCCTCAAACTCTCAATATAGAAGGACACATAAAGAAGAAAAAGGTAATAGTGTTGATTGATTCAAGTATCACCCATAGTTTCATTCATTGTAAGGTATCCAAGGAATTGAATTGCTTCCTATACCCAACACCAGACTGCCAAGTGATGGTTGCAAATGGAATAACTACAAATTGATCTGGAAAATGCCATAATATCGACCTAACCATGGGGGGATATGTATTGAATAGTCCAATGCTTTTCATTCCTATGGGAGGTGCTGATGTTGTACTAGGAGTACAATGGTTACAACCTTTGGGGACGGTAGCTTTTAATTTTCAAGAATTTTTATTGAATTGTATTTCAAAAGGAAAGGAAGTTGAATTACAAGGTATTGAAGGGAAGCTAGGAAAGATAATAAGCTCTAATGTCATGAAAAAACTTCTAAGGAAAAAACAATGAGGCGTAATTTCACAATTATGCTCAATAGAAGTTCCAACATCAAAATCATCTATTTCTGTAGCTCTCCAAAAATTCTTGGACAATCATTCCAAGGTGTTTGAAACTCCCAAAGGACTCCCACCTATTCGTGATCATTATCATGCTATTCATTTGATTCCAAGAAGTGTTCCTCCAAACATCAAGCCTTATATATATCCTTATTTCCAAAAGAGAAAAATTGAACGTATGATTGCAGAAATGTTATAAGCGGGTATAATTCAACCTAGTCAAAGTTATTTCTCTGCTCCTGTAGTATTGGTACACAACAAGGATGGATCATGGTGCATGTGTATAGATTATAGGGAGCTCAATAAGCTCACCATTAAAGATAAATTTCCCATTCCTATTATTGATGAATTATTGGATGAATTACATGGATAAATTTATTTTACCAAGTTGGATCTTCATTCAGGATATCATCAAATTAGAATGAAGGTTGAAGATATTCCAAAAATAGCATTTCGAACTCATGAGGGTCATTGTGAATTTTTGGTCATGCCTTTTGGCCTTACCAATGCACCTTCTGCATTTCAAGGGTTGATGAATTTCATTTTCAAACCCTTCCTTAGAAAATTTGTGCTAGTATTTTTTGATGATATACTAATCTACAACAGGTCTTGAAAGGATCTTGTTCAACATGTTGACAGGGTGCTCAAATTATTGCAGGAGAAACAATTATACGCAAAAACATCTAAATTTTTCTTCGGAGTACAAGAGGTGGAATATCTGGGTCATATTGTATCTCACGAGGGTGTTAAGGTAGACCCTAAAAAAATTAAAGCCATTAAGGAATGGAAAGTCCCAACAACCATAAAGCAGTTGCGAGGATTTCTCAGGTTGATCGGGTATTATCGCAAGTTTTTTAATAATTATGGGAGAATAACAACACCTCTAATAACATTATTGAAGAAATATGCATTTTCATGGAATCTTGAATAAACTAAGGCCTTTGAACATCTTAAAGAGGCAATGTGCCTAACACTGGTCTTAGATACACCAGACTTCACAAAAACCTTTATTGTGGAATGTGATGCCTCAAGAAATGGAATTGGTGTTGTTTTAATGCAAGAAGGAAGACCCATTGCTTTTGAAAGTCATCTAATCAAAGGAAATAATTTACATAAACCTATTTATGAGAAGGAAATGTTAGCAATACTTCATGCACTAAAGAAATGGCGAACTTACCTAATGGGAAGACACTTCAAGGTAAAAACTGATCATGATAGTCTTAAACACTTTTTGGAACAAAGACTATCTTCAGAAGAGCAGCAAAAATGGGTCACAAAGATGTTGGGTCATGACTTTGAAATAATCTACAAAAAAGGAAAGCTTAATGTTGTTGCAGATGCACTCTCAAGAAAGAATGAAGAGGTGGAAGCATTGCTTTGTGCCATTTCTATTATCCAACCAGATTGGATAACCGAAGCAAGAGATGAATGGAAGAAGGACGAAGAAGTGTGGACACTCATTCAAAAGTTGCGACAAGATCCTAGTACATCTGATACATTTAGTTGGAAAAATGATTCGTTATGGTACAAAGATCGCTTATATATTTGTAAGAATTCCCAACTAAAACAAAAGATTATTTTGGAATTGCACACTTCTCCTTTAGGAGGACACTCAGGATTTTTAAAAACTTACCACAGGGTGAAGAAAGAATTTTTTTGGGATGGCCTTAAATCTGATATTCGAAAGTTTGTGGCGGAATGTTTGGTTTACCAGCAGAATAAAGTGGAAACAATTAAGACCCCAGGACTTCTACAACCTTTATCCATTCCAAGTCAACGTTGGGAGGAGATTTCAATGGATTTTATCACAGGTTTACCTAAGTCCGAAGGAAAGAGTGTCATCATGGTGGTAGTTGATAGACTTACCAAGTGTGCACACTTTTGTGCATTATCTCATCCATTTAAAGCAAGTACAGTTGCTACTACATTTATGGACACAATTCAAAAGCTACATGGAAACCCAAGGGTTATTGTGAGCGACAGAGATCCCATTTTTACTGGAAATTTTTGGACGGAGTTGTTTTCTTGTTTGGGTACTCAATTAGCTCATAGCTCATCTTATCATCCTCAATCTGATGGTCAAACTGAGATAGTAAATAAATGTTTGGAAGGATATCTTCGTTGTTTTGTATCTGATAAAAAAGCACAATGGGTCAAGTGGTTACCTCTTGCTGAATGGTGGTATAACACTTCCTTCCATACTGCAGCAAAAATGACCCCATTTATGGCACTTTATGGATATCATCCACCATCCATCACATCATCTTTAAGGGAAGATTCGAAGGTTCAAGCAGTGGAAGATCACATCGAGCATCAGCAAGAAGTTCTCCAACTCTTAAAGGATAACCTGAATTTGGCACAAAATCGAATGAAACAAAAGGCAGATCAACATCGCAGCGAGAGAAGTTTTGATGTAGGAGATTGGGTATTTTTACGGCTACAACCATATAAACAAATGTCCCTCAAGCAAGCTAAGAAGGATAATAAATTATCGCCAAAGTACTATGGTCCTTACAAGGTGTTGCAAAATATTGTTACTATGGCATACAAATTGGAGCTTCCTGCTTCTTCGCGAGTACATCCAGTTTTCCATGTTTCGTGCTTAAAGAAGGTTATAGGTGAAAATATTCCAGTTCAAACAATATTGCCAGAACTTGATGAGGAAGGAAAAATCATATTGAAACCGGAAGCGGTCACGGAAACAAGAACTCGACAACTACGGAATCGATCAATTTCAGAGTATCTCATCAAGTGGAAGAACTTACCCACTGAAGATTCTACATTGGAGGATGAGAATTTTATACAGAAGCACCCAGAGCTACTCAAGCATTGAGGACAACACTTTTTTGAAGGAGAGGGGCATGTTAGGTCCCTATATTACTAGTATAGTCCCTTATTGTTGTTAGTGTAACCCCCTTATTGTTATTATTGTACCTTTGTAACCCCCATATTGTTATTATTGTGCCCTTAAATTATTATTGTTAGGTCGGCTAGGATTACATTGTGGCCCCATGGACTCCTATATATAGAAAGGAGGTTTTGTAATTTGTATCATCCAAGAATTTTTCATTCATGTAATGCATTGGAGGTTTCCCCCTCGAAGTGGCTTATTTCTAAGGCGTTGATATCTCTTTTCTTCTATTTTTGGGGCTGGTTTCACAACAGACAAGTTGTGACTCAGGCTCGCTTGATGTGGCTTTGAATATTGTAGATGACCATCATTTCTCCCCCTGTCAGGTACAAGGTGAGATCATAGCAAAAGCTCAACTGCAAGATTTTTCATTATTCTAGGGCAAGTTCTGACATATGACTTAAACATCTTCTTGGTTGTTGATGCCCATTTCCAAGAAGCGATCCATCCAAGATGAATCTTTTTTCTTGCAGGAGGCTTGCTTCTGAAGAATTTGTATGAAGAATGGTTGTGTCGGCCACAGTGCTTGAATGGGTGAAGATCAAAACAATGATCTTTCATATGTCCAACTCCATCACAGTTTTGGAATTTTATAATCTGATGTTGCTATTGTGGAAGAGGAGTAGAATCTGGAACATCTGTAGGTGAGCTATCATGAAGAAATATGACATTATGAAATTTAATGGGCTCGGAGTAGTCCATAATATGAAACAAAAACTCCTTGTCATATCCAAGATCTGTTCTGTGCTTTTTATGGACAAGCTCTTCCCAAGGTTTGATGATAGGCCTGGGAGGTGAAGGCTGGATAATTTTTACTGCATTCAAATATGCTATTGTACTGGGTTGAATAGTTTCTTGTTTTTTATGGGAGCTTGTCTCATTTTTGTAAACAAAATCTAGCTCAGAATGAAAAATCTTCTATTGAAGCTCATCTTGTTGAAGCTGAGACTCGAACTGCAAAAAAAAAATCTTTTCTTGTGCATCTTGTAGCCAAGTATGAATTTCTAAAAGAGAGTCTTTGATGATTTGGATTATGTTAGTAGTAGTATATTGAATTAAATTTCTTAATAACTCAAGGAAATGATCAAGTTTGGCCATTTTTCAAGCTCAAAAATAAAAACTGAACAAATGAAAGATGTCTACTTCAAATGAAAATGCACTAGTAAACATACAAAATGATAAACAGCTTTTGTTTCTAGATATCCGAAACTACACACTTTAAATCTACTATAATATTCTTGGAACCTTTAACTAAGTTTGCATAGGCTCAACCACATGTCCTTGAATGAGGATATAACCCAAAAGTAATATATCAGTCCAAAAAATCATTTACAAGTAGATAAATTCCCAAAGATGATAAAATCATTGCTTTAATGACTCATGGTTATTCAATTTTTTATGATGCCTCTCCTCAGCTAGAGATTCATCTCACTATATTTGTGACAGTCTCACTGTCTTCATGGAATAAAATGGATTTTGAATGGAAAAATAGATTCCCAATATTGGCTCCCAAGTTCTGGAAATTCCAAAAAAATAAAATAAAATGCGAGCACAGTTTCTGATGCTTAAAGAAATCATAATTTCTGATGCTTAAAGCTCAATCTAGGTCTGGATTCTTGACCTTTCCATATGGGTGGTTTCACTTTGAACAAAATTGGGGCTGAAATACATTAAAAATGAATTTCAACATAACACATTAGGTAATTTGGTTCCCAAAAACATATTTCAAACAATAATACCATGTTACCGTTGACATCGAGACCCTCATGCCACACCTCAAGCTCATGTCCAGGCACTTTATGACCACTTATTATTCTATGGCCATATCTTAGTTCCAATGCCTACGTAAATCGTTGGCACCAAACCTGTCTCAACCCCAACAAATATTGTGGTATCAAGATATGAGGCCTATTCAAAACCCTACCAGCCCACGTTTGCAACCCTTGGTTGCATTTCTCATCGAGGCCACAAGGTTTAAGGTCGTGTGTGTGAACGAAGCCAAGGTTGCGTCCACTTCGGGAAGATGTGAGAACTTCATATTAAATGAAGGAAAGAGGAATGTTCAGGGTTCAAATATTCGTAAGCAATGTCGCTGCGCATCGTGGCCATGGTGGATAAGTTCGTGAAGGAGCTTAAAGAAGATCTGGAAGTTAATATTCTGGAAAAGATTATGAAGGAGGTTGTAAGGCCAACGAGAGTGGAAGGGTCGATGGAAGTGGAAGAGTCAACGGAAGTGGAGAGGTGGATGCCAACGGAGGCAACAGAGACGGTGGAGAAGCCATTGCACAGGTGGGAGGCAGGAGCCAACTGGTGAGTAGTGAAGGTTGTCCAATGGGAAGTGAGAGGGCAGAAATGCCACAGGCAATGCGCAAAAGGGAGAGAGGGCTAGTTTGATGAGCAACATGAGAGGAGTGGATTTGGGCCAGCAAAGGTGTATGGAGGGCCACAGGTGTGAGGGAGCTGACAGAGTGGAAGGGTTGGCTAAGTGGCAGTAGTGTATTAATGTTAAAAGCAGAGCTAGAAGGTGGAATGGTCAAGGGGTCATAAGGTGGATAGTGCAAGAGTGAGGAGTCACGAGAGCATTGTCGAGAGGAGTCGTGGAAGTGTTGCGAGGAGTCAGGTGGGAGGTGTTATGGGCAAAAATGTGGAGCACCGGAGACTGCATAGGTAGAGGCTCCTCAAGCAGTGAGTATACCAAGGAGGGGAAGGCTACCATAGAGGTCTGGAAGAAATGATAGGTCATAAGCCCTCCTTGTCACGTTGCTCCATTTCCGTGCTTCTTTGATACCTTTCTAACGCATAAATGACAGTTATATGTGGGAGTTACAAGGCAAACTATATTTTTTTTTTTGGAACACCACAACAGAAAATGTAGGAAAAGGATGCAGATAATTTTCATTAGGAAGTCGGTAGTGAAAGGGGAGAGTAATGTGGAGATTTTGCAGTGGGATAGTGACAGTTCTGTGAGGAGCAAGAAGATAGGGAGAGAGGGAGTTATAAGGGTAGGAGTGCCAAGAAAAGAACTAGAAGAATCTGAAAATGCCAGGGTCTCACTTGTTGCTCTGATACCATGTTAAATGTTGCATGGAAAACACACACTAGGAGATAGGATAAGCGTGAGATGTCATTATATTAACCATAGATGTATACTTATACTAGATTATATGTGACTCTTGGTTTCACAGTCCAAGGTTACTTGGACTCCTCTTTGACTGTTCGGCTTCCACACCTACCCATAGAGGATTAGGTGTCTAACATTTTCCATTAACCCTTTTCTAATGTGTGGTGGATTTTTCCATGGTTTTGTAGTTTTTGTTAAGGAACTAAAATTTTATTCTAAAGCATGGAAAATTGAATAGATAATGTATTTATGGATGCCATTTAATATTGTATTTAAATTCTATACAAAACAAAATATCGAAAAATCTTGTTGGTTATCGTAGTTTGAATTTCTACTATAAAAGCATTGTGTTAATGTATATGGGTGAAAATGTGAAGATGGCTAACACTTTTGTGAGTATTTGGGGTGGAAAGTTTTTTCCCTCCATAGTTCGGCTGAACTATTCAGGAGTTTGGCCAAACTTTTGAAATTAGTTCAGTGAAACTTTGTTTTCCATTTACATTGATGGCATAATGATGACAATGGAAAACAGGTTTTTCGCTGGAGATTGGAAAACCGAAAAACAAAGTTCATCCGAACTAAAAGTTCTCCTAAACTATTATTTTATAAATATATCTCCCGCAAATTCTTCCGAGTTTCTTTTCCGCATCTATCTCACATGATTGTATTTGAGTTCTGTCCCGTGCGAATTGAGTTGATTTGCTATTGTCCCGTGTGAATTTAGTTGATTTTCTTTCATCACGCATGAATTTAGTTGATTTTCTGTTGCACCACGGGAGTTTTTCTGATTTGCACCGTGCTGAGGAGGTAAGTTATTGTAAATTTGTTATTTTCTGTAAAAAAAATTGTTGTTTTCTTTTTTTTAATTTGATTTTTTTGTTCGTAGAGTTCTTCCACGATGTCTTCAGTGTCTTCAAGGATTTTCTTCAGCGCCTTCTGTTGCCACTTTCTAGGTACGTATGTTCCAGCAAAAAAAAATAGCTTTTAATAAAATACAAATTAGTTATTCATCTCTTTCCTTCGATATTGAATTCTCTTGCTAACTGCCCGAGACCGTTGACTTACTGCTTTGAACTTACTGCTACCTGAGACCGCCTGACTTACTGCTTTGAACTTACTACTGCCTTCGACCTTGTGAAGCCTGTTCAATCGAAGCCACTGCATAGAAGCCCTATCTATACCCGCCCCCCAAGCCATCTGCCCTCTACTCTCCCCCGCCTCCTCTCCTGCTAACTCTGCCTTTGAGCTATGGGTATGGGGTCCTTAATGTGGATTTGTGCATAAGTATTGGTCAAGATTTGAAATACCTCTCTGTAAGCTGTCCCTGTCTTTGAGAAATTCCAAGCTTAAGTCATATGATGCTGACAGCTTAGATAATAGTCAATACTAGTTATGTAATATACACTAGTCTATGTGTTTTATTCCCTGTGTTAACTAGTGTAATGAAGGCAACTCCTTCTTTCCTATGTCTACGGTTTCTTTGTTTCTATATTCAGAGCCTTCCATTTGAATATTAGTATAGAATTCGATCAATCCAGTCCCAATATCCAGAATTTTTTTCACCCTCGCTGCTCGAGCTGGCAGAAGATACGAAATAGGCAGGCTGAAGAAACCACAGGCTGGGATAAGAACCAACTGGGTATTTATGATGGTTTCTTAGCTTGAATACAACACATGCTATCATATACATGTATGTATGTTTACTCTATTCAACCATAGGTTTCATACATCCCTGTTATTAGAATCATGGTGTATATAGTAGCCAAAATACCAATGGGATTAGTACCTCTGCATCATTCTATCTTTGTCACCTACCGGAACAATATGTTTCATAGACCAACTCATAAGGAAATATGTCTGTCTTTCCCGACCTGGTTTTTCCTTACCTCCAGTCTTGCCCTACCTATGATAATTTTTTTATGCTGGCTACTAACTGGGCCTCTCCTCTGTCTCCTAAGGTGAAAACCTTCCTTACGATATTTGGGTTTACCAAGGATAGCAGTATTTGGAGCCAAGCCCGCTTTCTTCACTCCGCGAATGAAAGAAATAAATGATCTTTCAACATGCTATTATTGATGTTATTAGAACCGTAGACATCATTAAGGCTCATTGTTTCTGCTAAGAATTAACTGTTCATATCTCATATTAAAGGTTGTTAAATTAAATTTACTCAAAATTTAGGCCTCCACAAAAAGGATTTAATATTTCTAAATCATAATATTTCTTGAAATTCCTTCATGATATCTATGGTTTCTCACCTTCTTTCAATACTAAAGAATAGCCAATTTATTTCTTGATAGCTTAGAGGATAGCCAATACTAGTTATGTAATCTACATTAGTCTTTGTGTTTGATTTTCTATGTTAACTAGTGTAATGAAAGCTTCTAGTATCATGCAAGTGGTTACAGTGCATTCACCCTTATGGAATATGTACAACTTTTGTTATAATAGGTAACAGGTTATGTTAGTTATAATAATCACAATACTGAGATCAATGGTCTTTCTACATGTTATTATTGGTGTTATTAGACCCATAGACCTCATTAAGGCTCATTACTTCTGCTAAGAATTGACCGTTCATATCTCATATTAAAAGTAGTTAAACTAAATTTACTCAGAATTTGCAAAAAATATTTAATATTTCTTATCATAATATCTCTTGAACTTCTTTCATGATATCTATGGTTGCTCACCTTCGTTCAATATTGGGTAAAAGGTCATGGTCTTACCTTAATTTCTATTCTAATTCCCTTTCCTAACTTTGATTTTCATTTAATATTTATTATCATAATATTTCTTGAACTTCCTTCATGATATCTATGGTTGCTCCCCTTCTTTCAATATTGGTTTAAAGGTCATGGTCTTACCTTAATTTCTATTATAATTCCCTTTCCTAACTTCCTAACTTTTATTTTCACTTAATATTTCTTATCATAATATTTCTTGAACTTCCTTCATGATATATATGGTTGCTCACCTTCGTTCAATATTGGGTAAAAGTTCATGGTCTTACTTTAATTTCTATTCTAATTCCCTTTCCTCACTTCCTAACTTTGATTTTTATTTAATATTTCTTATCATAATATTTCTTGAACTTCCTTCATGATATATATGGTTGCTCACCTTCATTCAATATTGGGTAAAAATTCTTGTTATTACCTTAATTTCTATTCTAATTCCCTTTCCTAACTTCCTCACTTTTATTTTCATTTAATATTTCTTATCATAATATTTCTTGAACTTCCTTCACGATATATATGGTTGCTCACCTTTTTTAATATTCCAGGTAAAAGGTCATGGTCTTACCTTAACTTCTATTCTAATTTTCTTCATAACTTTGATTTTCCTTTTGACCTTGGAGATAAACCGAATCATTATATTGGGTAAAAGGTCATGGTCGTACCTTAAAATTTCTATTCTAATTCCCTTTCCTAACTTCCTAACTTTGATTTTCATTTAATATTTCTTATCATAATATTTCTTGAACTTCCTTCATGATATGTATGGTTTCTCACATTTTTTCAATATTTGGTAAAAGGTCATGGTCTTACCTTAATTTATATTCTAATTCCCTTTCCTAACTTTTCCTTTCTTCAATATTGGGTAAAAGGCCATGGTCTTACCTTAATTTCTATTCTAATTCCCTTTCCTAACTTTGATTTTCATTTAATATTTCTTGAACTTCCTTCATGATATCTATGGTTGCTCACCTTCGTTCAATATTGGGTAAAAGGTCATGGTCTTACCTTAATTTCTATTCTAATTCTCTTTCCTAACTTTGATTTTCCTTTTGACCTTGGAGATAAGCCCAATCATTAAATATGATAGTAATCCCTTCTAGGGAACTTAGTATGGGTTGCTCAGTGGTTTCAATCCCTTATGATGATGTGAGGTGGTGTTTCAAACATGGGAGTAACTTGTGTTTGCATGTGATGCTCACGGGCCATGGTTTCTTTTTTGGGTTATAGAAGGTTTAGTTCTACCTCCAAAGATAAAGTTTCTAAAAAACTTAACTTTATTCCTTAAATTCAAACTAGATCTATACTTAGGATTACTCTTTATATGTATTTCTACCATATAAATTCTAAGGATTACTCTTTTTATGTATTTCTACCATATAAATTCTAACGATAATTAATCACATATATGTGTTAAAGTAGAATATGAAATAAGCACTTTTTACACTTGGCTTGGCTCCTAGGTACATAGATGTGTGGGTTTGGGAATGCGGTTCACATGAAAAGTAATAGGGATCGATTCAGTGGAAAATTTTTATAAGATCAGGACTCAAAAAATTGTGATATTTTCCCTTCTTTCCAAGTTAATCTATCCTTCTAGAAAAATCCCTTTTAATGAAGAAGATATATCCATATTGATCCACTAATATTTTTTCACAGACAACTATTCTATTTTGGACTTTTATATCTCAAAACTATGCTCATTGAATTTATGCATCTATATCTTTAAACTACTTGAAACTATTTTATTACACCATAGGAATCAGTTCTAGAAAAACACATTAGCCATAAAAGTTTCCCATTGAAACCAAAAGTGATTTGATACAAAACATAGGTTTTAACCTTATATAGTTAATTTTTTCAAATATATGTCTTCACACGCAATTGCCTATTTCAATATCTATAACAAAATTTTCTAGTTGATAACTCTTATCATCAATATATCTGAAACCTTCACTACGTGCTTCCATGGAAGAAAAAATTTATTTTCATTCCTCCACGATGGCTCCTTCTCTGCAACATCTTATTTCTTCTAGGCTACTCTTTCCTATGTTATTTCCTTACGGCATTTATTTTGCAACATGTGGTGCAATTGCTAGTTTATTTATTTTTTAACTCTTCTTTTATCGTCGCTAGTGCGCACTCATCTTGCTACTCGTTTATAAAAAAATAAATTTAAAGAATTTAAAGTCTCTTATTATTCTTATAATATAATTTAATACTATGTTTAATATTAAAAATTACTATTGTTTAAATATAAATTTCTAGTTATTTTAAATTAAAATTTCACATAAATATATAACTAAAAAAAACTTATTAATCTTTTCGATTAACATTTATTTCCATTCTCTTATATATGTTTTTGAAATATATTGAACGAAAAAGCATTACACATCCAACGTATATAAGAATACTCTCAAGACATTAATATGATAACCTAATACATAAAGTGTATCCTACGAATATCATATAAATAAAGCTCATATCACAGCAGAAATTGGACAGTAATGAAAATTCAAAAGGTTTTTCGAAAAAGAAATGATCATTATTTTTATTGGATGTGTTCGTGAAAATGGGAAAAAAAATAGAAGGAATATAAGTAATTACTTTTTAAGATATTGTGTAATTAAGTTAAATTTTATTTATTTATTTTGGAATAGAGATTTTACAATTTTAATTTAATTATTAATATTTATTAGATAGAGTTTGAGATTTAATTTTTATAAAATATTTTAGAATATTCATACTAGTTATATAAATTAAAAATTAAGATCTATCTCGAAAGTATTTATGTTTTTTTGTTTTTTAATTAAATTGATTAATTTTAAAAAATACCTTATATGAACATAGTCCAATATGAACTCAATCATATTCTATGTTTTTTAAAATATATATATAGATATTTAATATTATTTCTTTTTATAAATTATTAATAATAATAATTTAAAATAAAGTATAATTTAGTTAGTTTTTATGATTTTTTAATTTTAACCTAGTCAGATACATAAATATATTGATGCTTATTATGGATTGATGTCTATTCACATTTATTAGCTATTTAATTCATATAATTGCACTAGTAAGACTTAATAATATAAGATAACTTTTTCTTTTTTTTTTAATAAGAAAAAAAATTTATATTTTTTTTTATTTGTAAATAAAATTGAAGTTATTAATTGGTTTTTTCTAATTTTTTATTTTTTATTTCAAATTATTAATTTTAATTAAATTAAAAAAACTAATTATATTTTTCGTTTTTGAGTAATTTATTATGTAAAATTATGTGGGTAAGAATAATGTTCAATCTCTCAAACTAACTGACACAATAGTTGTGGGGACTGGGTGGTTAGACTTGAGAATTATGGCAGTAAGTATTTTAAATATTTAAAAATATAATTATTATATGTAAATTTAAATTGTAGAACGTATAATCTACTTGAGTTGTTCACATAATAACTACAGATGGACTGCAGTTGCGGATCTGGTGGAGTAATTTCACCCCACGTACCCATTTTCCATATTTAACATGAATTTCCACCCTCACGACGCTCTACTTCAGAATTTCTAGTTGTGAGGCCTCCATAATTCTCCAATTGTTCTTATATTATGACGGGTGTATTTACACTTTCCCTGTTCATCCTTTCCTTCTCCCATATTGCTTCCTCCGGCTTCTATCCCGCTCACTCCTCTACCCCTCCTCCGACATTAAATACTTGTTCACTTCCATCTGACCACTTTGTTCGCTCTTTAAACCGTATATCCTTGTGTCCGATGAAGTGATGTATTCAGAAAATAAAAGGATTCTTAATGTTGGAAAATATAAATTCAACCAATTGTTAGGTGTCAAATTCATCTATCCATGTGTTTTAGTTTAGTTTCACTGACTCTAGTTTAGTTCAATCTCAACGTAATCATTTATTGTTGATGTCTCCAATGTAATCTTATTTAACTATTTCATAACATTGAGAAGAGCAACTCTATGCTCCATGATTTTTCCAAAATTCTTTATCACTTAATAGTCACAAAAGATATTACCATTGATGAGATATTCGAGTATCCGGCAAAACCCTTGGTTGGTTTTTTGGGGTGAGATCCATATCTACTCCATCATTGAAATATTGGATTTCTTTAAGATGGAAACCCCTTCCGTTTATCTTCCTACTTTCCATCTATTGGTTATGGCTTGGATCACTTTCCATTTACATTAAGAACAGGATTGTGCAGAGATGCTACCACAGTAATGGACCTACGACAGGGATGTTTTTCCCTTAAAGTTTTGGTAAGTGAATTTTGACCTAGAAATAGGGCGAGTCGATTCAATTAGGGTTTGTGACATCTTGCTCAGCCTATTTTTACACCTATGGAGTCGAGTTTCTTCAAAATAGTGGGGAATTTTATCATTTATTTTGTTGGGTTTGAAGAGGGCTAGAAAGAAAAGGAACACTGGTCTATCGCTTGGTTATAGGTTGATGTTTTTGTTAAATAAGGATTGGTCAATGAGTTGGAAATCCTCTCTAATATGTCTTGTTGGATTTGAAGGGTTTACTATTGGAATTTTCTATTTAGATGCCAAAAATTCCATGAGGTTGGGCATATAGAAAGGGATTTCCCCTCTCGATGTCATTCTGGCATCCCTCAGAAGATTTATCTAGATATACAAAAGGTTTGAATTCATGACTAATGTAGGTCCTAGGTCCACAAACCATCTTATTATTTGAGATCATATCAATAGTAGTCATAAGGCTCAAAGTGGTGATGGACTTCACAATGGAACATTTTCTCCCCTTACTTCCTCTCACACTATTGTTTCTAATTCTCTCCTTCTTGTTACAGACCCCCTCCCCTGATACAAGTTTACCCATTGTCCTTTTGTGTCCCTCGTCCATCTGACCCAACTACTATTATTATTCTCATGGATCTCCTTCATCCTATTCTTTCACCCCCTACTATAAGAGTTCCTTCTCCTCCTCCCAACCCTGCAGTCCTCTTTCAAAAAAAAGGACATACACCCTACGTCCCAGGAATTCCATTTAAAAGAGCCCTACTTTTTCTTGTGGTGGGATTCCAATGGACCCACCTACACCAAACCTTGTAGGCAAGAAATCAAATTTGCAGTGAGCATAAGAGAAGGTGAAATTCAAATTTCAGAAAGGAAAAAAGACATAAATTTCAAGGGCGCTTAGATAAAGTGATACTTAATAAATGATTTTTTCCCCAGGAATACATCCTCTTTCAATTCTACGGGCATCAGGGGAGCCTAAAAAAATATATACCTCAAAATAATGATGGGATATTTACAAATAGATGTAATCTTGATACATGAAACCATCTGTTCAGGACATAAGAAAAGAGTGATTTTTAAAATCATAATAAAGAATTGGTCCTTCTATCACCTTGATTCTGAGGGTTTTTTTTGGGGGGGGGGGGATTAACCACTGGTTGGATCCCACATTTTAAGGTTGTTGACTTGACTCCACTTCCATTAGGCATGATAGTGAAGCTTTAGTACAAATATTACATTTCTCTTCCATTTTTTATTGTAAATTTATATGGGCATTATGCTAATCACATTCCCTATTGGGAAGATCTAGTTCAACATGAGATTTTGAGGATCAAAACACTATAATTGGATGAAATCTAAAATTTTCCATCTCTCTTTGGGTGGTTTGGGGCCCAAGCCCAGAAATTGATCCTCAAGATTACTACTTCTCATAATTATTGGTAAAAAAGCACATAGTGGATATTGAATCCAACAAGATATAGCCCATGTGTATAAATGGGTGATGAGGAGGAAGAGATGTATGAAAAATATTATAAATATTCATTGTTTCGGAACATCCTATGATTTTAGGGTACTTTTTCATTCCATTTGTGGTCACTAGAAGGATATATGCCCATTGTTTGAATCTATTAATGTGTAAAGAAATGGAAGGAAATAAACAAATTCCTTTTTGCTTTAATCCCTATTGATTGGATTGTAGGTTTTAACCCTGAACAGAAATTATCTACACACGAATCTTATAACAAAAAATAAACAATAGCGAGAGCCTAAAACATAAGACAAATAAGCACAGAGATTTTCCCCTGGATCCAAAATCGGGATGACCAGCTAGATTTTTCATTATATTCCTTTTAGTGTTACAACACATATATATACATGCCGAAGCATACATAAACCCCAATCCATTCACCCTGAATTAGAACATAATCATAGTTCCCCTGACCGGATCTACAAAATACTAGGGGCCGAAAACCATCGTACCCCAAAACCATGTGCAAACTCATGCACAAAACATGGGTGGGTTTGCCTATGAGTGGGACCGCATACCAAAAAAAAAATTGTCAGGGCGTTGCCCCGGACCCCGACAGGGGGGGCTGCTGCGCCCGGCTCAACGTACAGCACGTGGGACTAGTCGTGGAAAGAATATAACACATACCCAACATTCTCCCACTTGTTGTTTTCTTTCCACAAGGGGCCATAGGAGAGCTTAGTCATTGGGCCAATTCTTCAACACCCATTGTTTCTCTACACCAAGAGAACTTCTGAGTTCTCACAGACTTCGTCAATGCATCTGCAACATTCTTCAAAGTGTCCACCTTTACCAGCAACACCATTTTAGCCTCAACCATATCTCTAACAAAGTGATATTGAACATCAATGTGCTTTGTCTTTGAATGATAAGCAGGGTTCTTAGCCAAGAAAATTGCACTTTGGCTATCACGTTATATCCTTATAGCTTGTTGTACCAACCCCATACTTGAACACAATCTCTGCAACCAAACTGCTTCCTTGCTTGCATGAGTGGCTGCTATGTATTTTGCCTCTGTAGTTGAAAGCGCCACTACAGACTGTCTTTTACTCATCCAACTGATTGCACCTCCAAATAGGCTAAACACATACCCACTTGTAGATCTTCTTTGGTCCAGATCTCCAGCCCAGTCTGCATCAACAAAACCACGAATGTCCAACATTCTTTCCAATCCTGGTCTTCCCTGGTAGCATAAGCCATAATCACTAGTGCCACGTAAATATTTGAAAACCCGCTTCACTGCTGTCCAATGCTCCTTCCCTGGGTTTGACATAAACCTGCTCAATACTCCCACTGCATGTGCAATGTCTGGTCTAGTACAAACCATTGCATACATCAGGCTACCCACTGCACTTGCATATGGAACACGAGACATATCCTCCTCTTCTTCTTGTGTCTTGGGACACTGTTCAGCAGATAGCTTTACACCTACAAGAATAGGAACTTTCACCGGTTTACTATCCTGCATATTGAACCTCTGCAATATAGTCTCGACATACTTCCTCTGGTTTAACCAGAGCTTCCTCTTTGCCCGATCTCTCTTAATTTCCATGCCCAAAATATAGTTTGCAGCACCAAGATCCTTCATGTCGAATTTGGAGAACAGTTGGGTCTTAAAATCTTGGATAATTTCTTTGTCATTTCCAATCAACAACATATCATCCACATACAAGACCAAATAAATAACATGGTCACCAATTAATTTAAAATAAACACAGTGATCCTCCTTGCTTCTGGTGAAGCCAAGTCCCGTATATAGGTATCAAATTTCTGATACCACATCCTTGGTGACTGTTTTAACCCATACAGAGACTTCTTCAACCTGCATACCAGTTCTTTCTTACCCTTCACCATAAAGCCTTCAGGTTGCTTCATGTAGATCTCCTCTTCTAGATCCCCGTGAAGACATGTTGTCTTCACATCCATCTGTTCTATCTCAAAATCAAATGCAGCAGCAACAGATAAACGTAATCTAATAGAAGTAACTTTGGCAACAGGAGAAAAAATATCACCAAAATCAATTCCCGGCACCTGGGAATAACCTTTCGCTACCAACCGAGCTTTGTATTTCTCCACCTTGCCTTATACATTCATCTTCTTCTTAAACACCCATTTTCTCCCAATGGGCTTCCTTCCAGCCGACAACTCCACTAGATCCCATGCATCGTTTTTGTGCAAGGATGCCATTTCATCAACCATGGCCTCCTTCCAGAGTTTTCCATCCTCTGAATCTACTGCCTCCCTGACAGTTCTGGGTTCATCATCAGTTATAGTTAAGGCAAAATCTGAACAGAAAGCAGATGGACTATACCTTTCTGGTTGCCTTCTTTCCCGAACTGATCTTCTCAAAGCTGGAGTTTGTGGCTCTTCATCTTCTGAGTCTTCTTCTGTTGTAGAGTCTGATTCATCCTCCTTTAGCTCAAACTCTATCTTCTCGGGTTCCTTTGGTAGGACTTCATGTTTAACAACATCTTTCACTTCTCTAAACACCACATCTCGGCTGTACACAACCTTCCTTGTTTCTGGGTTCCAAAGCTTGTAACCCTTTAAACCATCCTTATACCGAATAAAGATGCACCTTTCAGATTTATTATCCAACTTGGTCCTTTTCTCCTTTGGAACATGTACATATGCATCACATCCAAATACCCTTAGATGTGAAATAGAGGGTTTCTTACCAGTCCATACCTCATGTGGGGTCTTATCCTCCAACGTTGATGAAGGTGATATGTTAACTAAGTAACATGCAGTCTCCACTGCCTCTACCCAGAATTCTTGTCCTAACCCGGTACCACTGAGCATGCTTCTTGCCTTTTCCATCAGTGTTCTATTCATTCTTTCTGCAACTCCATTTTGCTGAGGTGTGTATGGAGTATTCTTTTGCCGTGCTATACCACACTTCTTACAGAACTCTTCAAATTCCTTCTTGCAGAACTCCCCACCATTATCTGTCCTCAACGCCTTTATCTTCTTCTCTGTCTGGTTTTCCACCAGAGCCTTAAATTCTTTAAATCTGTCAAAGACTTCAGATTTCTTCCTCAAGAAATATATCCATGTATTCATTGAGAAGTCATCTATGAATGAAACATAGTACACAGACTTTCCCAGTGATGGAACTGACACAGGTCCAAACACATCACTGTGCACAAGTTCTAATATCTTGTTTGCCCTCTTAGCACCAGAAGGAAAACTCACCCGATTCTTCTTCCCATATACACAATGTTCATAGAAATCAAAATCCAGAGAGCAATTAGACATACCTTCTACCATACCATTTCTATGCAGTATCCGAAGGCCCTTCTCTCCAATATGTCCAAGCCTTTGATGCCATAGCATGGTCTTTTCTCCAGAGACAGCTAGGCTTTCCACTCCTCTTTCAAGAACCACAGAACTATTACACCCATCAATAACAGTGCTACCTTGTAGCTTGTACATAGTTCCAGTCCGAACTCCCCGCATTAATACCAGTGCTCCCCGAACCATCTTGCAGGCATCTTTCTCGAACATTGTTTTTACACCTGCATCATCCATCTTGCTTACAGAAATCAGATTTCTGGCCAATGCAGGAATATGCAGAACACCAGGAAGTGTTCTAATCCTTCCACCTTGCAGCTTCAGCTTGACCTTTCCACGTCCGATGATTCTGGCCCTTCTATCATCCCCTAGGAAGACATCACCACCATCATATTTCTCATACTCGCAGAACCACTCCCTATGGGGAGTGAATTGAAAGGATGCACCTGAGTCAATCAACCATGACTCATGATCTACATGTGTATTTGAAGAAGAAGCCAAATACACATCCCCACCTTCATCCGAGGTGGTTTTTGCCTCTGCAGAAGGACCTTCATCAAGTCCCTTTCCTTTCTCAGGAGCTTTAGATATGCATTCCTTTTTGTAGTGCCCTTCCTTTCCGCATTTCCAGCACACCTTTACAAACTTTCCAGGAGATTTAGATCTCCCTCTAGATTTAGATCTCCCACTCGAAACCTTATTCTTGTTTCTATTTTGGGACCTTCCTCATACAAATAAGGCATCTCCATTTTGACCCTCCATATTTCTCCGTCTCATTTCCTCCGACAGCAAGGCTGAGACAATGTCATCAAAATTCATGGTAGTTGTATTGCTACCTATTGCAATAACCAGACTGTCCCACGAGTTTGGAAGAGAACACAACAAACTGATGCACTTATCTTCATCTGAGATTTTAATATCAACAGATGACAGCTGACTTACCACAGTATTGAAGGCGTTCAGATGCTCTGTCACTGAGTGTCCATCCTTCATCCTCAGGTTATACAATTTTTTTCGCAAGAACAACTTATTCACCAGAGACTTAGATTGGTACAAAGACCCAATTTTTTCCCACAAATTCTTCATCGTAGCTTCCCCAGATACATTCAACAATACTGAATCTGAGACACACAATCGTATTGTGCTCTTAGCCTTCCGATCTAGTTTCTTCCAGTCTTCATCTGACATTACCGTTGGTTTAGTACCTGGATCTACAGTGATCCACTGATCTTTATCCACCAGCAGATCCTCCATCTTCAGCTTCCACAACTCAAAACTCTGACCGTTAAATTTCTCGATCTCTATCTTTCCGCCGCTCGACATCTTCTTTCATAGCAAGAATTGATCCTGCAGATCTCCCACTGAATAGGTTCTACCTCAGGCCCAAGCAAAAAACCCTCAATAGTAATGGCGTCCCCTTGAAGCTGAAACAACTCTGATAACAAATGTAGGTTTTAACCTTGAATATAAATTATCTACACACGAATCTTATAACAAAAAATAAACAATAGCGAGAGCATAAAAGATAAGATAGATAAACACAGAGATTTTCCCCTGGATCCCAAATCGGGACGACCAGCTTGTTTTTCATTATATTCCTTTTAGTGTTAAACACATATATATACATGCCGAAGCATACATAAACCCCAATCCATTAACCCTACATTAGAACATAACCATAGTTGCCTTGACCGGATCTACAAAATACCAGGGGCTGAAAACCATCGTACCCGGAAACCATGTGCAAACTCATGCACAAAACATGGGTGGGTCTGCCTATGAGTGGGAACACATACCAAAAAAAAAATTTCAAGGGTGCTGCCCCGGAGCCCCCCCTGCTACGCCTGACGCAACGTACAACGCATGGCACTAGTCATGGAAAGAATATAACACATACCCAACATGGATAATATGGTTTTTTGGGCCCTTATGGATAGTTGACGAAGAAATTTGCATCAATTTCATTCAACCTCCCATATGGAACAATGTGAAAGGAATTTGAGGTGAGATAAATAGGCATCCAAAAATTTAGTAAAGTATAATCAAGCTAGGAAGAAAGCTAGACTTATTGAGGTAGAAACTAGAATTGTATAATTCTACTGTTGCTTCGAATTTGGTCCTCATAGTAGATTTTATCTATCCCACATTAGGGGAATTTTGAGGTCAAAAATGGGCCTCCTAAAGAAAATATAAAATAAGAGTGGAAATAATAATATAATATTTGATTACATCATCAAATTTTAGAGGGAAAAAATAAAAAACTACTTCTTCAACTCATATTTTCAACTTATCTCCCAAAGTTTTTACTCAAATTTTGGGTCGGAGTACTCATTGGATGCAAATTTAATTCATCATCCAATGAGTAGCCATGTTGCATACTTTCGATGGGTCCTATTACACGAAAAAAGAGAAATACATTAAAAACGTGATTGCATTCACGTTTTTTATGTATTTCTAATTTTTTGTGTAGGAGGGTCCATTGAAAGTATGAAACATGGGTACTCATTCCACGAGGAATTAAATTTATCATCCAACAAGTACTTCCACTCGAAATTTGAGTAAAAAATTTGGGAGATAAGCTGAAAATACGAGTTGAAAAAGTAGTTTTAATATTTTATTATTTTTTAATTTTTTTAGCCTTTTACTTAAAAAATGGTGAATCATCCCCCATGGTTTACATCATCATCTTGAATCATATTGGTTCTTATAAAGTTTTTTTTTTTGTACATTTTTTTTAGGAGGCCTATTTTATACTTCAAAATTCCCCTAATGGTTAACTTCTTTCAAAGAAGAGAAACATAATATTTTAATGAAGGACGAGGTACAGTGGAGAGTCAAAACAAAATCCATATGACACACATTGAGAGACGATAATATTGGATTTTTCCATCATTTTGCAAATTCAATGAGGAAAATTGACACAATGGAAAATTTCTAACTCCAATGGACCATCACTTCATTTTTTTTAGGATAAAGCATCAGAGGGGGTTCACTACCATAAATCCATTTTTAATATTGTTAGGGATGTTTTATCTAAGATATACTAAAGGCGGTGAATATTTTTCAAATTCCATTTCGAAGGAGATAAATATATCTCTACTAAAAGATGTCTCTAAACAAGAAATTTTGGTAGCACTAAATTTGATGCAAAAATAAAAGAGCCTTGGTCCAGTTAGATGTTTTGTGGAATTATATCTATATTTTTATGATATGATTAAATACAAATCATTGAAATAAATAAGGGAATCTTAAAAAACTATTAAAGTTTTGGGTTATTTTAATACTTCATTTCTTTGTCTCATCCCAAAGGCACACGGGGGTTCCTATTTCAGCAACAACAAACCAATTTCCTCTAGCAATATGATATAAAATTTGATATAAAAAATAACCACTCATAGTTTTAGAAATTATACAAACATGTATATCAATGGATTCAATCGTATCAAGCAATGTACTAAAGATATATATTGAATCCTTATACAAATCAATTGCAAAAACTAAACACGATCACCAATCACAACAAGTGCAGAAAGAAGAAAATCAAACTGCAACACATATTTTCCTAGGGAAAGCTTACTACTCAAAAACCCTCTATCTTCTATTGTATATTCACAAAGTAATCATGAAACAATTAAAATGCATTCTTCTCACAAGAGTCTCCTGCACTCTCATAACTATCTCACACTGACCAAGACAAAAATCAACCAACACTTAGCCAATTCTCAACCTCTAATCATCCTTCCTTGCTTGCACAATTCCTGATGAATGCAATCGCTATTCTTTAGGAATTTCAGCCTTCCTAAACTGCGCTAGGATAATTGGAAATCCAATGGATGTCTGGTTGCATGCGAGAAACCTACTAATCACATAACTGATATTTAACATCCTTTAAACTTTGTCTCAATTGGGTCTCCAATGGAACTAAAATGCATGCAACTATTAATAGTAAATCATTAGTTGCATGGAAGATCATTAATTTTGAATTAAATATGATTTAATTCGCTTGATCTCTCACTAGTGCAACAAGCACTTACAACTAGTTCAACTAACTTTAACTCACCTACCTGAGTTAATGAATTACTCATGCATTAAACTAATGCACCAACTGCAATTCAGACTTCATAACTAATAGAATCACTTTGCATGCCTCACCAACCACCCTCAACTCGAAATACATCAGCTAATTGAGTTTATCACACTCATTTAACTTTTACAACTGATTATGAGATAAGACTACATTTTATTATCCAATTTTATTAAGGGAAAATTAAATTAGACAATACACTAATTTAATTAATTAAATTGGCCTTCAGACTAATGTATCACTAAGACCTATGGTCCCACACTATTGTGTGTGTGGCAATTTATTGTTGGACTTTTAACACTCCCTCTCAAAAGAAACGGATTATGTACCACCCTAATCGTGCCTCTATGGTATTTGAATTTTCTCTTGGTGAGCACCTTCATCAAAATATCTACATCCTGATCTTCTGTGGGAATGTACTGAGGTAACATAATGCGCCCCTGAACACAATCTCTAAGATGGTGGTACCAGATTTCTATGTGCTTGGACCTATCATAGAATACCAGATTAACCAAGATTTTAATGCTACTCTAGTTATCACAATGTATCATCGTCAGATCCATCTAAGAACCAAAAAAACCAACCAATATCTTTCTCATCCATATGGCCTCACATGCAGCTTCAATTGTTTCCATGTACTCTACCTCCGCAGAACTGAGTGTCACATACTGCTTCTTCCTATTGTAGCAAGAAACTGTTGTCAATCCTATCCTGAAGATCGATCCTGATGTGCTCTTTCTTTCTGATGGATTGCCTACCCAATCTGCATCCGTTAAGCCTTGAAGCTTCACTCCCATTGTCCGTTTGTATCATAATTTATATTGAGTAGTGCCCCTAAGATATCTCAATAAATGCTTGCCTGCCTTCCAAAGGAGCTTGACTATCTTAACCATAGCTTGACTCAGTTGGTTAACTATGTAGAAAATTTTTGGTCTAGTGTTCATGAAGTACATTAGTGAACCCACTAGCTACGTGGAGATAGTAGAATCCAATACTTCTACTGAAGTAGCATCCTCTTTCCTCAAATTTCCTAGAAGAGGAGTCTGCTTGAGTTTATATCTCTCGATGTGAAACTTACCTATTATCTCTTTGGCATAATTTCCTAGAGAAACAAATAGCTCACCATCACGTTGCCATATTTCCAAACCAAGGAAATAGTGAAGGAGTGACGTGTCCTTCATTTTGAACACCCTTGAAAGATCCTCCTTGCAAGAATTTATTAGCTACTCATCACCTGTAAAAATTATATCACCAACATAAATTACAATAATAAAGAGCTTACCATCAACCATAATCTGGTACAGGTTCACATCCTCCTCACTTTTGGTGAAGCCCAACTTGGAGAAATAACTATCAATCCGAGTGTACCAAGTGCGAGGTGCTTCTTTCGCCCATACAGTGCTCTCTTGAGTCTACACACATGTGAATCACTATCAAATATCTCGAAACTTTTTGGCTACTCTATGTACACTTCCTCCTCAATAACTCCATTGAGAAACGCAGTTTTCACATGCATCTCATGAATGCGCCACCCCATCCGCGCTGAGATATCAAGGATAAATATAATGGAAGAGTACCTTGCAACTGGTGTGAAAGTATCCTCATAGTCAATCCCCTCAACATTTGAGAATCCTCAGGCCAAAAATCTAGCATTTTAGTTCTCCACACTCCCATCTCCCACTTTCTTCACCTTATAGATCCATCTAGATCCAACCAGCAATTTTTTGATCGGTCTTAGGACAAATTCCCATGCACTGTTATTGATGATGGACACATACTCCTCTACCATAGCGTCAACCCAAATTGGTTGATGAAATGCTTCCTCAAAGGAAGATGGTTCTATCACAATACACTTGCTCATAAGAGCCATGTATCTAGTAAACTTGTCTGGAGAATGTCTCTGTCTGCGTACAGAAATAGTTTCTCTTACATTCTCTGCCGCATCAAGCCTCACTCTATCATCTTATGTGGTGTGCCTTATATCATTTTTGGTGGATGTCTATGCATGAGTATTTTTTTCCACTACATGATCTTCATCTTGTCGCTACTCCACATCTTGAGGTTCATTCTTTCGAACCAAAAGTTCCTCATCTGCGTGCAAATCCAACTCCCTCTCAAGGGACAATCACATGGCTTTCTCCTCATCAAATTTTCTATGTCGTCTCACAACAGTCATCTTGATTTTTGGAAAATACACCCGATAGTTTTGGGGAGTATCAGTGTATCCCAAAAATATCCCAATCTCAGTTGTTGGTTTGATCTTCTTCCTGGCATCTTTGGTCACATGCACATAAACAGATGAGCCAAAAATTTGAAAATATGAAACATCAGGTTTCTTACCAGAAAAATCCTCCTCTTGTGTATTCATGCCAGGTATCTAATGAGGACTACGGTTTTCCACAAATATTGTTGTGTTGCATGCCTCAGCCCACAAATGAAATGGTAGGCCCTGATCATGCAACATCACTCATGCTACTCCCATAATTGTTCTATTCTTTATTTCTAAGACCCCATTCTGTTGTGGGTTATGAGGCACAATAAAATCTCTCTGAGTTCCTTCTTTGTTGTAGAATCTCTTGAATTCATTGGAGATGTACGCAACACCATTGTCGCTCAAAAGAGCCTTCACATGATTTCCCATATCTTTCTCCACCAGCGCTTTGAGCTCAATAAATTGTGAGAACATCTAATATTTCTTCTGCATGGAGTAGATCCAACACTTTCTAGAAAAATCATCAAAAAATATCACATAGTACTTACGATTTTCTGGGGAGGCAGTAGAGAATGGTCCACACACGTTTGAGTGAACTCTCTTAAGTATTTCCAAAGCTTGATTCTCCTTCTCGTGAAAAGTGGCCTTTGCATACTTCCCCATAATACATCTCTTGCATGTGTCTAACTACGCAAGAGCACCTTTGGCAGGACATATAGAAATATGTTTCATGACCTTCAAGGCTCTATGGTGTAGATGGCCCAATCTCCTGTGCCATAACTCACCCTCATCCCGACTCGCCACTTTTTCCACTTTACCCATCAATGTTTCACAACCATCTACATCAATTTTATATTGATTCTTCACACAAATCCAAATATTCTTGGCTTTTCTTATTTCTTTGTTTCAAAGAAAAGCTTTTCCTTCACTGAAAACAACATCATAGTCTCTATTCTGCAAAATTGCATCTAAAAATAAATTTCTCTTCAACCCTGGTACATGCATTACATTTTTGAATAAGTGTTTTCGTCACTTTCTCTAGAAGGTAACTGTAACAATCTCGAGAGCATTGTACCGCCTGTCATCAACCATTTTGATATGCATCTAAAGTACCTTCTCCTCCAAGAAATTAAAAATTTCTTTGTCTCCCATCATGTAAAAGGATGCAGCACTATCCAAGTACCACATAGATCCCATTGCACTTGATACCATGCATGAAATGAGCTAGAAGTCAATCTAAAATTGCAAGAAAAAAGACTCACCAGCTACAGATTCTGAATTCTTCATGTTCTTCTTCGTTTGTGGACAATTAGTGGAATAATGTCCATGCTCATGATAGTAAAACACTTCACTCTAGACATGTCACGTTTCTTGCAATCTTTGTTAGACTCAGATTTGTAATAATATTTCTTTCCTTTCCCCTTCCTCGCCTTAGAAGCCAAAGAAAAAGTTTCTTCATCGTCATTCTTAGGTGAAGATCCATCCCTGGTATCCTGCCTGAATTCTTCTTGCACCAAATCTGACCAAAGTCAATCCCAATGTGGCAGTTATTCCCTCCCATTGGCAGAGTCCTCATAACTATGCCAACTCTTGGGAAGTCCTAGAAGAGCTAGGCTCACCAAGTCATCATCCATGACAATAATTTCGATGCTCCCAAGCTCATCTCGACATTGGAAAAAATTTGTTAAATATCTCAGAATGGTGTCACCTTTCTCCATTTTTATTTTCTTGAGCTTGTCCTTCACTGCCAATTTTCTAAATCACTGCTGCTCTGAAACAGATCTATCAAATCTTTCCACATTGCATATGGTGTCGCTTTTCCATGGAGACTTGAGACAATGTGGTCTCGTAGTCCCTCCAGTAAGATCCTCCTCGCCTTTTCAACCTTCGTTTGAAAAGCATCAAGAAGAGCGACATCTACTACAATGGGTTTGGGAATTTCATTATCAATGAATTATTTCAAACCATTGTCCTACAATACTGCCTCCATCATTTCTTTCCACGCAATATAATTGGAACTAACCTCAAGTGCATACTCCAATCTCAAGAAATTGAAAGCCATTTCGATTTTGATCTTCGTGTCACACCAAGAATACTTTTGCAAATTCGATTTCTATTCAGTCACAAACTCAACTTCTCCTCCACTATAGTGATTTCCTTTTCTTTGATACCATGTATAAATTATACAAACATATGTATATCTATGGATTCAATCTGATCAAACAATTTACTAAAGCTAGATACCGAATACTTCTACAAATCAATTGCGGAAATTAAACATGATCTCCAATCACAATAAGTGCATAAAGAAACAAATCAAACCACAACATAGATATTTTCTCGTGGAAATTATACTGCTAAAAACCCATCTATATTCTATTGTATATTCACCAAGGAATCATGAAACAATTACAATTCACTCTTCTCACAAGAGTCACCTGCACTCTCACGACTGTCTCACAATAACCCAGACAAAAATCAACCAACACTTAGCCAATTATCAACCTCTAATTAGCCTAGATTGCTTGCGAAACTCCTGATGAATGCAATCCCTATTATTTAGGAATTTTAGCCTGCCTAAACTGTGCAAGGATCATGGGCAATCCAATGGATGTCTTGTTGTATGTGGGAAACCTAATAGTCACACAATTGATAGTTAACATACCTTTAACCTTTGTCTCAATTGGGTCTCCACTGGAATTGACATGCATGCAGCTATTAATAGTAAATCATTAGTTGCATGGTAGATCACTGATTATGACTTGAATATGATTTAATTCACTTGATGTCTCAGTAGTGCAACAAATAGTTACAACTAGTTCAGCTAACTTTAACTCGCCTAACTAAGTTAACTAATTATTCGTGCATTAAAGTAATGCACCAACTATAATTCGGACTCCATAATAAATAGAATCACTCTGCATGCCTCACCAACCACCCTAAACTTGAAATACATGTGCTAACTGATTTTTATCACACTTAGTTAATTATTACAAGTGATTATGATATAAGATTACATTTTATTGTCCAATTTAATTAAGGGAAAATTAAATTAGACACTGCACCAATTTAATTAATTAAATTGGCCTTCACACTAATCTATTACTAGGACCTGTGGTCCCACATTAATGTGTGTGTTGCAATTTATTGTTGTACTTTGAGCAATAGGATCAACTTCATTATGGTTTCTCTCATTTTCGAGCAAAAAATAAGATTCCTTCAAAATAAGAACATTCATGATGTTTTGGGATTGGCTTAGGATGTTTTTCATTTAATGAGGAAATTAAATCTAAAAGAAACTATTTTAAAATTTTTCTCTCTAAGGAATATTATAGGGTGGATTAAACCTTTCATCATATGATCCTCATCTAGATGAGTTTTTCTTTTCATTTGGTTAATTGGATCACGGAATGCCTAAAATCAACCACTTTCAATTTTATGATAAATGTAGTTCCATCTGATTCCTTTCAAGCCTCCCATGCACTTCAATAAAGATGCACGCTATCCCCTCTTTTGTGTCTTATAATTAAATAATCCTTTAGGAAGCTCACTGAATGATGTAGATCTAGGAACAGTTCCCATAGAGTAAATATATCACATAAAGTGGAAGTTTCCTACCACATATTTTTTGATGATATGTTTTGTTGTATTACAAAGGATCTCAATATTGTAGGCTTTAACCCTCTATAGAAATTACCTGCAAAATAATTATGAAAAAAAAAATATACAATGGCAAGAACATAAAACAAATATACACAAAGATTTCCCATGGATCCCAAAACTGATACTACGATATTGAATTTTCATTATGTTCCTTTCCATGTTACAATACATATATATATACTGGTTGAAGAATTCATAAATCATAATCCATAACCTTGATTTAGAACATAACCGTATTTCCCTTGATCCGATCTACAACATACCATGGGCTAAAAACCATCATGCCCAAAACCATTTGAAAAACCCATGAAAAAAACCGTGGGTTGGTCCATCCACCATTTGTAGGTATGCCCCCCATCCTTGTGTCTTCCCAACTATTATTGGGTCCACATAAAAAGAAATTCCCCAGGCGTTTTCGTGGACCCTGTGTAGTGGGCTACAAGCTTGAAGTATCTTGTTTTCTTTATAAAACCAAACAAATATGAGATGGATAACTAGGAGTGGATTGTGAATAAAATTGAAAAACACATTTCTAATTAGGAAAATACATCATTTTATAGGGGTGGTCACCTATTTTTGGTTAAATCCAACCTAGAAACTATATCGATGTATTGGAACTCTATATCGGTGATTTCGAAAGAAATTCTAAGAATTATTAGGAAAATAAGTTTCTACTTATTATGGGTGAGAGACATGAAAAGGAAAAGGGTCCCCTTAGCTAAATGGTCTAATATCATTTACCGTGAATATCTTAAGGATGGGGGTCTTAAATATATCCACCTCTTTTCAAGAAAATTGGCTGAAACAAATTTATGGAGATTGTATGTGGAAAACAATGTAGTTTAAGGTTATGAAGTCCAAGTACTTCCCTAGAAAAAATATGTTGGACTGATACAGGATGCCTGACAAACCCTAAAATGGTTCCATTGTATGGAAGGCTCTGGTCTAGGTGGCAGCACTAGTGGAGAAGTGGTTGTATTTCCATGTTGTCAATGGACGAATGATCAGGATCAATTTAGATACATGATTTATTACTGGAAATAACTACTTAAATTCCCTCCCCCCCCCACCTCGAGAGGCTATGACCCAGTTACAACTTGAAATATTAGTGGATCCTAAGGCATAAAATCCATAATATAGAGGAATTTTTGGATGGATAATATCATATTCATTGGGTTTTTTGGGGGGAACAGAAATTGAACGATACAATTATATGAAAATATTGGTGGAAAATCATATTTATCTAAAGGAAGATGTAGAGGACTTAATAATATGGTTGAAAAATCCTCAACTAATAACCTTCATAGCGAAGATTCGATACTGGGCTTGGTTTTAGGAACCCTTCAGGGATTCCAAGTTGTGGTGGTTTAAGATTATATGGGGAGTATCAAGCCCATTAAAACCAAAGTTAAATGTGTGGCTGGAATTGAATAACACACTTCTTGTGTGGGATAATCTCATTCAGTGCGGGTGGGTACAACCAAATTTATGTGCACTATGTAGTGAACATGAACAAACACACATGCACCCTTTTATGAATTGAAAATATATTTTAAATCTATAGGAAGTCTGGTGGAATTCTTCAAGCCAAAAAATCTTTGGACCGGTCAAGTACATAGTGATTTGTTTCATTCTTTGTGAGATGAAAAACTTGTACTCTCTTACAATGGTCTTCCTTGTCTTCTTATTTCTTTCATTTAGCATGCTAGAAACCTCTTAGTGTTTGAAAACAATGTACTTCCCCCAAATGTATGTGCTACATAGATTGTTGCTATGTCATGGGAATATAAACTAGACGCAAATCCAGATAAACCTCAAAATCTTATCATGTCGGTGTTGGATTATGGCATTCATTGTGGTTTTTTTACGGGGTCATTCAAGGCCATTTTCCACACCATGGTGTGGAGGTGGTGTTAATTTCATTCATGCAGGTTATGTGTATGGATATTATGTGTGACGAAGAGGTTCCAATATTAAGGCTGAGTTTACAACGCTTTGGTTCTTCTTGGTTTTGCAAAGTAAAAGGGAATATCAACGATATAGGTTATGGGGGACTGCAAGTTAGTAATCAATTGGGAAAATCACAGGATTAATGTATCAAACATTAGTCTCACCATTGTACTACATGACGTTCAAAATGTGGTGACCTCTTTCAAGTAGATTTCTTTCTATCATACTTTTAGGGAGTTAAATGTGTAGGTGGAAAACCTCTCAAAAGAAGTTCTCGCTCTCTCTTTTGAATAAATTGGTTTATATAAATTTGATAAGAAAATTGATATTGAGCCAATGGAGAACAATCTAACCTAGTAACATCATTTCTTTTGACTCCTTCCCACAAAATTGAGTTGTACGACTAATCTTCTTCGCAAGTCACCATACAAAATATCATTAAAGAAATTAAGTATCGTTGTAAGTAATTTGAACCATGTATATTGACTTTTCCTAATACATATACATATTATTTTCCTATTTAATATATACATTTTTTTTTCTTTGACAAAAACTTTAAAATACAAATATAATTTACTACAAATGAATCAACCAATACCATGCAATCTATATTGTTAGACTGATTCCTTTTAAATATTCAGAATAAGCAGTGAATCAAGAGAAATAAATTAACCAATTATATTTTATTATATTTAAAAAATAATAATTATATTATTAATATAATAAAATTAAAAAATTCAATAGCTTCAACGGATATTTTTACTGGTTGATTCCTTGTTCTTAGAACGCCTTCGCTGTTGACAGACAAGACTGAGTAGTTTAAATGGTAGAAAAGAGCTTAGAGATCGCCCTTGTACAAATATAATCACTCTATCTACAAAGTCTCTGAAGCACATAAAAATAAAAATAAAAAACTCCATAAATAATAAAGTATTTAAATATCAGTAATTCTAGTGTCACTATCAGAGTTATAGTCAACATTGTTGATATAGAAAAATTACTTCAAGTAAAATAAAGTCATATTTTATAATAGCTAACATGGGAAAGCTGTTGGATGACATCATAAAGGATCAAACGAGATGGGTTGTAATTACAGCTTGCCTCAAGGAAAACGCCCAGACCAATACTCCTGATCATTTTCATCTTATTTTGAACGCTTCATGGGTAGCTTCAACAAAACAAAATTATAGTTATATCGCAACGTATATAAGGCGTCTTTTTAAGATGTTGAGAATGCAATCTCTCAGGATTTGATGGTTGACATTACAATCTCCCGCACCACTGCAAGTCTGAGTTTAATATGCGTCCGTTAAACTTAATATATAAAATTTTGATACTATATCGTTCCCAGAATTGTTAATGTCGCAAATATCTAAAGGTCAGCAGTGAATAATAAATAAAAAGGTTGCCAGGCCGAGCTTAATATGGATATGTGTACGGACCTCAGCATAATCTGATTACAGTTTAAATATGACATAATTTGATTGTAAATGTGGAAATAACATGGATATGAGCTAATATTCACCAAATTTGCAAAATATTAATCATATTAAAATAACTAAATTGATATAGTTTTTAATAATTTGTTGCTCTTAAAATTAAATATATTTAAAAAGCAACAGCAAATCATAAATAAAACAAAAGAAAATCAAATAGTTAAAAAGAAACAGAAAATAAGAAATAAAACAGAAGAAAACCAAACTGAGTATAGGTCACTGTTTTGTTGTTACAAACAAATGGCTGACTTTAATTAGATCGGAAGAAAATCAAGCATACCAAACTGTGTATAGGTCACTGTTTTATTGCTACAAACAAATGGCTTACTCTAATTAAATTAGAAGAAAATCAAACATAACAAACTGTGTATAGGTCATTGTTTTGTTGCTACAATCAAGTGGCTTAATCTAATTAAATCATAAGAAAATCAAACATACCAAACTGTGGATAGGTCACTGTTTTGTTGCTACAAACAAATGGCTTACTCTAATTAAATCAGAAGAAAACCAAACATACCAAACTGTGTCTAGGTCACTATTTTGTCCTTACTAACAAATGGATATTCTAATGAGACATGTTTAAGAATCTTATTGACTTTTACAATTACATTATTAAAAAAAAAATTATGGTGATATTTTTAGTGTTTTATAGTTTGAAATGTATTTTTAATAATAATAATTAAAAAAAAAATTGAAATCCATGTTATTAGATTAATTATAAATTATATATTGAAATTAATGGTTTCATAAATTTGGATGATTTATAAATAGTTTTTTTATTGAAATATAGTAATATATATATATATATATATATATATATATATATATATATATATATTGAAATGTATTTTTAAATATCAAAGTTCTAAGAGATAATGATTGAATATTTTATTAAGGCATTCTTTAATTAATATGAAGCCACTAATTCAATTTTTGATTATATTGAATATAATAAAATAATATGTTAAACATGATAGAAAATAAAATCGCACCAAATATTAACTATCAAAAATTTTAAAAACATGTAAGTTTACACTCTTGTTGTTGACAAACATGGAAGTTAACCCTATTATTCTTGTAGTTAATATCAAAAATTTTAAAAACATGTAAGTTTACACTCTTGTTCTTGAAAAACATGTAAGTTAACACTATTGTTCTTGTAGTTCATATCCCAATTGTCATCATGTATGCATTCGATTATGGTTATGCAGTTTTAAATCAATGGAAAACAAGGTTATGGATCGAGTCAGACAATTTCTGCGAAGTTTTAAATTTTATATTAAAACGATCGGGATAAAACAATGTTGGGATTTAATTCCAACTACTCGCATTAATCAACAGAACGGCAAAGTTATTATGAAGGGATTGAAATACAACAAATTTAAGGCTGATGTAAAGTTGTAGAGCCGTGGGATAAGTATGAAGGCAGTGCAAGCTCCGTTCCTATCTACAACAACCAACTGCATTAAAACACCCACCAACCATATTTATTGCAGAGGCGGCAACATTCCAGAGGGGTGAGGGAACTCACTGGAAGGCTTTTGGAAGCAGCCCCCGGAAATCATCAAAGGATATATGGATTATAAACCTTAGAATAAAGCTTTTATTGTAATGTTGTTTTATTTGCCGCATATGTTTTAATTTTAAAGGTGGTTAACTTTATTTTACCACGGTACTTTATGTTTTAACTTTGGTAATATATATATTATAAATATGAGATATTTATATTTATAATATATAATATTGTAATGTCTTATATATGCCGTGAGTTTTTTTACTTGCTGTCTATTGTATTTTTGAGAACGTGAAGGCTGAAAACAGCAAAACAAAGACAGAGAGAAATTTAGAAGCACTGCGTGTGTAGTAGCCAGTTGAAGGTTTTTAACCAGTGAACCCAAAACACAGTTCTGAATATTTGTAACAGCATTTTGTTATTTTTTTATGAAATAGAGATAAGTATTCCATCTTTGTGTCTGTCTGCGTTTTAAATTTTATTTGAAACTCTGTGTTGTGTATTGGTTAAGGAATTACCCACAAATTCCAACATGGTATCAAAGCTAGTCTAGGCACTCAATGAATGAAACAGAGTTTTCTCTTCACTGCAGAAGCTGTAAGAATTTTATTGAAGCGGATTTCTCCAACAAAGAAAGCTTTTGTTTGTTTACACAGTCAATCTTTTTTATTATTTCTTTTTTTAATACAGTCAAGATGGCAGCAACAGACACCAGTCTAACAAATCCCCAACTTCCACAGTTTAATGGGAAGAATCATGAATATTGGGCTATCACTATGAGAGATCTTTTTTCCTCACAGGACATATGGGAGCAAGTTGAGAATGGCTACCCAGAACCAGCAGATGCAGCAGCGTTGGCTGCTTTGACAGCAGTAGAGAGAGATTTGCTAAAAGATAATAGGAAGAAGGACTCCAAAGCCGTCTTCTATCTTTTTCAATCTATACATGAGAGTATTTTCCCAAGGATTGTAGCAGCAACAAAGTCTAAGGAGGCATGAGATATTCTCAAGACAGTATATCAAGGCATGGATAAGGTGAAGACAACAAAGTTGCAGATGTTGAGGAAAGATCTTGAAACTCTCTGTATGAAAGAGTCAGAAAATATAGACTCATTTTTCACTCACGTTATTGGGTTGGTTACCCAAATAAGGTCTCATGGAGATACACTTCAAGAAAAGAGAATTGTGGAGAAAATATTGAGAAGTCTACCCTCAAGATTTGATGTCATAGTAGTGGCAATAGAAGAGACAAAGGATCTCTCACAATTTACAGTGGATGAGCTGAGTGCATCCCTGATGTCTCATGAACAAAAACTGAACAGAGGATCAGATTCCTCATTGGAACAAGCTTTCAAGACTCAAATGTCTTTTGGCCGAAGCATATGTCAAGGTAGAGCAAACAACAGAGGAAGAGGCAGAAGCAAAAGCAAAGGGAGAAACAACCCTGCGAATTCGAGTGGAAGAACCAGCATTCAAAACCAAAGTGAAGGATCAAGACAACAACAAGCTAATGGACAAAGGTATGATAAATCCCTAGTCCAGTATCATTATTTCAAGAAATATGGGCATTATGCCAATGAATGCAGGAAAAAGAAAAATGACATGAATAATAGGCAGAATGCTAATTTAGCAAAAGAAGATAAGAACCCAAAGATTTTTCTATTAACATGTAACATAGCATAAGATAAACAAAACAATGTATGGTTTTTAGACTCAGGTTGCAGTAACCACATGACTAGAAACATAGCAATGTTTGCCAATCTGGATGAAGATGTTAAATCTGAGGTCACAACAGGAATTGATAGTAAGATCTCTGTCAAGGGAAAAGGCAGTGCCAGTATCCTGGCAAGAAATGAAGAACAGAAGTTTGTGCCAGATGTATATTATGTACCTGGCTTAAAATGTAATCTTTTGAGCATTAGACAGCTCATTGACAAGGGCTACAATGTATTTTTTAAAGATTATGTGTGCAAAATCATGGACATACCTCCAAGTAAGAAGGTCATTGTAGAGGTGTAGATGACAAGAAATAAGATGTTTCCTCTCAAGCTTAGAGCAGACTTGAAGGAAGGAAGAAATGTAGCAGCTGTAACACAAGAGGTCTTTCAAGAGGAAGTGAAAGATGAAAACTGGTTATGGCAATTGAGATTTGGACATCTCAATTCGGAGGCCTCAACTTGTTACATAGAAAGGAAATGGTAAAAGGATTACCACTTATTGAGAAACCGGATAGCCTATGTGAAGGCTGCATCTTGGGCAAACAACACAGAGATATTTTTCCAGCAGGAAAGAGTATAAGGGCAAAGGAACCCTTAGAGATTGTCCACTCATTTTCATGTGGACCAATCCAAACTCCATCCTTAGCTGGCAAAAAATATGTTTTGACATTCATAGATGAATACACCAGAAATACATGGGTGTATTTCTTGAATCAGAAGAATGAAGTGTTTGAGAAGTTGAGCCACTTCAAAAATCTTGTTAAGAAGCAAAGTGGGCACTACATCAAAGTGCTGAGAACTGACCGAGGTGGATAATACATCTCCAAATATTTTTTGCGTTTCTGTAAGGAGAATGGCATATAGAAGCACTTTACCACGAGGTACACACCTCAGCAAAACGGTGTTGCAGAAAGGAAGAATAGGACCATCATGGACATGGTCAGAAGTATGTTGAAGGAAAAACATTTTCCAAATGAGTATTGGGCTGAAGCTGTCAATTGTGCAGCGTACATCTTGAATAGATGCACAACCAAAGCTGTCATGAATAGAATTTCGGAAAAGTGTGGAGAGGCAAAAAATAGTTCGTCACCCACAAGAAAGTATTCGTCTCTGTGGCATATGCACATGTTCCGGATTAGCTGAGAAAGAAGCTTGACAATAAGGGGGAGAAATTTATCTTTGTTGGATACAGTGATGATTCCAAAGCATACAAACTCTATAATCCATCCACCAAGAAAGCTATAATCAACAGAGATGTGCAGTTTATTGAAGAAGAAGCTTGGGATGGAAGCTTAGAGAAAATGGTGAATGTGAAGACATGTGTGTCTCATGAAGAAGAAGAGGAAGGGACAGCAACAAATAATCCCTCCACGGTGGCTCCTCCTCCACCACCGAAAGCACAACAAACCACACCACAAGCTCGAAATAGAACAGCCTTGAGAAATCAAGGAAGTGCTTCTCCAAGCACACCATAGGAAACTGAAACACCCTCGAGTTCAAGTGGAACTCCAAGTACACCAAGAAGACCGAGATTCAGAAGTCTGAGTGAGATTTATGAACAAGGAGAGGTAAATGATAATGTCGGTCTGAATTCTTTATTTGCTTTGTATTGTCATGTTGATGACCCAATTCATTTTGAGGAAGCTGTAAAAGAAGAAAAATGGATTGAAGCAATGGATGAAGAAATTGGTGCAATTTAAAAGAGTAATACATGGGAGTTACTGGAACTCCCTAAGGATAAATATGTAATTCAAGTAAAATGGGTCTACAAGACCAAGAGAAATGATGAAGGCAAGTTTGAAAGGTGTTAGCACCTGAATTGGACCCCAAGCTGCAAAAGGAAAAATAGGGTAACAACTAAACCACGCTCAGCATTGTAGCTAGCCCTACAAGGACAGGAGAGGGCTCTCTCCATAAAATAATATTCAATAAAGTGCAATAGAAATCTGATATTAGGCAAGTTAAAATGATAGGGATAAAAGGTTTAATAAAATGAATGAATTTTTCAGGGACGTGTGGGATAAAAAGGGACAGTTGAAATGGGGAATTAAATCAAGACACAGGGTATTTCATGGGGCAAGATAGGAAGGAAAATTAGCGATTAAAATTTAATGGGGATGGAATGGAAAGACTGGTGAGGAGCTGAAAAGGGCACAACAAATGGATCCTTTTCAAACAAAAGAAACAACACATAGCATGAATGATTTCCCAAGGCAGAGCATATAAATATGGATTCTACCTTTCTATCTTGAAAGCATTCAAAGGAAACATTTATGTATGAATGGAACACATAACAATTCACATATGAAATAAAGAAGGAAAAGAAATGCTAACTCTCACACCACATGGATCCCACAAATCAGAGATGCATCTCTTATTAATTCTTGTCAAACTGTACAATGTAGCGCAGAGATGTTCTTCCACACTATTCCCCTAATTTATCCAACTCAGACTACTTACAAATTATTTACAACTACAACAAATAGGCTGAAATGTGGGAACATAGATCCACAGAAAAGGGAGCTGTTCTAACAGCTAAAAATACAATCATAGAAATTAATACAACAATCTGCCCCTGAAAATAAGGGATAGCATTACATTGACTGCTTTAGAGATTTTGCTGTTAGGCTGTATGAACGAAAATAGCTAATCTGATGAACAGATTTCCTACTTTGCTGCTTGTTGTAACAATATTTGTTTTAAATAAGCTCTCGGCCCTTTGACTGTTCTTTTGCTTTCCATTATTTCTTTGTTCTCTAACTTTTTAATAAACTGCCATAGAAATAGAACCAAATGAAATTATATTCTTTGTGAAGGGAAAAACAGTGAATAGGAAGGAACGGAGTGGAGGCGGGACCCGCGTTACAATCGCAATCAGAGTTAGCTGGCCAGAGGGATATCATATTAAAACACAAGTGTAATCGGGGAGCGGGGCAGGCGGAGTAACACATTTAAAAATATGCGATGCGATTGGGGAGAACCCTTTGTAATAAACAAAACCAATAATTTTTAACTTTTACAAAGGGGAAGGTCATTTTGGTAATGAATGGTGGAGGAATTAAATGGTGGGACTAGGGGTACGAATCGCAATCAGAAATGAGAGTTAGGAGTAGGGCAGAGTGGTAAACATAAAACTTCCGATTCGATTCAGAAAGGGGAATGGAATACCTTTGTAAAAATGAAATAGAACAAATTTCCAATTTACAAAGGGGAAAGGGCTTTTGGTAATACAAATGGAGGGATATATTATGGTGGGCCCCAGGGGTCAATCGCATCGGACATCGAGAGCGGGGGTAATCGAGATCGCAATCTGGAGAATAGAAATTGCGATGCAATCGGAGGAGTGGATGCAATCGGGTCAACTGGAGGAAGGGTGTGATTGGGTCAATCATAGGAAGGGTGTGATCGGATCAATCGGAGGAAGGGTGCGATTAGAGGATCAGAGCGATCAGAGGAGGACTTACGATGCGATGATCGGAGAATGGTGCGATCAATCGCATTGGGGTATATTGCGATGCGATCAATCGCGTCGCAAATACTTGCGATTGGAACTTCAAATAAACCCGCAATTTAGAAAGGTTGTGATTGCGATTAAATAAGGGGGAGGGGACTTATAATAAATTTCTACGGGGTATGGTCGGGGAAGTGGTTTTATGCTGTGAGACTTTATAATATCCAACTTTTTATTATAAAGTTCTATGGCATCGAGGGGAAGTGGTTGGGCATAATCGCATATGTATTTATAATGTGATTTTACAATCGAAAGGGGGAAAAAGGGATTTCATAAGGAAGATATAGAACTTTAAACATAAAGTTAAAGGGGAACAAATGGGAAATAGGGGGTATATGAAGATATAAGGGCCTTTACTTCACTTAAGCATAAATTTCAACCCAGCAGTCAGTTTTGAGAGTGTAGCATATCGTTGGAAAGCTCTTTCCAGGCTCTTTCTGATGGATTTGCTTGGAGGATGATTTGGTGCTGAACATGCTATGAAAAACTTCTCTGAAGGTAGGGACATCACTTTTTGGAGATGACAGCTTCTGAATTGTGACTTATTACATATGATGATATAAAATTACATAATGAATGATAATAAAGGAAAAATATTACGTTTCACCTCAAAACATGGTTTTGAGGTGAAAATTACATCAAGACCAACAAAATGTCTCTCTGATTCTTCCTCGTGCTGTGAATTTGAGCTTATTGGCTTCCTCATGACCTTGCTGATATTATGGACATTTGACTCATTAATTTGACCATGTTGAGACCCTAGAAACTAATGAGACCCATCCTTTGACCTACTGATATGATTTTGAGAATGAAAGTGACTAATGACTAAAGACCATAGAAAGGAAAATCAGCAAGTACCTCATGAGGTACAACTGATAAAAAATTACTACCATCAAGGAATCCATGACCTAACGGAATGGTGAAATTTATTCAGTATGAGACACCTAATATGCAAATGCAAAAAGAGCAGTTTTGATCATTGATGGAAGTATGTCTAGACTGACACTAACATTGGCTCCAATGGGGATGGTAGCTCCTTGGAGGTGCCAAGAACACCGTAGACCAAGTAGCCTTATCCATTGGGCATGGAGTTAAAATGTTGAAAACTAACATAAATGCAAACTGATTCTGACTCTAGACTAACATTGAAAACTGAAATAAAACCAAACCATACACATATCATCCAAGTTTTATAGCCTTCACCTCGGGCCCCAAACTTGAATGAATGTGCATTTTGAACTTTTATTTTAGAAAAATACAATGATGATGAGATAGATTCTGATCCATGTCTTCAGCAATGCTAGTGCTTCAATAGCCTACCATTTACTTCTCCTCCAGGACAATTCTGGCCATCCATTTCTGAAAGCAAGAAGGCATTCTGACCCCTGTATGCTGTAATTTTGTATGGTCCCTTCCAAAGGTTGTCAAATTTACTGTGCTTCCCTTTGTGTTCATTTCTTGCATCCCATTTCAACACTACATCATCCAACTAAAACCTTTCTGCTTTAGTCTTCCTGTCATAGATCTTTTTAATCTTGTCCTACAACTGGCTCATTTTCTGTAACACTTCTTCTCCTTTTTGTTGAAGGTGGATCATTTGGTTAATCCTTCGCTGGTTGTCATCATCTTTGCTGCCAACTTCTTGTAATAATCTTATAACTGGAACTGTATGAGAGGTAGGAAAGATAACATCAATACCATAAACCAGCTCAAAAGGTGACATACCTATTGATTTTTTACTATTGACTCTGTCTGTCCACAGTGGATTGATAAGCTTCCAGTGCCAATTTCTTTTGTTGGCCTCCAAAATTTTCTTAATTATATTCATCAGCGATTTTTTCAATGATTCTGCCAGGCTGTTGCCTTGTGGATAATACGCTGTTGAATGGCTCAGCACGATGTTGTAATTATCACATAAATCAACCATTTTCTTTTATCTGAATGCGGCTGCATTATATGTCACAATTTTACATGGGCAACCAAAACGAGATAAAATATTTGATTCCAGGAATTGAATAATTACCGTGTCAGTTGCTTGCCTGGCAGGGATGGCCTCGATCCATTTCGTAAAGTAGTCTATCCCAGTCAGTATCCATCGATGTTGTGCTAAGGACGCGGGATGTATTTCTCCTATAAAATCTAGCCCCCACTGCTGAAAGGGTGCATTCACTGAAATAGGTTTCAAAGGAAGTGGAAGCAATTTCTTCTTCCCTTGGAAAATTTGACATTCATGACAATTCATCACTGTTTTATATAAATCAAAAAATAATGTGGGCCAATAATACCCGGCTCTCAATACCTTGTTCGCTGTAGTTTTCCAAAATAGGTGACCACCACAGTCACCTTTATGGAAATCATGCATTAACTTCTCGACTTCTTCTTCAATCAGGCAATTTAGCAAAATGCCTCCTGGATCCTTCCAAAACAGAGCACTGTTCAAGATACAATACTTTGCAGATTTGAGTTTCAAAGATCTACCTTTACTCTTAGACATGCCTGGAGGAGGCGAGAGATGCTGAAGAACATACACAATATCTTAATACCAAGGGGACTGTAGAAAAGTATATGAAATGGGAACCAGCAAACCTTCATCTTCCTCTTCCGACATTGCTGAAATGAGGTTTATATGTAAAGCACGCAGATTTGACTGGGCCATCAATTTCACCAAACCTTGGCCTTTGATCAAATTAGTAGGCTTGATCTCCAAATCGTACTCCAACATAGCAGATTTCCATTTCCCTCTTCGACCTTCTGGATCAGTTTGCATGAGCACATCCTTGACTACTGCGTTAGGGACATATGCTGTAGTGTGTGAATGTAGAATATAGACCCTGAAATATTTCAATGCCTTGACAAGAGCCAATGCTTGCTTTTCAATAATATTATATCTTAAAGCAGCATCTTTAATATTCCTACCGGAAAAGGCGATTGGCTTTTCTACTCCATCTCTCTTTTGCATTAAAACAGTGGCTGTAGTATGCTCAGATGCAAATGAAAATATAATAAAATCTTGAATATAGTCGGGATTGATCAAAACTGGGGCATTAGACAAAGCAAACTTTACCAGATTGAATGACTTGATAGCTTCCTCACTCCACTTAACAGTGATGTCTTTCTTCAACATATTGGTCATCTCTCTCAAATGCTCAGCCAGATTAGGTATAAATCTACATAAAAAATTCATCTCACCATTGAAATCCTGAATTTCTTTCTTGTTCTGTGGAAGATCTATGAGCTGGATTGCCTCCACTCTGGCTAGATCTATGTGGATGCCATCTGTAGATATGATATGACCAAGAAATTTTCCCTCATCCATGGAAAAAAAGCTCTTTTTGGGATTGAGAGAAATCCCAAATTTTATGAAACGCTGAAAAACCACTCTTAGATGGTGCAAATGCTCATCATTTGAACCTGAAAACACTGTCAAATCATCCAAATAAACAACAAGAAAGCATATTTTTCATTCGCAAAAGCAATGTCCATTGCACGCTGGAAAGTGGCTCCAGCGTTCTTCAGTCCAAAGGGCATCTTGGCATACCGGAAGGTTCCCCAGGGTGTTTTAAAGGCAGTTTTATCTTGGTCCTTCTCATGCACCAAGATTTGGTTATATCCTGAGTAGCCATCAAGTAGTGACATCCTAGATGCTCCAACTACTCTCTGCAGAATATGGTCCCTTTTTGGAAGTGGGTGATTATCTTTTAAGGATGCCTTATTCAAGTTCCGAAAGTTAATACATAGTCTTATTTCTCCAGTCTTTTTACGCACTGGGACCAAATTCGAAATCCAATCATAAAATCTAATAGGAACTATCATTCATGCTTTGTACAATATGTTTACCTCCTTTTCAATTGATGGCAGCAGCTTTGGATTGATTCTTCTCAACTTCTATCTGAAAGGCTTCTGATCCGGCTTGATAGGAATTGTATACTGAATTATGTTCTTATCATACACTTTCAAATCTGAATAATCCCATGCAAATACATCAGAAAATTCAGAAACAATTTAACATACTTCTCCTTTATCTCAGGGGATAATGCCTTTGACAATTTGACAAACTTGGGCTGATCAGCTGTTCCAATATTCACATTTTCAACTCCTTTCTCTGTGGGCACCAAGCTTGGTTTCTTTGCGACATCATCCTGATCAAAAAGCTCCTCTAGAGGTATGAGACCTCTAGGAACTACATTATCCTTTAGCTGCAATATGTCCATCTGGTTTTCTTCCAACTCCTGATCATCAGCCTCATACTCACCCTCTATTGGAGTATCTTTGAATTTTCCATCACCCTGCAAAAATGCATTGATCTCAGTATCATCCAAAAATAATTTCCAATACCTTAAATTGTCCGGAACAGTAGGCCTATGTTTGACATAGATCTCAAACTTATTGCTAGAGTTCATTGGAATCTTCAAGTTACTTGCAGTAGTGGCAAGAGAATCAGCAATAATGTTCTGCATCCTAGGCACTACTGCCAAAGTATACTCTGGGAATGTTTTCAAAATGTCCAAGACTGCATTTCTGTATTCCCTCAATCTTGGATGTTTTTCTTGATATTCTCCCTTCACCTATTTGATTATCAGTTCGGAGTCGCCATACACAGAAATCCTTTTTGCATTCAACTTCTTCAAAATTTTGAGGCTTGCAATCAAAGCCTCATATTCTGCTTCATTGTTAGAGCAATCAAAAGCTAACTTATAGGCACAAACTCTAACATTACTCGGAACCTTCTCAGGTTGAAAAATAGGAATCCTAATCCATATTCCAATTCCATCTCCATCCTTACCAACAGCTCCATCAAAATCCATACTCCACAGGCCTTCTTCTTCTTCTTGAAGGTGCTGGAAATTTTCTGCTTTCTTTTCTTTACCTTGGCTGATCTCTGGCTGTTCATTGTCCCTTTGCTGCTGGCAGGCAAGAGGTTCAGAAGTGTTTGCTGTTTTGTCCTTTTCCTGTTTGAGGACTTCTCTAAAATTCTCCGAAATCTTAGTTATTTGATCCAGTTGTACCAATTGAACATTCTCATCATTTAAACCACCATCAGAATACAAGACAAAAGACTCTAAGTCTTTATGGACAGCATTAATGGGATGATTTACAGGCTTGTCTTTGCTGGTAATCATATATTTCATTTTCTTTTCTCTATATAACTTCCTCAACTGGCCAAATACAGCGATAGTGGCATAAGAGAAGTCAAGCTACATGGTTCCCTTAAGTTTTTCACCCCATGACCTAGATAGAAGCATTCCAAACCTTGGTGGGACATCAGCAAAAACTACATCCATCAAGACATTCTTTGCTGGAATCTAATCTAAAGACACTACCAAATCTTTAATTAAACCAACACAGTGAACCCTACTTGAGTCGAAGGAATACAAGTCATGATATTTACGAGTGATGTCAAGGCCTAGCTTCCCCATGACAGCTTTGGGTATCAAATTATGTGAGGCCCCAGAGTCCAACATAGAATTATGCAGGATAAAATCATGTACTCTAAGACTCAAGTAAAAATGAGGGACTTCATTTTCTTCAGATTCTTCTGTGGCTAGACCGAAAATAAGTTTAGGGTAGTCGTCTTCTACATTGACCATATCAGAGACAAAATATATTTGCAAGACTTTGGACACCTGAGTTTTATACACACTATTCTTCACCAACTCTGTGAGGGGCATATACACTTTTAATTTAGAGATTTCATTTTCCATATTAAAGGAGGGATATTTTTCTACCTCTTAATGTGCGGGTATTTCTTCTGTGTTGACTCCTTTACTGTGTTCTGCTAGTTCTTTTCATTTGTTGTATTATCAACTGCAGGCGCTTTACTAGAAGAAGGATTAGCTGGATCCTTTCCCTTCTTCTGTGCATCATTTTTCATTTGGAGTTCCTTTCTCTTTTGAATGGGGCTGACTGTAACCTCTCTGTTCCTTAAAGAGTACTGCCTTTGCTGATCCAACAGAGCATTCATATGCCCTCTCTGATAGTCATCAGACTCTTCTTCCAGTACTGTATCATTGGCCAAAATGAAATTTTGGTCTTTTTGAATGTCTGGAGTCGTCATTGTGTATTCTTCATCTTTTGTAAGGAAAATGGGCGCACCATCAACCATGAAAAAGTGATTAGCCTCAATCACAGGATCATCATCATCTGAATCTGTTCCTTGCACGTAGTTCTACTGCAAAGGAGTTTTAATTTGTTACTGTGGTGGCGCAATTTGATCCTGCATTCTCGGATCTCTCTGTTTAATTCTGAATTGCAGCTGCTGCCCTCTGAAATTCAGATTTCTTATTTAAGGCTCAAGTCTATCTACGATGGTTAACCTATCAACCATTTTTTCTACTATTCTGATCAGAGTGTCCATTTTACTGTCTGAAGTTGAGGCCTCCTCTTTTATTGTGACTCTTTTCTCAGCTCTGGCTCGTGCTCTTTTAGCCAGCAGATTTGCTTCAACATTAACCGCTATCTTCTGCATGTCTTCAAGTGAAGACAGATCTCTTTCACGCAGCTAATATGCCATGTCGGCATCAACTCCATCGGGAAATTTTAACAATGACAGTCCCTCAGGAGGCTTCAAATTAGTTGGAATAGAATTATATACAGCGTTGAATCTCAAACAATAATCCTACACGGTTTCACCCACATTCCTTTTAATGTTCTCATATTTAGACATAATTTGAAGTGCGTTCTTTTTTACCTCCCACCGGTCCAGGAACTTAGTGTGCAACTCCTGCAACGTGCGAATTGTGCCTGGCGGTAGGGCTCTAAACCACTTTCTGACTTCGCCTCCAAAACTTTGAACAAATAGCCTCACCGTTACATTCTCTGCTTCTACCTCATGCAAATTAAAAAATTCATTCATTTTATCAACATGTTGCTAAGCCGTGATGCTATGAATGGCATCAAAAATAGGAATTTTTCTTTCATAGTCAGCTGGCATGTCATTGAGGACCTGGGGTAAGACCAGGGGTGCATACCTGGCAGCCATAACTCTAGGTGGATTTATGACAGGATTTGTAGGATTTGAGGGAGGTGTTAATGGAGGAGATGATAATTGGGAATTGACTGATGGGAATGCTGATGAATTGGGAGGGGGAAATGTTGTTCCTGATGATTCTGAAGGCTCAAGGATATTAGTTAAAGTGATGGACTGAGGAGAATTCAAAATGCAATCGTCAATGGAGGTATTTTCTCTTTGGACTTCAATATATACAAGGAAATCAGGATCTAAAACTGTATCATCAATGTCATTTTCAGACTTATTCCTAAATAAAGAAAGCTCAAAATTCTCTTCAAAGGAAAGATATTCAACAAAAAACCATTCACTGGGCCAAGTATAGGATTTAAGGACGGGTCTGGGGCTTAATGATCCTTCTTGTCTTCTGACAATTCTTGGTATAAGATTTGGATTTTCGAACACAAGGGGATGATTTGGATTTGGATTAGCTCTGGTGCATCTTCTTGAAGCCAGTGTCATTGAATTTATATTTTACAAAAATCTTATTTTGCATCCTAGCAAAAATCTGAACATCATCTTTCAAAAGTCTGGAATTATTTGATGTACTGGGGCAAATATTGCAAGTCAGATGTTATGTTTATAAAATTAGACCATAGAATGACTGAAGCAACATTTATCTACTTATGCACCTACAAAGAAATGTGCAGTTCGAAGGCTACCTGGCATAACTTCAGGCTCCGTCTGTAGTTTATAAAACAAATAACACTAACAAACTAATAATCTTGAACATTCCCCAGTGGAATCGCCAAAGATTTTAGCACCTGAATTGGACCCCAAGCTGCAAAAGGCAAAACAGGGTAACAACTAAACCACGCTCAACCTTGTAGCTAGCCCTACAAGGATAGGAGAGGGCTCTCTCCGTAAAAGAATATTCAATAAAGTGCAATAGAAATCTGATATTAGGCTAGGTAAAATGATAGGGATAAAAGGTTTAATAAAATGAATGAATTTTTTAGGGACGTGTGGGATAAAAAGGGACAGTTGAAACGGGGAATTAAATCAGGACACAGGGTATTTCATGGTTCAAGATAGGCAGGAAAATTAGCAATTAAAATTTAATGAGGATGGAATCGAAAGATTGGTGAGGAGCTAAAAAGGGCACAGCAAATGGATCATTTTCAAACAGAAGAAACAACACATAGCATGAATTATTTCCCAAGGCAGAGCATATAAATATGGATTCTACATTTATATCTTCAAAGCATTCAAAGGAAACGTTTATGTATGAATGGAACACATAACAATTCACATATGAAACGAAGAAGGAAAACAAATGCTAATTCTCATACCGCATGGATCCCACAAATCAGCGCTGCATCTCTTATTAATTCCTGTCAAAATGTACAATGTAGCACAAAGATGTTCTTCCACACTATTCCCCTACTTTCTCCAAATCAGACTTCTTACAAATGATTTACAATTACAATAAATAGGCTGAAATGTGGGAACACAGATCCATAGAAAAGGGAGTTGTTCTAACAGCTGAAAATACAATCATAGAAGGTAATACAACAATCTGCCCTTGAAAATAAGGGACAACATTACATTGACTTCTTTAAAGATTTTGCTGTTAGGCTGTATGAACAAAAATAGGTAATCTGATGAACAGATTTCCTATTTTTCTGCTTTGTGTAACAATCTTTGTTTTAAATAAGGTCTCATCCCTTTGACTATTCTTTTGCTTTCCATTATTTCTTTGTTCTCTAACCTTTTAATAAACTGCCATAGAAATAGAACCGAATGAAATTATATGCTTTGTGAAGGGAAAAATCGTGAATAGGAAGGAAAGGAGTGGAGGCGGGACCTGCGTTATAATCGCAATCAGAGTGAGCCAGGCTGAGGGATATCATATTAAGACACAAGTGCAATCACAATGGGAATCGGGGAGCGGGGAAGGCAAAGTAACACATTTACAAATATGTGATGCGATTGGGGAGAACCCTTTCTAATAAACAAAACAGATAATTTTTAACTTTTACAAAGGGGAAGGGCATTTTGGTAATGAATGGTGGAGGAATTAAATGGTGGGACCGGGGGTACGAATCGCAATCGGAAATCAGAGTTAGGAGTAGGGCGGAGTGGTAAACATAAAACTTCCGATGCGATTGGGAAAGGGGAATGGAAAACCTTTGTAAAAACGAAATAGAACAAATTTCCAATTTACGAAGGGGAAAGGGCTTTTGGTAATACAAATGGGCGGATATATTATGGTTGGCCCTAGGGGTCAATCTCATTGGAGATCGGGAGCAGGGGTAATCGCAATCGCAATCGGGAGAAAAGAACTTGCGATGTGATCGAAGGAGCGGATGCGATCGGGTCAATCGGAGGAAGGGTGCGATTGGGTCAATCGGAGGAAGGGTGCGATCGAATCAATCGGAGGAAGGGTGCGATTAGAGGATCTGAGCGATCAGAGGAGGACTTGCGATGCGATGATCAAAGAATAGTGCGATCAATCGCATTCAGGTATATTGTGATGTGATCAATCACATCACAAATACTTGCGATTTTCACTTCAAATAAACCCGCGATTTGGAAGGTTGCGATTGTGATTAAATAAGGGGGAGGGGACTTATAATAAAGTTCTATGGGGTATGGTTGGGGAAGTGGTTTTATGCGATGAGACTTTATAATATCCAAATTTTTATTATAAAGTTCTATGGCATGGAAGGGAAGTGGTTGGGCATAACCGCATATGTATTTATAATGTGATTTTACAATCGGAAGGGGGAAAAAGGGATTTCATAAGGAAGATATAGAACTTTAAACATAAAGTTAAAGGGGAACAAATGGGAAATAGGGGGTATATGAGGATATAAGGGCCTTTAGTTCACTTAAGCATAAATTTCAATCCAGAAGTCAGTTTTGAGAGTGTAGCATATCGTTGGAAAGCTCTTTTCGGGCTATTTCTGATGGATCTGCTTGGAAGATGATTTAGCACTGAACATGCCGCAGAAAACTTCTCTGAAGGTAGGGACATCACTTTGTGGAGAAGACAACTTCTGAATTGTGACTTATTACATATGATGATATAAAATTACATAACGAATGATAATAAAGGAAAAATATTACGTTTCACCTCAAAACATGGTTTTGAGGTGAAAATTACATCAAGACGAATAAAATGCCTCTCTGATTCTTCCTGGTGCTGTGACTTTCAGCTTATTGGCTTCCTCATGACCTTGCTGATATTATTGACATTTGACTCATTAATTTGACCATGTGAGACCCTAGAAACTAATGAGACCCATCATATGACCTACTGATATGATTTTGAAAATGAAAGTGACTAATGACTAAAGACCATAGAAAGGAAAATCAACAAGCACCTCATGAGGGACAACTGATAAAAAATTCCTACCATCAATGAATCCATGACATAACGTAATGGTGAAATTTATTCGGTATGAGACACCTAATATGCAAATGCAAAAAGAGCAGTTTTGATCACTGATGGCAGTATGTCTAGACTGACACTAACAAAAAGCACAAAGCAAGACTTATTGTCAAAGGCTACAGGTAGCAACAAGAGATTATGATGAAACCTTTGCACCGGTTGCAAGGATGGAAATAGTAAGAACAGTGTTGTCCATAGCAGCACAACATAAATGGAAGGTTTATCAAATGGATGTGAAATATACATTCCTGAATGTAGTGTTGACAGAAGAGGTATATGTTGAACAACCTCCAGGCTATGAAATTGAAGGCGAAGAGCACATAGTACACAACTTGAAGAAGGCTCTTTACGATCTGAACCAAGTATCAAGAGCATGGTACAGTAGGATAGATGCTTCGCTGATTGAAAATGGATTTGAGAAATGTGATGGAGAACCCACACTCTACATAAAACAAAATGATGGTAAGATACTTATTGTTGTTTTATATGTAGATGATTTAATTTTTATTGGCAATGAAGATTCTCTCATTGTTGATTTTAAAGCAGTCATGAAGAATGAATTTGAAATGACTGATTTGGGTTTTTTGAGATATTTTCTTGGAATTGAAGTAGAGCAAAATGAAAATGGTATTTTCATTTCCCAAGAAAAATATGTTGATGAAGTGTTTAAAAGGTTCAACATGCAGAACAACAAGGCAGATGTAACTCAAACTCTCATGGGGTTAAAATTGAGCAAAGAAGACAATAACAAGGATTTTGATCCAAAACTGTTTAAAAGCATAGTTGGTAGCCTCATGTATTTGACTGCAACTAGGTCGGATATAATGCACATTGTTAGTTTAATCTCTAGGTTTATGGAAAGGCCAAAAGAGACTCATTGGCAGGCAGCCAAGAGGATTCTAAGGTATGTGAATGGAATGAAGGGGTATGGTATCTTATACTCCTCATTTGAAAATTTCGAATTGACAGGTTACACTGATAGTGATTGGGCTAGAAGTGTAGATGATAGGAAGAGCACATCTGTATATGTGTTTCACTTGGGATCGAGAGAAATTTCATGGGCTTCCAAGAAGCAACCAGTAGTTGCTTTATCAATAACAGAGGCAGAATATGTGGCAGCAATATCAGCAACATGCCAAGCAGTATGATTAAGAAGTGTACTCAGATATTTGTGTCATGAACAGGAAAAAGGCACAACCATTTACTGTGATAACAGCTCAGCGATAGCTTTATCGAAAAATTATTTCTTTCCTAAAAGAACAAAGAATATTGATGCTAAATTTCATTTTATAAGAGAACTGGTTAATAATGGCGAAATTGTTTTGCAGCACTGCATAACAGAGCAGCAATTTGCTGATATCCTCACAAAACCATTAACATAGAACAGTTTTAATTATTTCAGGAAATGCCTTGATATGCAAGAAAACCCAGCAGTTAAAATTAAGGGGGATTGTTGGGAATTAATTCCAAATGCTCGCATTAATCAACAGAACGGCGAAGTTATTATGGACGGATCGAAAGACGGCAGAGTTAAGGCAGATGTGAAGTTGTAGAGCCGTGGGATAAGTATGAAGGCGATTCAAGCTCCGTTCCTATCTACAGCAACCAACTGCATTAAAACACCCACCAACCATATTTATTGCAGAGGCGGCAACATTCTGGAGGGGTGAGGGAACTCACGAGAAGGCTTTTGGAAGCAGCCCCTGGAAAGCATCAAAGGATATATGGATTATAAACCTTAGAATAAAGTTTTTATTGTAATTTTGTTTTATTTTCCGCATATGTTTTAATTCTAACGGTGGTTAATTTTATTTTACCACGGTACTTTATGTTTTAACTTTGGTAATATATATATTATAAATATGAGATATTTATAATATATAATATTGTAATGTCTTATATATATGTCGAGAATTTTTTTACTTGCTGTGTATTGTATTTTTGAGAGCCCGAAGGCTGAAAACAACAAAACAGAGACAGAGAGAAATTTAGAAGCGTTGCAGGTGTAGCAGCCAGTTGAAGGTTTTTAACCAGTGAACCCAGAACACAATTCTGAAGATTTGTAATAGCAGTTTGTTATTTATTTTATGAAATATAGACAATTATTTCATCTTTGTGTTTGTCTACGTTTTAAATTTTATTTGAAACTCTGTGTTGTGTATTGGTTAAGGAATTACCCACAAATTCCAACATGGTATCAGAACTAGTCTAGGCACTCAATGAATGAAGCAGAGTTTTCTCTTCACTGCAGAAGCTGTAAGAATTTTATTGAAGTGGTTTTCTCCAGTAGAGAAAGATTTTGTTTGTTTACATAGTCAATATTTTCTATTGTTCCGTTTTTTAATACAGTCAAGATGGCAGCAGCGAGCACTAGTCTGACAAATCCCCAACTTCCACAGTTTAATGGGAAGAATCATGAATATTGGGCTATCACTATGAGAGCTTTGTTTGCCTCACGGGACATATGGGAGCTAGTTGAGAATGGCTACCCAAAACTATCAGATGCAACATTGTTGGCTGCTTTGATAGCAGTAGAGAGAGATTTGCTAAAAGATAATAGGAAGAAGGACTCCAAAGACCTCTTCTATCTTTTTCAATCTGTACATGAGAGTATTTTCCTAAGGATTGCAGTAGCAAAAAAGTCTAAGGAGGCATGGGATATTCTCAATACAAGATATCAAGGCATGGAGAAGGTGAAGACAACAAAGTTTTAGATGTTAAGGAGAGATTTTGGAACTTTGTATATGAAAGAGTCAGAAAATATAGACTCATTTTTCACTCAAGTTATTGGGTTGGTTACCCAGATAAGGTCTCATGGAGAGACACTTGAAGATGGGAGAATTGTGGAGAAAATATTGAGAAGCCTACCCTCAAGATTTGATGTCATAGTAGTGATAATAGAAGAGACAAAGGATCTCTCACAATTTACAGTGGATGAGCTGAGTGAATCCGTGATGTCTCATGAACATAGACTAAACAGAGGATCATATTCCTCATTGGAACAAGCTTTCGAGACTCAAATGTATTTTGGCCGAAGTAGAGGTCAAGGTAGAGAAAACAAGAGAGTAAGAGGCAGAAGCCAAAACAGAGGGAGAAACAACCCTGCAAGTTCGAGTGGAAGAAGCAACAATCAGAACCAAAATGAAGACTCAAGCCAACAGCAAGCTAATGGACGAAGGTATGATAAATCCCAAGTCCATTGTCATTATTGCAAGAAATATGGGAATTATGCCAATGAATGTAGGAAAAAGAGAAATGACATGAATAATAGGCAGAATGTTAATTTAGCAAAAGAAGATAAGAGCCCAAAGATTGTGTTGTTAACATGTAACATAACACAAGATAAACAGGATGATGTATGGTTCTTAGACTCAGGTTGCAGTAATCACATGACTAGAAACATAGAAATGTTTGCCAATCTTGATGAAGATTTTAAATCTAAGGTAAAAATAGGAACTGATAGTAAGATCTCTATCAAGGGAAATGGCAGATTCAGTATCCTCACAAGAAATGGAGAACATAAGTTTGTTCTATATGTATATTATGTACCTGGCTTGAAATATGATCTTTTGAGCATTGGAGAACTCATTTAAAAGGGCTACAATGTATTTTTTAAACATGATGTGTGCACAATCATGGAAATACCTCCAAGTAAGAAGGTCATTGTAGAGGTGCAGATGACAAGCAATAGGATGTTTCCTCTCAAGCTTAGAGTAGACTTGAAGGAAGGAAGAAATGTAGCAGCTGTAACACAAGAGGTCTTTCAACAGGAAGTGAAAGATGAAAACTGGTTATGGCACTTGAGATTTGGAAATTTCAATTTCAGAGGCCTGGACTTGTTTCATAGAAAGGAAATGGTAAAAATATTACCACTTATTGAGAAACCGGACAGCCTATGTGAAGGTTGCATCTTGGGAAAACAACATAGAGATATTTTTCCAGCAGGAAAGAGTACAAGCGCAAAGGCACCCTTAGAGATTGTCCACTCAAATTTGTGTGGACCAATGAAAATGCCATCTTTAGCTGGCAACAAATATGTTTTGACATTCATAGATGACTACACCAGAAAAACATGGGTGTATTTCTTGAATCAGAAGGGAGAAGTTTTTGAGAAGTTCAGCCACTTCAAAACTCTTGTTGAGAAGCAGAGTGGGCACTAAATCAAAATGTTGAGAACTGACCGAGGTGGAGAATACATCTCCAAAGAGTTTCTACATTTCTGTAAGGAGAATGGAATATAGAAGCAGTTTACCACGAGGTACACACCTCAGCAAAATGGTGTTGCAGAAAGGAAGAATAGGACCATCATGGACATGGTCAGAATTATGTTGAAGGAAAAACATTTTCCAAATGAGTATTGGGCTGAAGCTGTCAATTGTGAAGTGTACATCTTGAATATATGCACAACCAAAGCTGTCGTGAATAGAATTCCGGAAGAAGCTTGGAGCAGCAGAAAACAGTTCGTCACCCACATGAAAGTATTCGCCTATGTGGCATATGCACATGTTCCGGATCAAGGGAGAAAAATGTATCTTTTTTGGATACAATGATGATTCCAAAGCATACAAACTCTATAATCCATTCACCAAGAAAGCTATAATCCACAGAGATGTGTAGTTTATTGAAGAAGAAGCTTGGGATAGAAACTTAGAGAAAATGGTGAATGTGAAGACATGTGTGTCTCATGAAGAAGAAGATGAAGGGACAACAGCAAATAATCCCTCCACGGTGGCTCCTCCTCTACCACTGAAAGCACAACAAACCACACCACAACATGGAAATAGAACAACCTTGAGAAATCAAGGAATTTCTTCTCCAAGCACACCATAGGGAACTGAAACACCCTCAAGTTCAAGTGGAACTCCAGGTACACCAAGAAGACCGAGATTTAGAAATTTAAGTGAGATTTATGAACAAGGAGAAGCAAATGATAATGCCAATATGAATTATTTATTTGCTTTGTATTGTCATGTTGATGACCCAATTCATTTTGGGGAAGTTGTAAAAGAAGAAAAATGGATTGAAGTAATGGATGAAGAAATTTGTGCAATTGAAAATAGTAATACGTGGGAGTTAGTGGAACTCCCTAAAGAAAAAGATGTCATTGGAGTAAAATGGGTCTACAAGACCAAGAGCAATGCTGAAGGCAAGATTGAAAGGCACAAAGAAAGACTTGTTGTAAAAAGCTACAATCAGCAACAAGGAAGAGATTATGATGAAACCTTTGCATCGGTTGCAAGGATGGAAACAGTAAGAATAGTGATGTCCATAGCAGCAAAACATAAATGGAAGGTTTATCAAATGGATGTGAAATCTGCATTCCTGAATGGAGTGTTGAAAGTAGAGGTATATGTTGAACAACCTCCAGGCTATGAAATTGAATGCCAAGAGCACAAAGTATGAAATTTCAAGAAGCCTCTTTACGGGCTGAAGCAAGCACCAAGAGCATGGTACAGTAGGATAGATGCTTACCTGATTGAAAATGGATTTCAGAAATGTGATGGAGAACCCACACTCCACATAAAAGAAAATGATGGTAAGATAGTTATTATTGTTTTACATGTAGATGATTTAATTTTTACTGGTAATGACGATTCTCTCATTGTTGATTTTAAAGCAGTCATGAAGAGTGAATTTGAAATGACTAATTTGGGTTTTTTGAGATATTTTCTTGGAATTGAAGTAGAGAAAAATGAAAATGGTATTTTCATTTCCCAAGAAAAATATGTTGACGAAGTGTTGAAAAGGTTCAACATGCATAATAGCAAGGCAACTGTAACTCCAACTGTCATGGGGTTAAAATTGAGCAAAGAAGACAACAACAAGGATTTTAATAAAAAATGGTTTAAAAGCATAGTTGGCAGCCTCATGTATTTGACTACAACTAGGCTGGATATAATGCACGTTGTTAGTTTAATCTCTAGGTTTATGGAAAGGTCGAAAGAGACTCATTGGTAGGCAGCCAAGAGGATTCTAAGGTATGTGAATGGAACGAAGGGATACGGTATCTTATACTCCTCATCTAAAAATTTTGAATTGACAGGTTACACTGATAGTGATTGAAATGGAAGTGTAGACGATAGGAAGAGCATATCTGGATATGTGTTTCACTTGAGATCGAGAGCAATTTCATGGGCTTCCAAGAAGTAACCAGTAGTTTCTTTATCAATAGCAGTGGTAGAATATGTGGCAGCAACAACAGCAACATGCCAAGCAGTATGGTTGAGAAGAGTACTCAGAGATTTGTGTCATGAACAGGAAAAAGGCACAACAATTTGCTGTGATAATAGCTCACCGATAGCTTTATTGAAAAATTCTATTTTTTATAAAAGAAAAAAGCATATTGATGCTAAATTTCATTTTATAAGAGAACTTGTTAATAATGACGAAATTGTTTTGCAACACTGCAGAACAAAGGAGAAATTCGCTGATATCCTCACAAAACTATTAACATAGAACAATTTTAATTATTTCAGGAGATGCCTGGGTATGCAAGAAAACCCAGCATTTGAAATTAAGGAGGAGTGTTGGAATTTAATTCTAACTGCTCACATTAATCAACAGAACGGTGATGTTATTATGAAGGGATCAAAAGACGGTAGAGTTAAGGCAGAAGTGAAGTTGCAGAGCCGTGGGATAAGTATGAAGGCGGTGCAAGCTCCATTCTTATCTACAACAAACAACTGCATTAAAACACCCACCAACCATATTTATTGCAGAGACAACAACATTCCGGAGGGACATTCCGGAGGGGTGAGGGAACTCACGGGAAGCATCAAAGGATATATGGATTATAAACCTTAGTATAAATTTTTTATTGCAATGTTGTTTTATTTTCTGCATATGTTTTAATTTTAATGGTGGTTAATTTTATTTTACCACGGTATTTTATCTTTCAACTTTGGTAATATATATATTATAAATATGAGATATTTATAATATATAATATTGTAATGTCTTATATATATGCAGTGAGTTTTTTTACTTGCTGTGTATTGTATTTTTGAGAGCCCCAAGGCTAAAAACAGAAAAACAGAGACAGAGAGAAATTTAGAAGCACTGTGTGTGTAGCAGCCAGTTGAAAGTTTTTAACCAGTGAACCCAGAACACAGTTCTGAAGATTTGTAACAACAGTTTGTTATTTATTTTATGAAATAGAAATAAGTATTTTATCTCTACATTTTAAATTTTATTTGAAACTTTGTGTTGTTTATTAGTTAAGGAATTACCCACAAATTCCAACATACATCAGAAATCTTTCAACTAAAATATTTGAACATATATTCTCATCTAAATAATTTTTCAAATAATACAATACATAGAAATTTATAAGTTTTTTATATAAATTAACTTAAACAAATAAGATAAAAGTTCTCTCCCAAAGATCCTACTGTGAGAAAATACATTATGAAGTTCCTCCCAATAATGATCTATATCTAGAAATCAAAATTTGTTATCAATTTAATAGAACTAAAGAACCTTTATCTATGTTAAATCCATTACCAGTTGTATGCAATTAAAAAAAAAGGAACCTTTATCTATGATGAATCCACTACCAGCTGTATGCAATAAAAAATAAGGAACCTTTATCTATGTTGAATCCATTACCAGATGTATGCAATAAATTCATTAAACGCTGTGATGCATACAGGGAGCAACAGCCCATTCGACAAGGATAATAGATCTTGTCAGCTTGGTTATTCTCTTTGAAATTAATGCATTCATATATTTGATTACAATCAAGCATAGCTCATGTGAAAGCTGGAAATCATAAATATTCATATAGTATAAACTATTATTAGGAAACGCATAAGCTTCAAATGGCGTAGTTACAGTTTATGTTATGGCTATTTCCGGCGATATAATCTTTCTTATATTAATGGAATTTCAACAATTTTGAAAAGCCTACCTTCCCAACCATTCCCTAACACAAATAATATGGACTATATTAAAAATAAAAACCAGAAAAATTGGACCGTTGGGTCGATAATGCTTCTTTCAACAAAGTAGCTGACAGGTTCAGAGTCAAACATGATTTATGTTTTGTCAATACATATGAGTTTTTAATATAGTCCATGTTATTAAAAATAAAAACCAGAACAATTGGAGTGTTGGGTCGATAATGCTTTCTTTCAACAAAGTAGCTGACAGGTTCAGAGTCAAACATGATTAATGTTCTGTCAATACATATGACTATTGCAGAGTATCTTACAATATCCATCTGATTTTTAATGAAAAATGTTTCGATGCTATTGGAAAAAAAGAAGAGCAATCAATCATATCATAGGGTGAAAGCTGGAAAATACGTCAAAGATTCGTATGATACAAATTTTATTGAGAAAAGCATAAGCTTGCCACAGCTCGATAACGCGCCTTTCAACAAATTACAAGAATCACATGTTGAGTGGTTCAGAGTCAAATAATTAACAATTCGGAGATACAGTATTGCAGAGTACCGTACAATGTCATCTGATTATTATTTTAAAACGCTGTGTTGCTATCATATATATGTGTGTGTGGGTTGGCTCTTTTCTTGAATGAAAAGAGACCAATCTGCATATAGTAGAATGCTTATCGCAGAAACACGTCTTACACCGAAAGCTGGAAATGGCAAACAGCCATATATTGTAAAATTTGATTATTAAGAGAAGAATAAGTTTGCAATAGCTCGATTACGCAGCTTTCAACGACGGCTGATAAACGCACGCAGACCAGTTCAACTTATCTTATCTTACCAGACTAGACCACTCAAACTCATCTTACAGCGAAAACTCGAAATCATATACATTCATATACATTCACGATTTTATTAAGAAAAGCATAAGCTTGCAATATGTCGATAAATTTCCTTCTAACGAACATGGAGAGAACCAGATGCTTACCGGTAAGGTTCAAATTCAAATTTCATGAATGTTTCAATAACATATAGTTGTGCACTATAATAAATGTTAAGCAGCAATTGGTCATTCTTTTATTCTTTTCAATGTTTTTATCATTTTATTTAATCATGATTATAATTTGGTTTTTTATACAGTTTTGCATTATGGTAAATAAGCACTAATCTGTCATTTATTGCTTGTTTTCGTTTTTAGTTTTTTTATTGATGATAATAATTTAGTTTTTAATATATAGAATGATTAATTTTACATGGTATTTAACATTTAGGTGGATAGGCTTTGTTCATTAAGGAATTCATTTTTTTGGGTTTAATTGCAGATTTGTTTTGGTTTAACTACAGATTTTAATGGGATAATTGAAAATAAAAAATATTAATATGTTTTTTTATTCTTTTTATTGAGCTGTTTAAATTATATTTTATCAAATTGTAATTAAAAATTTACTAAGTAAAACCTGCCTGAAAAGTTCCCTCCCACCATATGTATATTGTTCTCGATTTATAATTAAGTTTATAATATATATTTTTTTAATTTTAAGTTTATATACTTGTTATGTTTATAACTTTTATAATGTAAATAACTTTCATTATTAAGGAAGAAAATTTAAACAAATAATTGAGATTATAAAGCATTTTCTTAATTTTAAGAGGGATGGAAGATGTGAAATTAATGATAGTTATAGTCTTCTCATAAAAGAGATATGTTCTTTTTGTTAGTCATCATCCCACCTATAGTATGTGAGGTATCCCTTCATTGCATTTATTTTTCAATAGCTTTTTATTTATAGGGTTAGGGAGTTTATAGTCCTAGAGTTAAGATGTTTATAAATATAGCAATTATTAATTTATTTATAATTAATAAAATTATATTATTTACTTATAATAATAATATCTATTTATTTTGTATTTAACAATAAATAAGAATTAATTAATTAATTGAATGTAAAAACAATTTAAAAATGAAAACCTATATAGTTTTAGGTTTATAAAGCCTATAGTGTGTATAACCTTATAGGTTTATAAAGTTATGTTTACAAAATATATATATATATATATATATATATATATATATATATATATATATAATGTTTTAGATTTATAAGGGTATAGATTTACATGTAACATAAATTTTTTTATTTAACAAAATAATTATTTTCATGGATTTGGGTTTGCAATATATAAACATTTTGACATTTTGATATTTAAATTTTAGGGTTTAATATAAGTTAATATAGTATATTTTTTAGTTTTATAATAAAATTTTATATAGTTTATAATATAAATTTTCAAGTTTTTATATTAAATTCTATAATAACAAGATATTTTAGGTTGAAATATTAAGTTTTACTATTAGGATTAATAAATACATTTAATATTAATTTAACGTTAAATATATTTAATATTAAGGTTAGGTTTACAATATTATGTTTTAAGTTTAGGTTATAATAATAATAATAATACTTTAGGTTTGTAATAATAATAATTTAGTATAGTAATAATGAGTAAAATTATTATTATTAATGATATTTGAACATTTAAAATCACAAATAATCATATTAATAGTTAAATGAATATTAAAACTTATATAATATTAATAACATCTATATAACACTAATATTAATTATTAGTCATATTTTTTTTTAAATATTGACAGCATTAATATTAACATTAATAATAATGTTATTATTAATTATAACAATATTGCATTAATACTTTATTACATTAATTATAACCTAAATATATTATTATTAATAATAGTGATATTATATATATGATTAATAATAATAATAATAACAACATTCATAATAATATTGAAAAGATCTTTATAATAATTTGTTTCCAATATAGTTTTTACTGGACTCCAACCATTTTTTGGATTTAAAACCTATTGCAAAGTGTTAACCATGGAGACCTATAACGGATGGCTCATATATTTAAACCTATTCAAACCATATTCAAATCATGGTCTTGTATTTTTAATCATATTCAATTTTGGTTGAACATAATCAAACCATGGTAAAACAATGGTCAGTCATAGTCAAACCATAGTCATACACAGGGAAAATTTTAGGGGCGAATTTTAGCCCAAAGGCGAATTTTAAGGGATTTTAAATTTTAATAGGGCGAATTTTTTATATAAAACTCATTTTTTATAGTTTTATAAAATGAGCCCTATAATTATTTTAAAAATAATTATTTATTATATATTATCCCACCCAAAAAAAAATGCGCATAAAACTAAAACAATGGAATTCGCCCTCGATTTTCATGGTTGGAGTAGATTTGAATCACATTCGCCTGGATTTACAAGGTGGGAGGGAGCGGTTGGACTGATTCGCCCCATTTTTTCACTAGTTCTTTGGGGTGGTTGGGGCTTGGAATGGGCGTGGAAGTTGAATGTTGGTGCTGGGATGTGCATAGGCTCGTCGATCGCCGATCTTCTCCCCATTGTTTCACTGGTTCGCCGGGGTGGTTGGGGCTTGGAATGGCCGTGGAAGTTGAATGTTGGTGTTGGGATGTGCATTCAATTCCAAAGGTTGCAGGATTTTATTTTTTAGAGTTTGGCTTCTCTTTTACCGTGATTGTCCAAGTTTTTTTTTTCAGTATAGAGTAGAACCTATTACATTAATCCGCAGGAATCGAAGTTATCATAGCTTTCTTTGGGAAGGCATGGACGGAGCCAGATTCATTGTACAAGACAGTGTCTATTAACTTTAATTTTGAATATTTGTAATTGAATTTTGATCTTTGAAGAATTCTGCAGGAATCGAAGCTATCAGAGCTTCCTTTCGGAAGACATGGAAGGGGCCAAATTCATACAGTTTCTATTAAATGAATCTTGATATTTGAAGAATTCATTGGTATTACTGGAAAAACCCTGACATGGAAGGGGACAAATTCATACAGTCTCTATTAACTGAATTTTGATCTCTTTGAAGAATTCATTGCTATTGCAGAAGAAAACCTAGACGAGATGTCTTATCTGAGAAGGACGACTGGTCTCTGCATGACAATGTAAAATAGAAACAAAATTGAGCGAGGGTATGGCAGATACCATCCCAAATATCAAGCCCTAGAGCTTATTAGATCAGTCAGTTTAGTTAATTAGCCCTAGAAGCCCAGAAACCCGATATAATTGCATAGGTACAGAGATTCAACAAAGTTCTGCAATGTCACCTGTTAGCCTGTAAGCCATGGATTTCACAACATATCTTAAATCCCTGTTTATTCTCACGGGATCTTTGCTGCTGGTGCTTTTTGTTAGGACTTGGGTTCGTTTGCCTTCTCAGGCAAAGGTTGAACTGGATTGCTCTGAGTATGGGTCCTGGTGCACCTTTAAGAATAGTGTTCCAGGCAGCAGAATGGTGTGCTTATTTAGAAAGGAAAGCCTAAGCTGCAGCAGAAAGTTGATCACGAAAAAGAAGTTGCAAACCATCCACTGGAACCTTTGACCTTTCAGGAGATCAAGAAAGTCCAGAAGATTCTGCAACAGTCCTCAATTTTCAATCATGGTAATTTTGCACTTCACTCTGTGGTCCTAGAAGAGGCCCCAAAAGAACAAATCCTTTTATGGAAGGCAAGAAGTATCCTTCCAAGCAGGAAGGCCACAATAATAGCTTGGGCTAATGGGCATGCTTATAAACTCATTTTAGACCTTGCATCAGGCTGGATTGTTGACAATAAAATCAGTCATGAAAATGGGTATCCTGCTATGACAATGGAGGATATGACTTTGATCGTTCAAGTACCTCTGAAAAGAAAAATATTCGTAGAAATTATAGGGAAGAGAGGGTTTAACGTAAGTGACCTTTCATGCCTGCCTATTTCTCTGGGCTGGTTCGGACCTGATGAAGAAGGCCCGAGAGTGATAAAAATTCAGTGTTATTCAAGCGCAGGGACAGCAAATTTCTACATGAGACCCATTGAGGGTCTCACAGTTTTCGTTGATATGGATTCTAAGGAGGTCTTGAAAATCACAGAAAAAGGAAAAGATATACCCTTGACAAAGCCAGAGGGTACAAACTATAGACTGTCTGCCCAGAAGTATCCTTTGTTGCCCCCTCTTAATCCTATCTCCATTGAGCAGCCCAAAGGTCCCAGCTTTAAAGTTGATGGTCATCAAGTCAAATGGGGGAGTTGGGAGTTCCATCTCAAGCCTGATCCTCGTGCTGGGGTGCTCATATCACAAGCAGCTATTAAGGATCCAGACACTCGAAAACTGAGGAGGGTTTTGTACAAGGGTTTTACCTCCAAGCACTTCGTGCCTAATGATGCTTGGTATTTTCAAACCTATATGGATGCAGGTGAATATGTATTTGGACTGACTGCTACGTCTCTTGATCCACTCAATGACTGTCCAAGAAATGCCTACTACATGGACGGGGTCATGGCTAGCGATGATGGAACACCTTATGTAAGACCTAACATGGTCTGCATATTTGAGTGATATGAAGGCGACATAGCTTGGCACCACACAGAGTGTCCAATTTCAAGCATGGAGGTAAATAGTTTTTTGTTTCTTGAAATTTCTTTCCAATTTCATATAGATTAAAATAAATTCCACTATGTAATCTTTGTTTCCAAACTTGCACTGAAGTCTTCTATGTAGTTTTGCTGAGAGTAACTGGGACTATCATCAACTAAGTTCATAGGCTTTCTGTCCCTGTCTCCAACTTCTCTATCTCTACAGAGATTCTTTGGCCTTGGATGCTAGAAAAGATGCTTTTGTTTCAAGATAGAATAGAAAAGGGTTTCCTTCTCCTCCCGCTTTTTGTATTCATCCCTATTTGTCTAGCTTCTTTCCCTTTAAGATACTTTGGGTTATACTCTTCTTTTTTATTATACCATATGTCAAAAGGTTTATCAAATTTCAACTTCGAGGTTCGAAATTTGTGGAACCTAAAAAATTTGAGGTTCGATGAACTTCGTGTAGCTTCCTAGTCACTGATCAAATTTGAGGTTCGATGAACTTTATGGAACTTTTTAGTCATTGATCAAGTCCACTGATCAAGCTGATAGCTTTGTGTCACAACTCAAGCTTGTAATCTATTGTCGTAGTTTCCAAATTTATAATAACATTTTTAATGTTGAGTTCTGCCTATTTTATGTTATATTTCAGTTTGAAGTAAATATAGATAAAATGTATCGAGAAACATAATGGAAAACCTCATCTAAACCTTATAAAAACATTCAAATTTTACGTAAACCTAATCGTTGTGGAACCCAAACCATGTGACTTAGGACCTCATAGGGTGAAGTTGCTTTTTCATTCCTCTTGCAATTATTGTGACTTAGGGTGGAGCTGCTTTTGCATTCCTCTTGCAATTATTGTGACTTAGGACCTCATAGGGAGGAGCTGCTTCTGCATTCCTCTTGCTCTTATTCCACCGCTTTATAATTTGAGCCCCGTTGACTTCTTTTAGAGTTATAGTCTTGTTTGGTATAAGCATGCTTTCTCCAGAAATGTCACAGAAATGTGCCTTCTAACTTTTGTTGATCAACGTGATTAGGAATCATTTCAGGAAGTATCAAATCTCCATGGACAGATTATAACTTAGGGCGGTAATAAATGTTCTTATGAAGACTAGACTTAATATGAATAAATCTCATGCTTGGTTGTCCATATATCTCCTTCCAATCTCCATAAACGAAGTTAGGATGGGTAAAATTAGGTCGCTGCTTGGTACTCAGTGACAAGCTCCTTCACATTTAGATGTGTGCTTAGCACTTGTATAAACGTTGAAAAAAATTGATTCTTTTTCTTGCACTGGTGTACTGTTTCCTTGGTGGGTAAGAGTAGGTCGCTGCTTGGTACTCATTGACAATCTCCTTGGCATTTAGATGTTTGCTTGGCACTTGTATAAACGTAGAAAAAAAGATGATGCTTTTGTTTGCAATGGTATATTGTTTCCTTGGCACATGTATAAACCTTGAAAAAGTTTCTTTCTTCTGTTTGCACTGGCATATTGTTTGTATTTCTAATTTGTGAAATCTATTGTGTGACAGATTCGAGAAGTCAGACCAAAGGTTACCTTAGTAGCCCGCATGGCAGCATCTGTTGCAAACTATGATTATATTGTGGATTGGGAATTTTAGACTGATGGCCTTATCCGAATTAAGGTAGGAAACTCTGAAATCTTTCCTTCAGAAAGAAACTTGTCAAGTTATTTTTACTCAAGCGCAGATTAGAAGGGCTAATATTTTGACCATTTTATTTGGCACACAGGTTGGAATAAGTGGGATCTTGATGATCAAAGGTACAAAATATGAGAATTTCAACCAGATCAGATCTGAGGATGAGATTCATGGGACTTTGCTTGCTCAGAATACAATTGGTGTCATCCATGATCATTATATTACTTTCTACCTGGACATGGATGTTGATGGTATAGACAATTCCTTCGTTCAGGTCAAGATGGCCAAGAAAATGGTGAAGAATGGAAAAACTCCAAGAAATTTTTTCTGGAAAGCAGAGAGACACATAGCAAAAACAGAGAAGGATGCCCAAATTAAGTTGAGCCTCTATCAGCCATCTGACTTTCATGTGATCAATCCATTAAAGAAGACAAAGATTGGAAATCCAGTGGGATATGAAGTTGTCCCAGGGGGCACTGCTGCAAGCTTGCTCGATCACAATGATCCTCCTCAGCACCGAGGGGCCTTCACTAACAATCAGGTTTGGATTTCGATGCCCTCAAAGTTCGAATAGTTTTTGTTGTTGAAATTCACACTAAATAATCAAATAGATCTGCCAAATAGTCACATTCATGCATGGAAAATTTGAGTGGAAGGAGAAAGGCTGAGAAAAAGACAAGAAAATAGAAGTCTTAGACGTAGAAGGGAAAAAAGTGAAGTAAAAATATCATATAGATCGAACCAGCCATGAAATTTAGCAAATATACAGGTTGAAAGAGCCAGGGAACCTGGAAAATATGCAAGAAGTTTTGTGACATCAGCTAGACCTTTCTATTTTCTCACCAGAGAACATTACTAGGAGGGACTTTTGAAGGATGGAGAAGCAGGGAAGGAAGTCATCCTTATGCTGTGAGTGGCAGATCATAAAGGTGCCTGGAGCTGCTCTATCTTTTGCAGACTTGGCAATAAGAATTACACTGGTTTAAACCCCAAATAGGTTGAACTCAGGGCTTATTATTCCTACTTCCTGGTGGTATCATAGCCTAGCTAGGGGGTGGAGTTTTACAACAAACTACCTGCAATTGGGCGGAAATTTCTTGGTGTATTTGGTTTTGATGGTGATCCACATTGAAATCAGATAAGTATGCAAATTTTTTTGATTATTTGTACGTGGTAACATAATCCTTCTGATGCATAGATTCTTCTATAAAAAGAATGTTTAGTCTGAGATGGAAGCCATAGCCTCTTCTCGAAACTACCTTTAAATGATTTCTACAAACTTCATAAACTCTATTTCACACTCGGCTCACTCTATATGTGCGTAGAGTAAGGCTGGGCCAGAGCCTAACGGGTAAAATTTATTTGGTAAAATGTGAGAAACGTTGAATAGAACAGAATATTTTACCTCAAACACGAAAATTGTTTGAAACAATGAAAAATAAATTTTTGAGCTGGAGTATTACACTATTGCATACAAGAGTATTCGAAAATGATCTTTCTATTGCATTCCTATCGTTTTATTAGTGCTCTATTCAAGCATTAAGATCTCCAAACACTTGAATATTTGCCTTTTCACTGCACCATTTTTATTAGCATCGCCACTTATTTCAACATTCTGTCCCTGCACATAAATTCCATGCAAACTGGAAATACTATTATGGGGTTATGGTTTAATAATGCTAAAATCGCCGTTGGAAATGGATCCCAAAGTTTCATCTACACAAATATTTGCTTGCTACTTTATTTCCTATATGCACACTTGGTTTTGACTTCTTTTTCGATTTTCTGCAAATGATAGACCCAATCCAAAACTGTAAGTGAAAATCAAAATTTTCAATCATGATACTACACAATCAAAGTGGTGGACATGAGGTTTCTTTTAAACATTAATGAAATTTTAAAGGTAGATAGGAGGAATGCAACCCTGATTGGAGTAATACTCTGTCCACCTCCTTGGCAAGATGAGGTGATTTTGACCTTTTTCCTTTTTATGTATGGAGTATGTATTTTCTACCAATTGACTTCTCCTGCCACTCTAACACATATTTGTCTCTATACGAGATGTCTAAAATTGTGACTCTGCATTCTGGACCAACCAAGGGACGTATCTCATCATCTACTCCATTAACATTTTTATTGAAATATATCGAAATGATTCATGGTTCATAACTCGAAAGATTTAAAATAATTACAACATGGTTCCTTCTGATTTTTACCAAGAAGTAAAAACATTGCCAAGCCAAAATGATCTCAGTTTATAATTTTGGATTTGAAGTACTGGAGACAGAAAAAAAGAAGGATTATGAGCATGAAAAACTGAAGTCCTGACACCAAAGAAACTTTGGATTGGAAGTATTGGAGTCAGCAAAAAGGATGGATCATGAACATGCAACGCTGAATTCCTGACAATGTTCTCTGTGCAAATCCTCAGATGAATGTGTTTCTCACTTGTTTATTTATTGTTCATATACAAAGTGGGTATTTGAGGCTTAGCTATAATGGTCAAAGTCCAATCTAGGCAATTTTTTAAAGGCTTGCAAGGAAGATTGTTTTGTAGCTTGTTTCAAGGCTTTCCCATGCATCTTTGTTTACATTATTTGGTGGGAAAGGAATTCAAGTGTGTTCATATAATTTGACATCTCGATGGACATTGTTGTAGGAATCATTGCAAATCTATGCAAAGAATATAGGATAGATCCAAATGAAAAAATAGAGGGTCCCAATTATGCCTCCATTAGATCATGATAATTTGCGGAGTTTATTTGATGGTGCTACACAGGGTCATCCATCAATTTGCATAATTGTAGTAGTATTATTTTTGAACAAATCAAATTTTATGCATGTTAAATATTCCCCAGGGTGCAGGACAAATAATCATTCTGAATTTATTGCCTCGCTAACACTCTTTTGTATCCACTCTAAAAAATATCAAAAAGCTACAAGTTATGAGAGGTTCAAAGTTAGTAAAGAGTGACTGAGGTGGGTCAGTGTTACTGATCTCTCTCCTTAGTCTAATTCTTCTAAGGAAACTGAGATGAGTCAGCTCTTGTGAATCTGACTAGACCCTAAGTCGTACTCACAAGTTTGACTAGGTCTTCTAAGTCTGACTCATGTAACTTGGTAGCTTAATTAGAAAAGATGGCAAAAATAAAGAAAGCGCATTGTTTTGCTCTGTTTCCCCAATTTAGAGCAGAGAATTAGAAGACCTGTCAACTTTTTAAAACCCATGGCATTTTTTAAATTGTAGTATGCAGATTATCAATGAAAATTAAGTTATTTTTGTTCTCTTAATTTCTCAAGCCAACTTCAAAAATTTACCAAGTTCAAGACAATTTTTACCCTTTGGCCTTCTCAGTGATTTCCCATGTGAGTTTGGTTACTTTGATTCCAACAACACAAAGTAGGTATGATTAAAACAGTATCTACTAGCCGATTAGATGATAGTAACACCGATCCTACAAAGCATCATTATACCCTCAAGTTAGAAGGGTTCGTCTTGTGCAACCCAATAGGGTCTTAATCAACCTGGCGAAGCCCTGATAAATCATGCAGCTATTTATCTTTCAGTTTATTGATTGTCTGTAATTTAAGTTGCATTAATTAATGTTTTCTCTTTTTTCTGTTTGGTAGATGAATATGGTGTTGAATGAAACTCTAAGACTATATCCACCTGCCACATTGATGATAAGAAAAACATACAAAGAGCTCAAGCTCAGCCGGTTTATGATTCTGAAAGGTGCAGGCTTGAGTTTCCCAATTTTGGCAGTCCACCATAATGAGAAGTTCTGGGGTCCAGATGCAAACATGTTCAAGCCAGAGAGATTTGCAGAGTGTGCTTCAAAGGTAGCCGTTCACCCAAATGCCTTCTTTCCATTCTCCTTGGGCCCAAGAGCATGTGTTGGCTAGAAATTTGCCATGTTAGAGGCAAAAAGTGTTATAGCCATGATTTTATAGAGATTGTCATTCAGTGTCTCTCCTGCTTACAAGCATGTTCCCATTGCTGTGCTTACTCTACAACCTCAACATGGCATGCAGATCATATTCAAAAGTATTGAAGTAGAAACATAATGATTCTTTAATATTGTATTACTAGTTCAATGTTAATATGGCAAACTAGGCTTCCAAGGGACATTTCATAACTCCCCGAATTCAAATACAATGTTCATGTAGCAAACTATGCTTCCAAGGGACATTTCATAACTCCCCGAATTCAAATACAATGTTCATGTAGCAAACTAGGCTTCCAAGGGATAATTCATAACTCCCCGAAGTCAAAGGCTAATATGAAGAGCATGTAATTGATTTTTTAACACAGGTTCACGTTTATGTTTTCTAAAATTCAAATTTGATAAATCATAGTCACATATCTATAATCCTTTGTAAAGGATTTGTGGAATGTAATTTCAAACTTACTAAATCATAGCGAAATATTTTTAATCCTTTGTAATGGATTTATGGACTGTAATTCTCTATTAAAAACATGTTCATGTTTTCTTAAACTCAAGTTTAGTAAATGATTGTGGAATATCTGTAAGCCTGTGTAGAGGATTTGTGGAATGTAATTCTCTATCCAAAATGTGTTAATGCTTTCCTAAATCATGATGGAATTTCTCTCATCCTTTGTTGAGGACTTGGGTCTACATCGATAGTTGTTGGCATTTTTGTTTTTGGTTTATTTTTTTCAAAAATATTCCACTCATTTTTAACATGATGAGGGCTACATTGTAATATTATTCTAACGTGTGACAAACGTGACAGTCACACCACTTAATGAATGACAGGTTGAAATGGATCTGATAACTTGATGGCGATATGAAGAATTTTGGGCATCATACTGCTTGTAGCTTCCGGTATATGATTTTTCGTGGAAACTAGCACATGTCCAGGGATTAAAGTATCTATTTTTAAATCTTTGAAGGATGTTTTTTTTTAATTCAATGGTTGAGAAAGCCTTTGCGAATTCACTTTGGGATGAAATCCACTTTGTCATGAATTATTCTGAATTCTATTTTGAATTCCATGAGTTGATGGCATAATTCATCATTATGTCTATGAGGGTTTTCTTTTCAGCATTGTATTATATTAGATATCTTTTTTTGGGATTTAAGTTTGTTAAGTAAGTTATTTATCTATAAGTATGAGGTTTTTCGGCAATGAATTATATTAGATATTATTTTTTGGGATTCAACTTCATTAAGTAAGCCATTCATCTATGACCATTTTCATGAGAGGTAGTTACATTCATCTATGATCATTTCCATGAGAGGTAATAGTAATTTCCATGAGAGATAGTAGTAACTGACTAATTTCTCATGATTTTTTAATAGTCCACTTAGCACTCATTGCATCTAGTGATGCTCACAAAGGTGAAGAAGTGGTCAATCATTATGTCTAATTATAAGCTAATTAATCCATCAAAGTAATATAAACAAAATAAAAATTCAAGGGTGTATTGATAAACAAAACAAAATATAATAAGCACAGTAAAAGTCGAACAAAATAGTTTTTATTAAACTAAGTGGTAAAAAAGGAAGCTATCTAATGCAATCATGAGCTAAAGTTAATTTAAGATAGATTTGATAGTCGAACAATAAAAACTAAGTGGTAAAAAAGGAAGCTATCTAATGCAGTCATGGGTTAAAGTTAATTTAAGATAGATTTGATAGTGAATTAAATAAATAAATAAGAAAAATTATATAATTAAAACATGAAATTTAGATAGCGATGAGTTGAAATTTGGTATGAGAGATAAAATTATGATGTACAATCTTATATATAAGGTTTGTTTGAAGTTGAATTAGGTGAGAGCTTTCAAACATTCAAATTTTTTAATAGACACTTCATTTCTAATTTTAATTAAAAAAAAAGTTAATAAAATATTGAAAATTAATTGTTAAATAATATTAAAAATATTTAATCGACAAAGTGTAGATTAAATAGTGATTTGATGTATTATTAAAGTATTTCTTTTGTGACAATTTTATGTTAGACACTCATAGGCACAAATCTAATCATCTCTAAGGTAGGTGTGGTCCAGGTTAAATGTGAAAATATCAATGCCCTTGCCAGTTTTAAATCACATACTAATATCACAACTCATGGAAAACAAACAAACAAACCAAAATAATATAATATTAAAAAAATAATTAAATAATTAAAATGTTATTAAAATGAATTTAATCAAAATTATAAAATAATTCTAAAAATCCAATCAATATTGAAATAAAGGAGGCTAATGATATTAAAAAAAAATTCATTATGAAATTGGAGGTTAATGATATTACAATTATTATCATTATGAAAAATATGAAAAAGTGATATAACATATTGAATAAAATTAAATAGAAAAACAAATTTTATATTGAGTATTAGTATTTAATTATAAAAAAAATATAATTACACAATAGATATGAAAGGGTATTGTTAGACACTGTCGGGATTCCGAATTCCTCTTCTCAAAACTCACACCACATAAATCTTCAAACTATCATGAAAGGGTACTTTTAAAATAAATACAATTTATATAACTTGCTGGTTAAGGTTACTAATTGGAAAGATACCGACATTTAGAAAGATTGGAGGATTGTTGTAAGGGTCATATATGCTAAGCTCCATGTTAAGCCAAAATCTCCTTATTAAGCCCGAGATATTGAGTGATTGAATTTTTATTGTTATATTGTTTTGTAAGTTAGAAGTCTTCATGGTCCCATTTCATTATAATTGTACCATTTCTCTCCTATACATACATTAAGGAGACCTAGTCTTAGGATCATCAAATACCAACCTAGATCCATCTTAACTCTAGATCTACCCAGTACCAAGAGAGATAAAAAAAAATTTGAAAGTTTTGACCCAATGACTAAGAGCTGAGACATCTCGTATTGACCATAGACAAAGTAAAAACTCTATGGGGTCACCTATTCCTTGGGCTTAATCAATACATGTTAAGCATGACATTTCATTGAATCAAACATGGGTGGTGAGGGATTTAACAACCCACCCAAACCATTTAGTCTACCCTTACTTGACAAATCAAATATTTTTTCAATCAAAAATAAGTTTTCATCTTGAGATTTGATCCTTCTAGGTGCTTGGTAGATACAAAATTGAGATGGATATAGGTTGGTTTAATTATTAATTATAATTACTATAATTATTAATATAATTATTAATTCTATAATTTATATTTTATTTATTTTTATGTAATTGTTGAAAAATGCAGCAAGAAATTCTTAATTTGATTTTGCCTTGATTAAATTGAGAAAATTTGAATTTCCACATTAGGAGACAACTTGGATGATGTTAACTTGTGTGACATGGCTTGTGTCACCCAATTTACTCAGTTAATTAAAGTTGGAGGAGTTAGAGTTCAATTAAGCATGTGTGATTGCTAATTTGTAGCAATCAAGGTCAGTTATCTAAGGTTTTTTTTAGTTAAACTAGTTCCAACTATTGGAGGAACTAGTGGAGGGTCAAGGTCAATTATCTAAGGTTTTTTTTAGTTAAACTAGTTCCAACTATTGGAGGAACTAGTGGAGGGTCAAGTTATGTAGTGGGAATTCACTCATGTTGAAAATGGCACCAAGAAATATTCTAATTTAATTTTCCCTTGACAACTTGTACGAGTTAAACTAAGGCTGACTTAGGTGGTTTAGTTAATTCAAGTTGAGGGTCTAACTTGGGTCATGTAGAGTGGTTCCTACTTTTTAGGAGCCATGTTTGAGTTTGTTTTGACTTGTAATTAATTAATTCAATTTATCTAAGTTAAAGTCAGTTTAACTAGTTCCAACTATTGAAGGAACTAGTGGGGGGTCTAGTAGTGAGTTATCTACTCTATGATCTACCAGTTAATTGATAAATCAACCATACATAACTCATGCATGTGTGAATTGAGCATTGCCCAGTTGGGATTGGAGTTCAAGGGTAGTGTACTATCAATTTTATAATTATCTGGGTTGTATAGATGGTGCATGTAGTCAGAGGAAGATCCTAAAGGAACTACACAATCCAATGGAGGAAAATTACTATTAAATAGGAGCCTAATTCCTCATTGAACAATGCAAGGAAATAAGAGCTTGTCAGGAAACAAAATTGGCTAAATATTGGCCTAGTCTTTTCTAGGAAGCAGTGAAGTAGATAGAGATAGTGCAAAGGTTTTTCAGGTTCGAGAAAAGCATTGTAATCTTCTCATATTTTCTGACTAATGAAATATACAGATAGCAGGGTTTTTAGTTGTGGCTTTCCCCAAGAAATCATTGTGTAATGTGTTGATTGAATTATTTGTCTTGTATGCTTCATGATTTCACGATCGTTTAAATTGGTTTTCGCAATTAGTAGAGTATATTTAAGTCTATTTTTTAGAAAATTACAATTAGTAGTTTGAATCTAAAAGGAATTTCTACATGGTATCTGAGCTAAAATCACTATAGAAGAGAATAATTTGAAGTTTTCCTTGTAGGCTTTCTCTAGGACTGAGAATATGACTTCCACCAAACTCAAGATTGAGTATGCTATCGAAGGAACCCCAAATTTTTTGGCAGGGAAGATCTATATGGAGGGAGTATTAAATGACCATGGGCTACTAAATTACATCAAGACATATGTAATAGGCCCCCAACATCTGATGTCCAGGTTCTCGCTCAGTGGAAGAAGGATGTGGCTAGATCCAGGAGGATCATCGTGGAGGGTGTGAGAGACCACATAGTCTTGAAACTACACGGAAAAGAGACTCCATTTGCTATGTGGAATACTCTCAATGAGCTATTCAGTAATAAAAATGAAGCCAAGAAACTTGAACTGATGAAGAAAATGAGGATTGAAGATAAACGGTATGAGGTAGTCTTCAGAGATGGGAAAGACTACCTCAAGCATCTTGCTTCATGTCAAAACAAACAATCTGGTGTCAAGATTGAGAGCCTCTACACATTAGAAGAAGATGTATGCACAACATTAAGGAGCAAGGCAGGGATTAGAGATGTTTTGGTTGAGAGGGAGCATGATTTAGATCTCAAGAGGAATCCTCAACTAGTTGGAATTTGGGCTGACCACGAAGATTATCATGAAGAGGATCAGTAGAGACCTACAGTATGAGGAGAGTTTGAGCAAAGTGGGAAGACGGATCACATGAAGCCATACCTCCAAGAGTGACGTGGGGCTATGTAGATCCATATTCCCAAGAAAGAATAAAATTTGGGTATGATCCAGTGAAATGTCCAACTTGAGTCATGTAGAGTGGTTCCTACTTCTTAGGATCCCTGGTTGAGTTTATTTTGAGTTGTAATTAATTAATATAGTTTATCTAAGTTAAAGTCATTTTAAGTAGTTCCAACTGTTGAAGGAACTAGTGGGAGGTATAGTACTAAGTTGTATACTCTATGATCAACCAGTTAACCGATAAATAACTCATAAATAAGTTCCTCCTTTTGTTTTACCATTATGGGAAGTTGCACTTTCTCTTATCATGAGTTGTGTTATGAATGGAATGAGAAGTTACACTTTCTCTTATCCTGAACTGTTTTATGAGTGGAGTGCATAATGTTCGTTTGATGGTATTTTTATATATTGGGATGTTGAATTCTTTAATTACAAGATAAAAAATTGAATACTACTTTTCCTGGTCAAACTTTTATTTTTAAAGTTTTTAGTCAAGCGCCGTCACCGGTCAAACTTGTGAGAGGCCACTATTGTGAGAGGCCTGGATTGTGTAATAGTTGTGTAACCGCTGGTGCCTGTTGGTGATTATATGCATGGAGGAGAGCCGACCTCCATTGTTGCATTGGACTGTGGAGGGATGAGTTGAGCTTCATGAATTTATGATACCGCCCCCTCGAATTCCCCGATCCATTCCCACGAGCAAATTCTGCCATGAGCTGAGTCAGTTTGGATGTGCATAGTAGACAGTGAGGCACAACTGTCGGTTTGGAGGTGTGTTGGGATTGTCGTATTGACTCTGTTTATTAGTTATTGGCGTTTTAATTTTTGTTCGATTTGTTCTGCTCATTGAAGAAATCGGCAAAGGCATGGGCCTTTGTGTTGGAGGATTGTTGAAACAAAATGATCTGCAAAGATCCCAATTTGTTGAAACTCCTCTCCAATCTCAATATCAGTGCTAGTAGTAGCATGAGCAACAACACTATGCTTAGCATAACTAGAAGAATGTGTTTTCCAAACTGCACGAGAACTATGTTATGAACTTAATTCATAACTAATGTAATAAATATAGTCATTAATATAATAAATGTAACTACTAAATAATCAATTAGGATTATGTGAAGTAGTCATTAGTTAACTAAAAAGGCATGTCTAAAAGACATGCCTATTCATGAAAGTTCACCTGTATAGGTATTAAAGCGGGACCTCATTGTAATCGTTCAATCATCTTATATCTTATTCATATCAATAAATATTATTATTCAAATACCTCTTGTGTATTTTTAATAATTAAAGGCATTTCGCTATTAAGTCGACAAATCTACAAGTCTTGCTGCTACAGTAACCAAATCTACAATTTCCGCTGCTACAGTGGTATCAGAGGTTGCTACAAACTACTTCCCTCATGAGTCACCATGTGCCATGCTTGGTCTCGGTGGTTCTGTTCCTTCTACTCCTAGTTCAACTACCAAATCTTCATTGGAACCAATAACCCGAAGTCCACTAGACAACGATTCACCATTTTGTAGTAGTGATTCACCATTTGTACTCGTGATTCGCCATGTTTTTACAAGATAATATAATCTCGTGAGAGATTCGCCAAAAAATTATATATACATATTATATTATTAATAAAATCGCCTTCCATTTTTCCTATGTATCATGGGGATTCGCCTATTTATTATATATATAAATTTAGGGGGGTTCTTAAAATTTTCCCTGGTCATACAATTGTTAATCATATTCGTCCATATTCAATACATTGTCAACCATATTTGAACATGGTAAATGTGGAGAACTATAGTCAAACATGCTTAAAAATAGTCAAAAAAATTATTAAACATACCCATGGTTAAACAATTGCTCACCCATAGTGAACGATTAATTAAATTTTTGAATAATATTAATATTAATATGTTTTAAAACTCATTGGTTTACTAATGTGGTTGAACATGCTTGACTATTTTCAGCTATGTTTGATAGTCAACACTCTTTAACATCAGTCAAACATAATCTTCTATTATTTTTATTGATTAATATTAATAGTCAAACATAGGTAAATAAAGTCACCCTTTATAGCCAATATTTAAACACTTGACCATGATCAAACTTGTTCAACCCTATGCTTCCCATATTTGACAAAAGTCAACCTTGTTCCCTCAAAGTCATTCTTATTCAATTTAATTCAATGATATTAACTTATAGTCAACCATATCTAACCAAAGTAAAACATTTTCAACCATAGTCAATTATATTCGTCCTCGCTCGATCAAAATCAAGGTTTAGAGATCTTTAATAATAAAAAGATTAATATTAATAATGTTGAATATTAATAATAATATCAAAATTGCGACATCAAAATTGTAAAAAAATATATCCAACATTGCAATGTAACAACGATTTTCACAATGTCACAACCATTGTCAATGTTATATTACATTACAATTCATCCAAGGTTGAAATGCCACATTATAAAGTGTCGTCAACCACATTTGATAATGTGGTTCACGATGTTTTAGTAAGTTTGACTATGTTATAAAATCAACGATCTTCAACTTTAGTCAAACATGATCACCTATTAATGTTATTGATTAATATTAATAATCAAACATGTGACATCAAAATGGTAGAGGAATCTATCCAATATCGCAACCTAACAAATAATTTATCAATGTTACATTACATTCTAATTTATCCAAGGTGTAATGCAAAATTACAAAATAGATTAACCACATTTAGTAATGTGGTTGACAATCGTGGAAAATGCTTACTATGTTCTACAATCAACATTATTCAATTTTGGTCAAATATAATGACATATTAATATTAATAGTGAAACATAGCGAATCATATTAGTCAAACAAAGTCAACCTTCATAGTCAATATTTAAATAGCTAACCATGATTAAACTTGTTCGACCCTATGTTTACCATATTTAACAATAACAACCTTATTGACTCATAATTGTATTTAGTCAACATAAACTCAACCATATTGAATTATAGTCAACCATCATTGACAAAAGTCAAATATTATCTATTTTAGTCAACTAAGGTCAGCCTTAGTGAGTTACAATCAACCATGATCAACCGAGATCTCTATGGTTAGAATGGTCACACATAATCAACCATGATTAACCAAAGTTGACCATGGTCAACGAAGGTAAACTAACATCAGCATGATTAGTATGGTTTAACATTGTTAACCACAGTTTAATATATAGAATAATAATATCAAGGTTTAGTATGATTGACCATATATTAAACCGTATTCTAATCATGTTGAATCTTAATCAACCCCCATATATATATATATATATATAATATTGAGTGTATATATGTTGTTAAAAATATAAATTATTAAGTATAAAACTATGTTTAATAATAATAATAATTAACTAATCCATATATACATATATATTTTATATTTGAGTTTACAATTATTAGAATTTTATGTATATTTCAATCTATAATTATAATAATTATATTATATAATTATCATATATTTCAGTTACATATATAATATGAGTAATAAATTTTGATATATATGTGTGTGTGTGTGTGGTCATTATATTAATATCTTAAAAAATATATAATAATCATTAACCATAAAATGATGGTGAGAATGGTTGGAGAAAAATAATTATTATTAATAAAAATAATATAGGTTAATTCTGTTATAGTTTGAAATATATATATATATATATATATATATATATATATATATATATATATATATATATACACGGTTGTTATTATATAAGTATGAATAATCACAAATAGCTAATCATAATAACAAATCTAGTTTGATCATGTTTAAAGGTGACTTTGAGATTAAATCCATACAACACACTTAATGATTATTAAAGTAGTTGATATACACATGTTGGTGTATATCAACCATAGTCACCAAATACATCTCTATAAGGTAAAAAATACGGAAATTTGATAATTCATTTTGTACATCGAATTATTCTACAAGAATTCTTGTAAGTTTGTTTTAGGGAAGTTAATCATGCCACACAGAAGTAGCAACTTGTGTGTGAAATAGTGACATGTACATGGTGTAGGAGGTGACACTTATGATATAGAAACTAATTGTGAATGGAAATTTCCGAGTTTAACTTTTAGCAATTTTTTGAAAGTTATAGAAAGCTAAAATAAAACAACGTAAACTTTGAAATGGGAACTATAAAATCAAAACGGGAACTCTAGCTAAAAAATTGTTGATGCTGGAATACTATAATTTTGGAAAACCTTTAAATTTTGACAATTTTTCAAACATGACATTATGGAAAAAAATTTGACTAAATTTTTTTTAAAAATGAACACTTAAGTGAAAGAGTGAGTATTCGAGGAGGAGTTTCTTTTTTAAATGATAAAAATATGATGACTTCAAAATGTTAGCCTGACACATTGCAAAAAAAAATTATAAGCCGGCCATCAAATTGACACACAATATAGGAAAACTTGACCCATTGAAATGAAAAACTAAATATCAACAATGAAATTGACACATTGTGCCGGCGGACTCGATATTTTACAACAAAAACTTTAAAATCAACAATCAAAATGACACATAATGAGATGAGGTTGGTAGTCGATGATCGACCCAGACCCTATAGGAAAAAATTAAATAAAACAAAATAATATATATATATATATGAAAAATATAAAAGAAAAAAAAATTAAAACATTGCAAATTAAAAAAAAAACACACACACAAAAAGTTTAAAAATTAATAACAAGTAAATGGAGCTTAGGGGGTCTTGAATAAATGGTGATTGGGCTTGCTGTTTGCGAACTTCTTGATGTGAAGTCACCGCTTCAATTCCCAGCCCCGATTGGGGTGATGTATTTGGACATGATGATGAAGATGTAGTCCTACTCAGCTTACCAAAAAAAAAATTTAAGTATATAAAAATATATATTAAAACAAAATGAAATTAAAAAACATGAAAACAAAATTATTGAGAAAAATAAAACAAAAAGAAACACACAAAAAAGTAATAGGAAGTAGATAACACCCATGCTTAGTTAATTGAGTATCATGCATTAGCCATTTTCTATCAATATTAATATGCTTGGATGTTTTCCTAACTGGAACTAGGTACACACTTCTACCGAAGTTGTATTGATCAAGCATTAGCCATTTTCTATCTATATTAATATGCTTGGATTCTTCCCTAATTAAAAATAGCTACACACTTCTATCAAAACTATTAGAACATTAAAAAAAATTAAAAACATGGCAAAGAAAAATTATAAGAACATGGAAGAAAAATACAAATATAAAAATGTATGTGACATTGACATTAAAAAAAAACAAAGAAACACAAAAAAAAATACCCAAAAACAAAATTAACTTTAATATATATATATATATATATATATATATATATATATATATTATAAAAAATGTAATAAAAATAAAAAACATATTTTAAAACACAAATAATTAAAAAAATATAATATTAACCCAAAAAAAAAAACAAAAAAAGAACAATTTTGAATAATTAAAAAATATATATATATATTTTATTAAAAAAACTTACATTTATATTACAAAACCCAAACAAATAATAATAAAAACATAAAATAAATTAAAAATAAATAAGTAAAATCGCACTTTAAAAATAAATTTAAAATAGTAAAAAAAATATTAAAAACTAAACTAAAAATTAAAATTTAAAAAAATAAATAAAATTAAAGAAAAAAAAATTGCCTAGCAACACAGATGAATGGCTATAGCATGCAAGGCCAATTCTGAGAATCAGCCTACCCCTTGTGGTCACTTGACTGCCGGGTTGGGCAGTCGTGGGAGCTGCAGCCATAGTTCCCATGGTCGCCCAGCCAGGTGACTGAGCAGCCACATGGGGCTAGTCGGCCTGCCCCCTGTGGTGACTTAGTCGTCGGGCTGGGTGATCATGGGAGCTACAGCCACAACTCCCATGGTCGCCCCGCCCAGTGGTTGAGTGGCCACATCAGGTGGCCGAGCCTGAAGGCAAGGCCAGCCAACTGTGATTGCTGGGCTATCGGGCTGGTCGATCGTGGGAGCTATGGCTGCAACTCCCACGGTCGCCCGACTTGGCTGTCGAGCCACTATCGGCTAAATCTTTGTGGCTTCTCGGCCTTGCCCCCTGTGGTCGCTTGCCCGCGAGGTTGGGCGACCGTCGGAGCTGCGACTAAGCAGCATAAATTTTATTTTTATTTTTTTTTTAAATTATTTTTATTTCTTAATTGTTTTAGTTACAATTTTTTATTTTTTATTTTTATTTTTATTTTATGATTTTTTTAATTTGTTCCTCTAGTCTATTCGAAAGTGTGATTTTTATTTTTATCTTAATTTTTTTCTAATTTTTTATATGTTTTTTTAATTTTTATTATAATTTGTTTATATTTTTAATTTAAATTTAAGGCTTTTTTTTATTATGTAAAATTGTTCTATATTTTTATTTTTATTTTTTTTGGGTTGATTTTCCATTTATTTTTTTAAATTATGTGTGTTTTTTTTTTTTTTTTTTTTTTTTTTTTTTTTTTTTTTTTTTTTTTTTTTTAAGTAATATTTTTTTTTTATCATTTTTAATGTTTTTTTTTTGTGTTTTCAGATACAATTTTGTATTTGATTTTTTACATATTTTTAATGTTATTTTTTTCTTTTCAAAAAAAATTATAATTTTATTATTAAAAAAAACATTGCAAACAAAAACAAAAAAAAACATGTTTGAAAAACACCTAAAAAACTAATATCTTACGACGAAAAGCACTAAGAGACATAAGAAAACTTGAAAATGTGTTAAATAATCATCAACATTTAAAAAATAATTGTGTATACCTAGGACATAAGAACATTTAAAGTTTCAAAATTGTCTTTAAAAATATAAATGTTGATGTTTTTCAAAATATGCATGAAAATCATCAACATTTAAAAAATATATTAAAACATAATACAATAGAAAATTTAAAGTGTAAAAAATAAGACCTCTAAAAAACAGGCTCGATGTTGCATCAACACTTTTTTAAATTGATATGAAAATCATTAACATTTAAAAAAAAATGATACATAAGAAAATTTAAAGTGTCAAAAACATGCTCTCAAAAAATAAAGTGTATTCTGGAAGAGCACTTTTCAAAATCGGATTACATTTTTGCTACCTCAAGAAAGTAGGTACTCATTTCCGTTCCTGTTTAAAAGTTTACATTGTTATAACAAGAAAAAAAATATTTGTGCCTAAACTTAGAAATTTATGAAAAGTAATTAACTTTAATAAATTTTATAAAAAGTAATTGATTTTTTAAATATGTTTATATTATAATGAATCTTCTAAAAACAATTTTTGAATATTTAAAGCAGACTTGAAGGAAGGAAGAAATGTAGAAGCTGTAACACAAGAGGTCTTTCAAGAGGAAGTGAAAGATGAAAACTGGTTATGGCACTTGAGATTTGGACTTCTCAATTTCGGAAGCCTGAACTTGTTGCATAGAAAAGAAATGGTAAAAGGATTACCACTTATTGAGAAACTAGACAGCCTATGTGAAGGCTGCATCTTGGGCAAACAACACAGAGATAATTTTCCAGCAGGAAAGAGTATAAGGGAAAAGACACCCTTAGAGATTGTCCACTCAGATTTGTGTGGACCAATGCAAACACCATCTTTAGCTGGAAACAAATATGTTTTGACATTCATAGATGACTACACCAGAAAGACATGGGTGTATTTCTTGAACCAGAAGAGTGAAGTGTTTGAGAAGTCTGGCCACTTCAAAACTCTTGTTGAGAAGCAGAGTGGGCACTACATCAAAGTACTGAGAACTGGCTGAGGTGGTGTCACGTCTCCCAGACCCAGCTTCTTATCCACATAACATAAACTCAGATATACTCTGCTTGATGCACCAGATAACATTCAAAAGTTTTCTATTGAATCAATTACAAATTCATACTGTTATCCGGTATTTAATTTCTTTTTAGTAATTATAGGCAGCCATGGGAATATAAGAATTTCCATGAGGTGAGAATTTTTTGGGTCGACCTCCACTCTTCCTCACCCATCTAGTTGACTTATATATATATATATATATATATATATATATATATATATATATATATATATTAGTTGTATTTCTTCAGTCACTTTTTCGTAGTTTTGTCCACTTATCGATCGTAATAGTTCCTTCCCTCAAACTTTCCGCTTGCAAGGATTTATAGACTTTTTCGCATCTATAATTATAAGGTTTCAGCATGTTGTATAGATGTATGCATCCACATATACATTTCATTCATATTCGCTAACTTTCGTTGCTCCTAACCATTTTTCAGCAGTTTATATGGAAGGTAAATAGATGCTCTTTTCCTAGTAATTTTAAATATGCTTACAATCTTCCTTTACACATACTTTTATCACATATAACTGTAGGGCTCTTCCCTTATATTATTGTTATGATTCTTCAACATACTTTCAATTCTGGTGCCTCTTAATCTCTTCCCTTGGAGAAATAGGATTTAGAAATTTTTCTCCAATCAAATGGAAATAAGGAAACCGAAGTTGATATTTTATATTCCCTAGATTTAGTTCCTCGTTCTTAGTTAGGATTAAATTTTTGGTTTCATATAATTAAACTTTCATGACATAAAACAATATAAATTCAGAGTTCTACAATCCTTGTCACTGCAGTATGACTGTTCTACTGCCATCAATACTTTTATGACAGGTTTAGTTGTTTTGCACTTGCTGTTCCTGGTTACGGTTTTGCTAACATTTTCTGTCTATACCCAGCAAATAAATTTCCATTTAAAAGACAGCAAGCTACACCTGTACATTGTTATTAGATTAGATATTCAAATGATCTATCATCTCTAACTTCATTACTACAAGGTACTTATCCCTATAATCCAACCATTTGTCTCTCCTATCAATATACTAGATTTTCAGCTATTAGATCTAGATTGTAATTGCACAAGGTACTGGACAACCATTCAATCTCAAATTTGCATAAGAATTTATAACATAACAATTCATAAACCTAGATATATTTAATACAAATTTAAATAAATCTCCAAATTTATGCATGCATACCGATACTATGACCAGTCCTCCCAACCTTAGAGTTCGTCTATCTCCAAAACTCACCCCCGAGCTGAGATCCTCCAAGAACAGACTAACTCAATCTGTTCTGGAGCAGCTTATTTAAGCTATGCTCTCCCCAAAGCCTATTTCTAATTCTGCGTCGAGAATTTCAGGATGCTTTATTCTTGTTTGCCTAGGCTTCCCTTACTTAGGGACTTTAAAGCTGCTTTCTGCTTTTCCAGCTTTTCCAGCTTTTTACCTCTTCCCAACTACTTTCCTCATCATTCGGGAATTTAGATTTTTCCTCAAAAATCTAAATTAGAAATAATTTCTTTCAAGGATTTTTGAAAGATTTTGGGGAAAGTCTTTACCTTTTCCATAACCTCATGGATTAGGCATGTGATCTCAATTTCTCATTTGGTCATAGTGCATACATAAAATTATTTATTTATTTTTCATAAATAAATAATTAACCACATCCACACAAGTAATTATCCATTGGGGTCCACTCCCTTTTGGATTTATGTTCCAATGTCTAATTTGAAAAGCATAGAACTTGGGGGTGTTACATATTCCCCCTCTGAAAAAAAACACCGTCCTCGGTGTTGACAACTATCTACTTATTTTATTTTGAAAATAAATATGAATGCTTTTCCATCATTTCAACTTCTTTGTTCCATGTAGCTCTTTCAGCAGTAAAGTGCTCCACTGCACCTTTACTCTAGCTACTGTTCAATTTCGCAATTCAATTTCTTCCCGCTCTCAGATCTGAAGCGGCTCTGGAAGGAATTCCTCTTCTGATTCCACCTGGATCACATTCCAATCAATAATGTGAGAAGCATCATGTACAAAAATTTTTTTTTTTTTTTCAACAAGGAGACATGAAACACATCATGAAATTTAATATGCAATGGTAGGGCTAGTTTATAAGCCATTAGTTTTCCCCCCTTTCCAACACCTTCCTCGGTGTTACACTTTAACGTTGATTTTTCAACTTTGACGAAGATTTCTTCTTTGTCCTTGCTTAGTTTCCAGCAGAGTACTCTCCAGCTTTATGCAGTTGATTTTCTTCCTACTTCTTTGCAAGAAGTCTGTCTAGAAAATCTTTTATTCCATTCTTTCTGTCCACAATTTATACCAATGTAAGTAATATCAGGTACATATAATTAATAATCCACAATAACATTCTGAATTTCAATAATTTCAAGGAATTCAGTTATTAGTCAAACCGTTCAAGTTCATAATAGTTTAGTGCACTTTTAGTACACTACTTATCCTTTCTTGTTTTTCAGTGAGATTCTTTCCTCACGCAAACTTGGTCCTGTTCAGCTTTTCTTGATTTTCTAGGTGATTTATCTGCACCTATCTTCACTTTTTTTTTCTCCTTGTTTCCAGAGTGTACAATTTCCTGTTACACACTTGGCTAAACAATTTTACAACTTTTCATTAGTACTCATAAATGAACAAAAATAATTGTATCATATGCATGGTTATGCTTACCCTTTCTCAGTTCATAGCTGTACTTTCAGTACCTTCTCATTTTTTTTTTCTTTTGGTAGCTGTATGACTTCACACTATTTCCCTATCTTTGAATTTAAGACTCAGGAAAATTAAATTAAATTAAATTTACACCAACAAAATTTTATAGTGTGAATACATGTAATTACTATCATTCATCACATTCACAAGTATTACTACTTGATAATGTCAAAATTGAATTTGACACAATTTCCCCTTTTTCAAAGAATTACCATAATTTATACATTTACTTTAAATTTTTTTTTTTCCATGTTGTACAAATTCCAATGATGATTCACCAATTATATCTATATGTGAATTTCACTAATCATTAGAAATCAACCCATGGTTTATATAAACAACATATGGTTTGTAACAAAAAACCTTTTCTAATCCTAAACCCATGCTTCACTTGATAAATTGAGGAAATTAATTATGCTCCATTGGATTTTTATCCATGCATGATTATTTTCATAATCATTTTCCCATGTATATAAAAAAAACAATTGTTAGGTTTTCAATTCTACCCTAGCTAACTCACCTGGGAAAATTTGATTTATCCCTTCATTCATTCATTCATAACTCAATGTAATGGATCTGCATTACATTATTTAATATGCAATGGTCCACAATTACTAAACCAACTATTTAACTGTGTTTATAACTCATACTTAAGCTTACCACTTCATTATTTTCCATGTGTATGAACTAAAATATGCGTATCACAAAATACTTTAGTCAGGACTTAAATATACTTGACTTGAAAATCATCTTGGTAATTTTTCCAATATCAATATCCAAATTTTTTTTTTTTCACATTATACTTTTACCACTTAATCTACCACAATAGTGTTTATTACTCCTTTAACCATAATTAGAGTAATAATATTCCGGCCATATGGTAAAATATGTCCTTCCACTTTACTTGCAACTTTTAAGGTGAATTCACTTTTAATATTCCCTAGTGAATTATTTCTTCTCCCTTAATCCCGTGGGTATAAAGTTTGAAATTTTCTAACTGAAATAAATTATCATGTATGAAGATATTATATTCATACAACTCAACAAAGTTAACATTATAACATATAACAAGATCACCTATATTTATAATGTTAATTGTAGATTTAACTTATGTCCCACGTGCAAATTGTTTCATTTTAATCTATCATTTCTCATGATAATTATTATTATTTTATATATATATATATATATATATATATATATATATATATATAATAGTTAACTAAGAATTTACAACTTATATTTAACATACCTCTATTAAATATAAATTGTCATTTTTCTATTATCCACCTTTCTCTATATATTCCAATATAAACTTTCCTTCTTCTTTTGTTTCAATAACTATGGTAACACATAGTATTATATAACATATTAGGAACATATATCACCCCACAATTATTCATTTATATCTTTTCATGCTTCTAATCAACTTATTGTTATAATGAATATTTATAAAATTCTATTTTAGTTGTTTTAACACTCCCAACTTTTAACTTCGGTTTTAATTACATATATCCATTTTTTAACCTTATCCTGAAGGTTAATTTCCCTATAGATATATATTCTTGCCCACATAATTATTTATACTCAATTCCACCACACTCTAGTGGGGTTTATAGGTGTATTAATTTTTCATCTTAATTAAATTTTAATAGGATTAAACCATAGGAATTCCGCTTTCAATTATGATATCCTTATTTACCCATTACATCCTAACACTTCTTAAATTTCCTAATCATCAATTTCCGGTACACAAATTAAATTTCACTATACTATGTTTTTTTTTTTCTTTTTTTTTTTCTTTTCTCGCAATGTGGTGAAATTTAATTACCCATTTGAATAGTGTTATTTCCTATCTTGGAATCATGTATTTCTTTCCTTACTCTTCACCTTCTCGTTTATACATGGACACCAGTTTTAATAAATCACTTAACTTCATCATAAAATGTATTGACTTAATAACTATGCATAGTAATTATATATATACATGTTAGACCTTTATACCTAACCTCACCCTCAACTTAATTTGAAATGGTATTTAATCTCACCAAGATCACTTTTTCCTTCAACTAAATATGTGAAAGCATATGATGCCATACTTAACTAACGTATTAAGTAACTATAGTCTTTCCTATATGCTCTTAAACCTAGAGTCTGATTATATATTTCTTTTCTTTTCAAAATTGATATATTCGTTTCTCCATATATATAGAGCACGCCCTTTGATAACATTATATAACCCCTACATTTATATAACACATATATATCTTTACCCTTTAATACTATGACGTGAAGGCACACATATATATATGTCACCTATCTATATATATTTATAAAACCCCCTTTTTATATTAGCATGAAATTCGTATAGCTATAAACACTTGTATATATCATTTGATAATATGGTTGAACCCGCCTCATATCTCAATAACACGTCGAAATATCGTTTTTGCATATAATACATTAGGCACGCACTCATAGCTTAGTACGTCGGCGAGACTATGTCGTCGTGGAGCTGAAGGTTCTCCCACTTACACGTCCCTATTATTTATTTCGATGAAATCAATTTTCATTCATTACTTACCTATCATCCATTTAGATGTTAATACTAGTTGAGGAGTCCAGCTCACGACTCACCTTCTCGAGCCCTGGAAAATTCTCGAAATTACCAATGTCATTATTACAATCGCTTGGTATATTAATTTTTTTTCAATTCCCGAATTACTTCCTGCTGTGAAATCACATCAAGGCGTACAATTCCCAGTCTCCGAGCTTTCTTGGATCTGCGTGAGACGGTGTAATCTCTTGACATTTGTAGGGATAAGATTCATTAGGGTTTTCTGCCCCAATTTTTTTTTTGTTAAACCGTTTGCTCTTTCGTTATACACCAGAGGAGTCTTTGGGAGTGGTTGCGCCCCTAATTTCTCGAACGTGTAAACCCTAAATCCGGCTGCTGTATTTGCAGAGATCTTTGATAGAATGTGTCAACGTAAATATTGATTGGGGGTGTTGTTCCAGAGTTTCCCCCTCGCCAAAACAAATACAACTCTGAAGCCCCATTCTGTTGGTCGAACGGTTCGACCAGGTGCATCACTGTGCACATGGCCAGCTACTTCGCCGAGCATCACTGGGAAGAGAAGGCTCCACACGCGTCTCAGCCCCGCCCGCTAGGGTGCCAGATGTTCTACAAAGTGAATATCTACTCTTTCGAGCTTGCAATTTCTGCGAAATTTGGCCCGGGGACTTTCCTCGGCCAATATACTTAGAACGGCCGACGCACCTCACTACCCTGCCTCTCTAGATTTTCTGAGAGAAATGGTTGCTCTAGAAATACGTTTTTTTTTTTTTTTTCTGGATCGTTGAAGGGCTCGAACCTACACCAGTTCAACCCACGTCACGGTGCATTGGTGAAAGCCCTGAGTGTTGGGAATGAGGTTAGAAGGCCGAACCCTGACATCGACCCACGTTCAACTGGTAATTTTCATGATTCTAATAGTTTTTATTTTATTTTTTTACTGCTATGTAATGGTTATTACATTTTTACAATATGATATCAAGCTCATGTTTTCTTCTTGTATGTTTCCTGTGTCTTGCTTCCGTAGCTCAGAGGTAAAGCGTTCGCTTCGAAAGCGAAAGGTCGCTAGTTCAATCCTCGCCGGGAGCTATTGTTTAATTCCAGTATCGTTTAACTTAATTTCTCATTCCGAAACTTTTTTGCATGTTGGGTTTTAGTTACATTGAGGTTCTGGGTTCCCCTCGTAGTGAAATGGTAATACTTTCTGGAACCCCTAATTCGATTTGGATCATTTAAGCATTGTCCATCTTTAGCGCAGTTGGTAGAGCGGAGGCTTGTAGTTGGAAAATAATTCCTGGCTGAAATTCTTACGTCGCTTGTTCGAATCTGGCTAGTCGGAAACCCTTTTGTTTTTCATTTTTGGTAATTATTGTTTTAATTTCTCAACAGAGGTTTCTCTCGGCATATGGTGAAATTCTTACTAAAAAATGAAGACCAAAATCGATTTCTCTTAAGAGGACGAGGAAGTGGTCATACTCTATTATATTTTCGCTTATACCCTTTTCTTCTTCAAGGCAAAGGTTCAGAACTACGTCTCTTCCATCAGGCTACAGGTATAGATTTCCCTGCGTTCTCAGGAACATCTTCTATATTGGATTAAACTCTGATAAATTATCTCTTTCCAATCCTTCTTGTTATTAGTGCCTTTTTTTTCTGTTCATTTACTACGCAGAATTCTCTTCCAGCAACTTTCTCTCTCTCTTTACTGACTTATTATGTTTTTAACAGATTGGTACCAGGGTTTCGTGGCCATATTCGAAAATGATCTCTTCTATAGATTTAAGATCGGTGGCTATTTTATGATGTTCCAGTGACTTTAGCAATTTCCTATCGAGTTGTATCTCAAACTGGTCTGTCGAACTTTATTAAAATTTCTCAGTTTTAAATTTTATATGTATAACAGTACTACCTGTATAACTATACAGTGCTTACAGAAATTCCCTTTTGTACTTATTAACTGAACGATTTTTAAGCATATCAGAATGTGTTACTGTTTATAAAAGAAAACTTTACTATTATCTCTAGAAGTTCCCTTTTCTATGTATATAGGGAAATAAATATAAATTCATTTTTCTCTTTGTAGGTTCTATCCATACTAAAGATCTTACCCTCATAATTGGAAGACTTCCAGTGAGAGTTTAAATTATGAAAGTATTTCAGCAATATTAAAGAAAATCCGTGAACTCATTACTCCCGGAGTTTTTGTTCTTGAAATGTCTGTTTACTCTTGTCATAAGTTCCTTATTTCGTTGAAGTTGTACTATTACTATGCTTCATCTTGGAATATAATCTAGGATCTTAAAATGTTTAGATCATTTATAGAATATATTGTTCATATATTCTCTTACCATTTGTTATATGGACAATATGATACATCCATATGGAATTTCTGATGCTCAATAAGGCCAGCTAGATGATATATCAGTTAGGTACTACTGTTTTCTCTATTGTTTTTCATCACAGTAAAGAACACTTAGTTTATCAATTTAAAAATGGAAAATCATCCTTCTATACTACTTGTAGTCTTCGTTCAACATATGGGATTAAATTCTGCATGTTCATGGTAGTACCATTTTCCCCTTTCCTCTCCATTAACTTCAACATAGATCTTTTCTACTGTATTAAGATGGTTTTCAGTATCTTAACTTTATGAACACTGAAATTTCTTTTACATAATGATGATAGTAGGACAATAGCTAAATATGTCATTGTAAACTTATAGATTTATTTTTATTTTTATTTTTCATCATGGATATATAGTCCAAGTGAAGAAACAATCATACACTCTTATTTTACATAGAAGTAATATTTTTCTGAAAGATATCGATTTCCAGATTTAAACCTATTATAGGTTTAGACATTCTGGTATATGAGCCTCATCATATTACTCCCATACAAGTACACAGATTTGAAATGTTTCTACTTCATCACAATCTGTTAAATGTATGGTCTTCGAATAACTCAGCATCCCAAAGTATTAACTAACTCGTTAAAGAAAAAACTTTATGTACCCATGAGAAACTCCGTATAGCTCTAAAACATATTAGTTTTGTGTACATACCAATTTCTTAGACTACTGTCTAGAGGCATTTACTCTTTCCTTTATGATTATGTCTTCCTCCTTACTAGCGTAGCTCGTCCCCTTCGGTTAATTTTTGCAGCTATATCCTTCAAGACTGTTTACTGTTCAAAATTTTTAACCTTAGCAAAAAATTTTCAACAACATATATTTCTGTGTGAGTACATGATTTGCCCTGTGTTTTAGCTAAATTTCTGCAGGTGCGTTTTAATCTTGGATAAGTGATTGTCCTGCAAGTATACCTGAAAGTATATCCAAGATATTTGTATACTTGAAGTAATATTTTTAATATTCATAAAATTTATAATAGTTTATTATTTCTTTGTGAGCACATATCTTGCCCAATTTTTGAACTTGTGCTCCGATACCATTTGTCACGTCTCCCAGACCCAGCTTCTTATCCACATAACATAAAACCAGATATACTCTGCTTGATGCACCAGATAACATTCAAAAGTTTTCTATTGAATCAATTACAAATTCATACTGTTATCCGGTATTTAATTTCTTTTTAGTAATTATAGGCAGCCATGGGAATATAAGAATTTCCATGAGAATTTTTGGGCTTGACCTCCACTCTTCTCAGTCCATCTAGTTGACTTATATATCTATATATTTATTAGTTTGTATTTCTCAGGTCAGTTTTTCAGAGTTTTGTCCAACTCTAGCTGATCAATAGGCCCTTCCTCAAACTTTCCAGTTTGCAAGCCTTATAGACTTTTCAGCATCTATAATCATAAAGTTTCAGCATCAAGGTATAGATGTATGCATCCACATATACATCTATCTATATTCATTTAACCTTCATTGCTCCAACTACTTTTTCATCAGTTTATATGGAAGGTAAATAGGTGCTCTTTTCTTAGTATTTTTAAATATGCTTACAATCTTCCCTCACACACACTTTTATCACACAAATAGATTTTCAATAGGACTCTCCCTTATTTTATTGTTACAATTATTCAACATAATTGAAACTCTGGTGCATATTAAACTCATCCACTGGAAAACTAGGATATAGTTCCTCGTGCTTTAATCAAATGGAGGTGGTGAATACTGAAATTTATGGTTTAGACTCCCTAGTTTCAGATCCTCGTACTTGGTTAGGATTCAACTTCTGCTTTCATATATTTAAACTTCCATGTAATAGAACAATTTAAATTCTGAGTTCTACAATCCTTGTCATTGCAGTATGACTATTCTACTGCCATCAATACTTTTATGACAGGTTTAGTTGTTTTGTACTTGCTGTTCCTGGTTACTGTTTTGCTAACATTTTCTGTTTATACACACAGCAAATAAATATTCATTGGAAGGACAGCAAGCTACACATGTACATAGTTATCAGATTAGATGTTCAATTGATCTATCATCTCTACTTCAGTACTACAAGGTACTCATCCCTATAATCCAACCATTTGTCTCTGCTAGCAATAGCTCTAGTTTGCAATTACATGAGTTACTGAACAAATAGTCAATCTAAAATTTGCATAAGGAACCATAACATAACAATTCATAAAACATTGATATATTTAATACAGACTTAAATAAATCTCCAAATTTATGCATGCATACCGATACTATGACCAGTCCTCCCAACCTTAGAGTTCGTCTATCTCCAGAACTTACCCCCGAGCTGAGATCTTCCAAGAACAGACTAACCTCAATCTGTTATGGAGCAGCTTATTTAAGCTATGCTCACCCCAAAGCACGTTTCCAATTCTGCGTCCAGAATTTCAGGATGCTTTTATTCATGTTTGCCTAGGCTTCCCTTATTTAGGGACTTTAAAGCTGCTTTCTACTTTTCCAGCTTTTCCAGCTTTTTACCTCTTCCCAACTACTTCCCTCATCATTGGGGAATTAAGATTTTTCCTCAAAAATCTAAATTAGAAATAACTTCTTTCAAGGATTTTTGAAAGATTTTGGGGAAAGTCTTTACCTTTTCCATAACCTCATGGATTAGGCATGTGATCTCAATTTCTCATTTGGTCATAGTGCATACACAAAATTATTTATTTATTTTTCATAAATAAATAATTAACCACATCCACACAAGTAATTATCCATTGGGGTCCACTCCCTTTTGGATTTATGTTCCAATGTCTAATTTGAAAAGCATAGAACTTGGGGGTGTTACAGGTGGAGAATACATATCCAAAGAGTTTCTGTATTTCTGTAAGGAGAATGGCATATAGAAGAAGTTTACCATGAGGTACACACCTTAGCAAAATTGTGTTACAGAAAAGAAGAATAGGACCATCATGGACATGGTCAGAATTATGTTGAAGGAAAAACATTTGCCAAATGACTATTCGACTGAAGCTGTCAATTGTGCAGCGTACATCTTGAATAGATGCACAAACAAAGCTATCATGAATAGAATTCCAAAAGAAGCGTGGAGCAGCAGAAAACAATTCGTCACCCACATGAAAGTATTCTCCTCTGTGGCATATGCACATGTTCCAGATCGGCTGAGAAAGAAGCTTGACAGTAAGGGGAAGAAATGTATCTTTGTTGGATAAAGTGATGAGTCCAAAGCATAAAAACTCTATAATCCATCCACCAAGAAAGCTATAATTAGCAAATATGTGCAGTTTATTGAAGAAGAAGCTTGGGAAGGAAGCTTAGAGAAAATGGTGAATGTGAAGACATTTGTGTCTCATGAAGAAAAAGAGGAAGGGAAAACAACAAATAATCCTTCCATGGTGGCTCTTCCTCCACCACCGAAAGCACAACAAACCACACCACAAGATGGAAATAGAACAACCTTGAGAAATCAAGGAAGTTCTTCTCCAAGCACACCATAGGGAACTGAAACACCCTCGAGTTCAAGTGGAACTCCAAGTACACCAAGAAGATCGAGATTTAGAAATCTGAGTGAGATTTATGAACAAGGAGAGGTAAATGATAATTCCAGTCTGAATTATTTATTTGCTTTGTATTGTCATGTTGATGACCCAATTCATTTTGATGAAGTTGTAAAAGAAGAAAAATGGATTGAAGAAATGGATGAAGAAATTGGTGCAATTGAAAAGAGTAATATGTGGGAGTTAGTGGAACTCCCTAAAGATAAAGATGCCATTCGAGTAAAATGGGTTTACAGGACCAAGAGAAATGCTGAAAGCAAGATTTAAAGGCACAAAGAAAGACTTGTTATCAAAGGCTATAAGCAGCAACAAGGAAGAGATTATGATGAAACCTTTGCACCAGTTGCAAGGATGGAAACAGTAAGAAAAGTGTTGTCCATAACATCACAACATAAATGGAAGGTTTATCAAATGGATGTGAAATCTACATTCCTTAATGGAGCGTTAAAAGAAGAGGTATATGTTGAACAACCTCCAGGCTATGAAATTGAAGGCCAAGAGCACAAAGTATGCAATTTGAAGAAGGCTCTTTATGGGATGAAGCAAGCACCAAGAGCATGGTACAGTAAGATAGATGCTTACCTGATTGAAAATGGATTTTAGAAATGTGATGGAGAACCCACACTCTACATAAAAGAAAATGATGGTAAGATACTTATTGTTGTTTTATATGTAGATGATTTAATTTTTACTGGCAATGAAGATTCTCTCATTGCTGATTTTAAAGAAGTCATGAAGAGTGGATTTGAAATGACTGATTTGGGATTTTTGAGATATTTTCTTGGAATTGAGGTAGAGAAAAATGAAAATGGCATTTTCATTTCCCAAGAAAAATATGTTGATGAAGTGTTGAAAATTTTCAACATGCAGAACAACAAGGCAGTTGTAACTCCAACTGTCATGGGGTTAAAATTAATGAAAGAAGACAACAGAAAGGATTTTGATCCAACAATTTTTAAAAGGATAGTTTGCAGTCTCATGTATTTGACTGCAACTAGGCCGGATATAATGCACGCTGTTAGTTTAATCTCCAAGCTTATGGAAATGCCGAAAGAGACTCATTGGCAGACAGCCAAGAGGATTCTAAGGTATGTGAATGGAACGAAGGGTATGGTATCTTATACTCATCTGAAAATTTTGAATTGACAGGTTACACTGACAGTGATTGGGTTGGAAGTGTAGATGATAGGAAGAGCACATCTAGATATGTGTTTCACTTGGGATCGAGAGCAATTTCATGGGCTTCCAAGAAGCAATTATTAGTTTCTTTATCAACAGCAGAGGAAGAATATGTGGTAGCAACAGTAGCAGCATGCCAAGCAGTATGGTTGAGAAGAGTACTCAGAGATTTGTGTCATGAATAGGAAAAAGGAACAACCATTTACTGTAATAACAACTTAGCGATAGATTTGTTGAAAAAATCTGTCTTTCATAAAATAACAAAGCATATTGATGCTAAATTTCATTTTAAAAGAGAAATGGTTAATAATGGAGAAATTGTTTTGCAGCGCTGCAGAACAGAGTAGCAATTTGCTGATATCCTCACAAAATCATTAACATGGAACAATTTTAGTTATTTCAGCAAATGCCTCGGTATGCAAGAAAATCTGGCAATTGAAATTAAGGGGGAGTGTTGGAATTTAATTCCAACTGCTCACATTAATCAACAGAACAACGAAGTTATTATGAAGGGATCAAAAGACAGCAGAGGTAAGGCAGATGTGAAGTTGTAGAGCCGTGAGATAAGTATGAAAGCAATGCAAGTTCCGTTCATATCTACAAAAACCAACTGCTTTAAAACACCCACCAACCATAATTATTGCACAGGCGGCAACATTCCGGAGGGGTGAGAGAACTCACGAGAAGCATCAAAGGATATATGGATTATAAACCTTAGAATAAATTTTTTATTGTAATGTTGTTTTATTTTCCGCATATGTTTTAATTTTAATGATGGTTAATTTTAATTCACCACGCTACTTTATGTTTTAACTTTGGTAATATATATATATATATATATATATATATATATATATATATATTATAAATATGAGATATTTATAATATATAATATTGTAATGTCTTATATATATGCCGTGAGTTTTTTTACTTGCTGTGTATTGTATTTTTGAGAGCCCAAAGGCTGAAAACAAAAAAACAAAGACACAGAGAAATTTAGAAACGCGCTGCGTGTGTAGCAGCCAGTTGAAGGTTTTTAACCAGTGAACCCAGAACACAGTTCTGAAGATTTGTAACAGCACTCAGTTATTTATTTTAAGATAAGTATTTCATCTCTATGTATGTCTGCCTTCTAAATTTTATTTAAAACTCTGTGTTGTGTATTGGTTAAGGAATTACCCACAAATTCCAACAAACAGTAAAAATCTTTCAACTAAAATGTTTGAACATATATTCCCATCTTAATAATTTTTCAAATAATATAATACATAGAAATTTATAAGTTTTTTATATAAATTAACTTCAACAAATAACATAAAAGTTCTCTCCCAAAGATCCTACTGTAAAAAAATACATTATGAAGTCCCCCCAATAATGATTTGTATCTAGAAATCAAAATTTGTTATCAATTTAATAAAACTAAAGAACCTTTATCTATGTTAAATCCATTACCAGTTGTATGCAATTAAAAAAAAAATGAACCTTTATCTATGATGAATCCACTACCAGCTGTATGCAATAAAAAATAAGGAACCTTTATCTATGTTGAATCCACTACCAGATGTATGCAATAAATTCATTAAACGCTGTGATGCATACAAGGAATAACAGCCCATTCGACAAGGATAATAGATCTTGTCATCTTGGTTATTCTCTTTGGTATTAATGCATTCATATATTTGATTACAATCAAGCATAGCTCATGTGAAAGCTGGAAATCATAAATATTCATATAACATAAACTATTTTTAGGAAACGCATAAGCTTGAAATGGCGTAGTTACAGTTTATGTTATGGGCATTTCCGGTGATATAATCTTTCTTATATTAATGGAATTTCAACAATTTTGAAAAACCTACTTCCGAACCATTCCCTAACACAAATAACATGGACTATATTAAAAATAAAAACTAGAACAATTGGACCGTTGGGTCGATAATGATTTTTCCACAAAGTAGCTAACAGGTTCAGAGTCAAACATGATTTATGTTTTGTCAATACATATGAGTTTTTAATATAGTCCATGTTATTAAAAATAAAAACCAGAAAAATTGGACTGTTGGGTCGATAATGCTTCTTTCAACAAAGTAGCTGACAGGTTCAGAGTCAAACATGATTAATGTTTTGTCAATACATATGACTATTGCAAAGTATCTTACAATATCCATCTGATTTTTAATGAAAAATGCTTCGATGCTATTGGAAAAAAATAAGTGCAATCAATCATATCATAGGGTGAAAGCTGGAAAATACGTCAAAGATTCGTATGATACAAATTTTATTGAGAAAAGCATAAGCTTGCCACAGCTCGATAACGCGCCTTTCAACAAATTACAATAATCACATGTTGAATGGTTCAGAGTCAGATAATTAACAATTTGGCGATACAGTATTGCAGAGTACCGTACCATGTCATCTGATTATTATTTTAAAACGCTGTGTTGCTATCATATATATATATATATATATATATATATATATATATATATATATATGTATATGTATGTGGGTTGGCTCTTTTCTTGAATGAAAAGAGACCAATCTGCAAATAGTAGAATGCTTATCGTAGAAACACATCTTACACTGAAAGCTGGAAATGGCAAACAGCCATATATTGTAAAATTTGATTATTAAGAGAAGAATAAGTTTGCAATAGCTCGATTACGCAGCTTTCAACGATGGCCGATAAACGCACGCAGACCAGTTCAACTTATCTTATCTTACCAGACTAGACCACTCAAACTCATCTTACGGCGAAAACTCGAAATCATATATATTCATATACGTTCACGATTTTACTAAGAAAAGCATAAGCTTGCAATATGTCGATAAATTTCCTTCTAACGAACATGGAGAGAATCAGATGCTCACCGGTAAGGTTCAAATTCAAATTCCATGAATGTTTCAATAACATATAGTTGTGCACTATAATAAATGTTAAGCAGCAATTAGTCATTCTTTTATACTTTTCAATGTTTTTATCATTTTATTTAATCATGATTATAATTTGGTTTTTTATACAGATTTGCATTATGATAAATAAGCACTAATCAGTCATTTATTGTTTGTTTTCGTTTTTAGTTTTTTTATTGATGATAATAATTTAGTTTTTAATATATAGAATGATTAATTTTACATGGTATTTCACATTTAGGTGGATAGGCTTTGTTCATTAAGGAATTCATTTTCTTTTGGGTTTAATTGCAGACTTTTTTTTGGTTTAACTACAAATTTTAATGGGATAATTGAAAATAAAAAATATAATTATGTTTTTTTATTATTTTTATTGTCATTACATAAATGGATGAAAGAGATAAGCTGTTTAAATTATATTTTTATCAAATTATAATTAAAAATTTACTAAGTAAAACCTGCCTGAAAAGTTCCCTCCCATAAGTATATTGTGCTCAATTTATAATTAAGTTTATAATATATATTTTTTTAATTTTAAATTTATATATTTGTTAGGTTTATAACTTTTATAATGTAAATAACTTTCATTATTAAAGAAGAAAATTTAAACAAATAATTGAGATTATAGCATTTTCTTAATTTCAAGAGGGACGGAAGATGTGAAATCAGTGATAGTTATAATCTTCTCATAAAAGAGATATGTTCTCTTTGTTAGTCATCATCCCACTTATAGTATGTGAGGTATACCTTCATTGCATTTATTTTTAAATAGCTTTTTATTTATAGGGTTAGGGAGTTTATAGTCCTAGAGTTAAGGTGTTTATAGATATAGCAATTATTAATTTACTTATAATTAATAAAATTATATTATTTACTTATAATAATAATATCTATTAATTATTTTTTATTTAATAATAAATAAGAATTAATTAATTAATAATTATTATTAGTATTTAATGTAAAAACAATTTCAAAATGAAAACCTATATAGTTTTAGGTTTATAAAGCTTATAATGTGTATAACCTTATAGGTTTATAAAGTTATGTTTAATATATATATATATATATATATATATATATATAATGTTTTAGATTTATAAGGGAATAGATTTACATGTAACATAAATTTTTTTATTTAACAAAACAATTATTTTTATGGATTTGGGTTTTCCATATATAAATATTTTGACTTTTTGATATTTAAATTTTAGGGTTTAACATAAGTTAATATAGTATATTTTTTAGTTTTATAATAAAATTTTATATAGTTTATAATATAAATTTTCAAGTTTTTATATTAAATTATATAATAACAAGATGTTTTAGGTTGAAATATTAAGTTTTACTATTAAGATTAATAAATACATTTAATATTAATTTAACACATTTAATATTAATTTAACGTTATATATATTTAACATTAAGGTTAGGTTTACAATATTATGTTTAGGTTTAGGTTATAATAATAATACTACTTTAGGTTTATAATAATAATAATTTAGTATAGTAATAATGAGTAACTTTATTAATATTAATGATATTTGAACATTAAAATTCACAAATAATCATATTAATACTTATATGAATATTAAAACTTATATAATATTAATAACATTTATATAACACTAATATTAATTATTAGTCATATTTTTTTTTTAAATATTGATAGAATTAATATTAACATTAATAATAATGTTATTATTAATTATAACAATATTGCATTAATACTTTATTACATTAATTATAACCTAAATATATTATTAATATAATTTAAGAAAATTATATGACATTTAATAATTTAATAATAGTGATATTATATATATGATTAATAATAATAATAACAACATTCATATTAATATTGAAAAGATTTTTATCCATTTTTTGGATTTAAAACCTACTGCCAAGTGTTAACCATGGAGATCTATAACGGATGGCTCCTATATTTAAACCTAGTCAAACCATATTCAAAGCATGGTCTCGTCTTTTTAATCATATTCAATTTTGGTTGAACATAATCAAACCATGGTAAAACGATGGTCAATCATAGTCAAACCGTAGTCATACAATTGTTAATCATATTCGTCCAATACATTGTCAATCATATTTAAACATGATAAATGTGGAGAACTATAGTCAAACATGCTAAACAATAGTCAAAAAATTATTAAACATACCCATGGTTAAACAATTTCTCAACCATAGTGAACAATTAATTAAATTTTTGAATAATATTAATATTAATATGTTTTAAAACTCATTGGTTTACTAATGTGGCTGAACATGCTTGACTATTTTCAACTATGTTTGATAGTCAACACTCTTTAACATCAGTCAAACATAATCGTCTATTATTATTATTGATTAATATTAATAGTCAAACATAGGTAAATAAAGTCACCCTTTATAGCCAATGTTTAAACACTTAACCATGATCAAACTTGTTCAACCCTATGCTTCCCACATTTGACAAAAGTCAACCTTGTTCCCTCAAAGTCATCCTTATTCAATTTAATTCAACGATATTAACTTATAGTCAACCATATCTAACCAAAGTAAAACGTTTTCAACCATAGTCAATTATATTCATCCTCGCTCGATCAAAATCAAGGTTTAGAGATCTTTAATAGTAAAAATATTAATATTAATAAAGTTGAATAATAATAATAACAAGAATATTAATAATAATATCAAAATTGCGACATCAGAATTGTAAAAAAATATATCCAACATTGCAATGTAACAACGATTGTCACAATGTCACAACCATTTTCAATGTTATATTACATTACAATTCATCCAAGGTTGAAATGCCACATTATAAAGTGTTGTCAACCACATTTGATGATGTGGTTCACGATGTTTTAGTAAGTTTGACTATGTTATACAATCAACGATCTTCAACTTTAGTCAAACATGATCACCTATTAATATTATTGATTAATATTAATAATCAAACATGTGACATCAAAATGGTAGAGGAATCTATCCAAAATCGCAACCTGACAAAAAATGTAGCAATGTTACATTACATTCCAATTATCCAAGGTGTAATGCAAAATTTCAAAATTGATTAACCACAATTAATAATGTGGTTGACATTCGTGGAAAATGCTTACTATGTTTTACAATCAACATTATTCAAGTTTGGTCAAACATAATGAAATATTAATATTAATAGTGAAACATAGTGAATCATATTAGTTAGACAAAGTCAACCTTCATAGTCAATATTTAAATAGTTAACCATGATTAAACTTGGTCGACCCTATGTTTACCATATTTAACAATAACAACCTTATTGAGTCATAATTGTATTTAGTCAACATAAACTCAAACATATTCAATTATAGTCAACCATCATTGACAAAAGTCAAATATTATCTACTTTAGTCAACTAAGGTCAGCCTTAGTGAGTTACAATCAACCATGATCAACAGAGATCTCTATGGTTAGAATGGTCACACATAATCAACCATGATTAACCACAGTTGACCATGTCCAACGAAGGTAAACTAACATCAACATGATTAGTATGGTTTAGCATTGTTAACCATGGTTTAATATATAGAATAATAATATCAAGGTTTAATATGATTGATCATATATTAAACCGTATTCTAATCATGTTGAATCTTAATCAACCCCCCCACACACACACATATATATATGTCGTTCAAAATATAAATTATTAAGTATAAAACTATGTTTAATAATAATACTAATTAACTAATCCATATATGCATATATATTTTATATTTGAGTTTACAATTATTAGAATTTTATGTATATTTCAATCTATAATTATAATAATTATATTATATAATTATCATATATTTCATCTACATATATAATATGAGTAATACATTTTGATATATATATATATATATATATATATATATATATATATATATATATATATATATATATATATATATATATATATATATATATGTGGTCATTATATTAATATCTTAAAAATTATATAATAATAATTAACCATAAAATGATGGTGAGAATGGTGGGAGAAAAATAATTATTATTAATAAAAATAATATAGGTTAATTTTGTTATAGTTTGAAATATATATATATGTGCGTGTGTGTGTGTGTGTATGTGTGTGGTTGTTATTATATAAGTATGAATAATCACAAATAGTTAATCATAATAATAAATGTGGTTTGATCATGTTTAAAGGTGACTTTGAGATTAAATCCATACAACACACTTAATGATTATTAAAGTAGTTGATATACACATGTTGGCGTATATCAACCATAGTCACCAAATACATCTCTATAAGGTAAAAAAATACGGAAATTTGATAATTCATTTCGTACATCGAATTATTCTACAAGAATTCGAGTAAGTTCATTTTAGGGAAGTTAATCATGCCACACAGAATTAGCAGTTTGTGTGTGAAATGGTAAGTGATGTCTACATGGCATAGGAGGTGACACTTATGATATAGAAACTAATTGTGAATGGAAATTTCCCAGTTTAACTTTTAGCAATTTTTTGAAAGCTTTAGAAAGCTAAAATAAAACAACGTAAACTTTGAAACAGGAACTATAAAATCAAAACGGGAACTCTATCTAAAAAATGTTGATGTTGGAATACTATAATTTTGGAAAACCTTTAAATTTTGACAATTTTTAAACCATGACATTATGGAAAAAAATTTGACTAAAAAAAATTAAAAAATGAACACCAAAGTGAAAGAGTGAGTATTTGAGGAGGAGTTTATTTTTTAAATGATAAAAATATGATGACTTTAAAATGTTAGCCTCACACATTGCAAAAAAAAGATTAAAAGCCGATGTAATATTCCTAATTAGCGACAGCTAATTGGAATATTCTATTTTGTTTAGTTCGCCATCTATAGTTTGTAAATAAATAAAAAGTGAGTGAAGAGGGTCTAACTCACTTAAGTGAAATAAGACATCCACCTAGTAGCACAACGTTGTGACTTAAGTCGGAGTCAGGGGGGGGAATAACACCACTTAGAGGAGGGGGGCCTATGTACACTCTAGAAGCTTCGGCAAGCTTCTGTGCAGATAAGGATGAGGATGTAGAGGAGAGAGAAGCTACATTGGGTTTTGGAGGGAAACAAATGTTATAAAAGATGGAGGAGCCTCCTCATTTCATTCATTCTGGAGTTGTTGATTTTGGAATGAGACTTTTGTCTTCCTGAGCACGCTGGCTGTTTAGTTTGTCTATAGCACTGTTTAGTGCACCGAGTGTCTCCATGTGGAGATCTCACCCTTAGCCCTGGGGGACTTCGAGTGCCTGCTCGTGCAAGGTTAGTTTTTTAGCATTTTGTGAGTCGTTTCATTGTTTGGGCTTGTTGCGGAGCTAGAGCTTATAGAGACTGCACAGTCACTGGGAGAGAGGACACAGTCCACTGTGGAGGAGCTTCAAATTAGGGTTTCTGCAGGTGATTTCTCCGAGATTTTGAGCAGAGGGTCAGCCTTTGCCCCTAGGAGACTTTTGGCGGATTTTGAGGCAGTATTTCAGTTGTTTCCATCTAGCCACTATGCAGAGCCTTGAGGGCCAGCATAAATCACTGGGGAGGTAGTTTCTGGTGATTTTTGGGTTGGCCATTCTTGGAATGGTTTTTGGATCTTGTCCGAGTTGTTGAGGAGAGGAGGTTTGTAGATTTTCAGCTCATTCCAACAAGGGGATCAGCCCCTATTTTTCAGTCCATTCCAGCAGTAGCAGCTACATGGTAGTTTCCAGTAGCTAGGACGTAGTTCCTAGAGCAGCCATTTCCTGTATTCACTGAGAGTGTTTTCTCACTTGCCTTGCACAAGATTAGACTATTGTACTCCATTACATTTCTCAGATTAATAAAATGTCTTAGCATTTCTTCTCTACGTTTTCTAGATGAGTTTACGTAGTTGCCGTAGTTGCCGTCATTGTCGTATTCTCTTTCTATGATATTATATGTCTATCATTGTTTTTGAGCATTCTAGTTCTATACCACTTTGTGTGTTTATATTTCACTCTTAGACAGAGTCTAGAAAGGGCTAGGTAGCCTCTAGATCTCATCCTCTTCTCAGAGGAGAAATATCCGGTAAATTCCCTCCCAGTCTATCTATGGTTGGAGTTTGTTGTGTTCTAGAGATATCTCCAAAACGGGATATTACAGTGGTATCAGAGCGTAGTTCTAGCTCAGCGTGTGGTCTATGACATCGGGAAAGAGACCTTACAGAGGCCAAACAGTTTGGAGAGCAATGATTAACAATAGCAGCTGCAGTGCCAAAAAAACGAAATTGGAAGAGGGCCAAACTACAAAGGGTCAGATTTTGAAGGTTGGAATTAGAATAAACCCTTTCTGGGTTTTTCTGGGTTTTGGGAAAGGATCACCTTTCCAAATTCTTAGAATTTTCTGAGCAATTTTCAATGGGTAAATCAGAGGTCGAAGGTAGGTAGAAGTGTATTCTTGGAGCAGCAGTGCAGTTTCTGGAGGAGCCTGTGGACACAAAACATGAGGAGTCTGTAATAGACGTAGGACAAGAGGAGCCTATAGACACAGAGCAGGAGGAGCCGATGGCAGGTGATGATGATGCGGAGAGATTTGGGGAGATGCTCCTCAAATCAGTACAGGATCTGTCGAGGCAGATTGAGGTGATGGGGCACAGATTCACCACTGTGGAGGCTAGACAGTGTGAAACCCCAAGGGGTTTCCAGATTGGCGAGGGATCAGGCACATCCCACCATTTACCGGAGCATGATGCCACTTAGTATATAGCATCACATACACCCACACGTTCCACTATGCCCACTTTTTTGGGTGTAGACACAGGGGCAGGAGCACAGTAGGAGCCAGAGCCTGGCCACATGGGTGATTATTTCGCCGAGTATCAGGCATATGGGCAAGAGTTCAGGGATTCCCTTCCATTCAGAGATTTTGTTCAGCTCCAGCGGGATAGCAGACCCCGCAACTTTCACAGAGGGAATAAGCACTCACATGACGGGGGCTTGCAGCACACAGTGGGAAGATTCCATTTACCGACATTTGACGGGTCATCCAAGCATTCAGAAAAATCTTGGGTGGAGAAGTTTGATGCCTCTTTCCAGCTTGACCGAGTATCGGAGGGGGAAACCATCAAAATCGTTACCTCACACTTGGAGGATGAGGGCACACAGGATTGCAGGGAGTTTGAGGATACACCTAGTGTGACAAAGGACTCACCCTCATTGGAGACCTCAATGGAGAAGGTAGAGCCTACCCCAGCAGAGCCATCCATTGAGGTGATGACCAGAGTCGTGTCTGATTTTTCGGGTGGTAGTAGCACACGACAGATGGGTGAGGTGTCATGAGATGTATCCACCTTCGATGAGGCACTAGGATATACAGAGGTATTGGATGATGGTCACAGACAGCAGTATCATCAGTTTCAGGTAGACCTTCTAGTTTTGAAGGGGAAGGCCACGTCAGTACGGGAGGCCATTTTGTTGCAGGATAGGGAGCTGGAGGACATGAGAGTGACTTGTGCCGAGTCGATGACCAAGTTGGCCCGCATTGGGGAATGATTGGATTCCCTGATGGTACAACCAGAGGGCATGTTGGAGCTTCAGATCATTCCCCTTCAGGAATGCATGGACGGGACTAGCAGCGTTGTTGGACACCTCTTTCCATTAGAGAGAGAGAGACGGAGTCACCTAGTCAGATCTCATACGTTGACTTGGTTAGCAGGATGAGACGATCAAGGTTGCACAGGGTGCAACATCCACATGTTGAGGTTGGATGGCAAGAGATTTTGACTTGGTACCCGGTGGAGTTGGTTATGGAGATGGTGGTGGACCCGGGTGTAGTTCAGCAGGAGTTCCTAGGTGCTGGGAATACATGAACCCTAGATTGGCATTGGGATCTAGGCGGTATTACCTATCATTTCCCAGGCAGGTCGGTTGAATATATCTTGGAGGATACAGTTGGCCTAGCAGTAGAGCATGCGCATCCGCTAGGGGAGTTTCGGTCAACTCCAGTGGCAAACCAGTTTATGGGCAGACTCCCTAGGTTGTCTTGGTATGACACTTATACACAGGATCACGGGGTGGTCAACATACCTTGGTAGGAGCTTGTCGGAGGAGGTGGCATTGGGAGGCCACTAGATGGCGCCTTGTATGGGACCAAGGGTTCTTCACCTTCGTGTGGGGCACAAAGGACGCAGCAGAGCCAAGTAGTGGTAGTAACACTACTGACACATAGGGAGATTCACTTCTCAGACCCCTCGAGGAGGGTTTGGAGTGATGATCAATTCGTCGACGGGTATAGTGATGCGACAGTGGAGATGATGATACCGATTGGGGGTAGTCCGACATGTAGAGGCACATCTCTAGGTCATCACATCCAGGGATGTGTGGGAGCCTCTAGCATTGAGCAGTGGACTACCGGTGGACATGGAGTTGCATGGTGGTGTACTATAGTGTGTGGGACTACATTGTGGAGTAGGAGTGTCCTACATCACATTGAGAGCATGCAGGGAGTGAATAATGCCTGGACAAAGTCAAGGCACGAGACGGTTCAAGGTGGTACAACAGTAGCTTGGGGTATCCAGCAGTATACACGATATGCTTTAGTGTGCAGTGGCATGTCGAGGAGTACATGGATGATCGGTGGTATGCGAGGGCATATGGTGCTGCACAGTAAGGTCTTAGAGCATTGCCTCTAGGGAGACTCACGGACAGGGAAATCGGGCTTACCTTTGGGGGTATTTCACCCAGGATCGATGGGGAGAAAAATGATCGATACTTGATGATATCTGTGGGGACTCACACACCTGACCCTCTTCTACATCACTCACAGGCACAGTCAATTTTGTCGTTGTCCTTTGGCACCTTGGGCATGAGCAGCAAGGTACGCGAGGCTCACCCAAGATATTTGTATGACACTCAGCACACTAGGGGAGAGACTTCTCAGCAGTGGCACTGGGTCGGGGCATTAGTTGACAACCACAGGTTAGGGGATGATATGATCCTCTGCTGGGGTGGCACATCAGTCATTGCTGAGCCTACGCTTGGGGAGCAGATCATGAGGGAGACATGCATCACTTTTCCCTCAGGGCATGTCGAGATCATGAATGAGAAGAGGATACTGGGTACAACAGAGGTAGCATCCTAGAGTGTGTCTGGGCTCCAGACATTGTATCGACACTTTATCGAGAGGGTGGATGGCATATTCAATGTAGATGAGGTGGTGGAGGTAGAACAGGAGGGAATTCCTTCTGTATGCCAGGGTGACGACTCTTTTTCATATGAGTCCATAGGATCAGTTGAGGACGCTTTTGGGGAGTGAGAGAAGTCATGCAGAGATGGTGACAGTAGATCGGAGCTGCATTCTAGTGTCCAAGGTGAGCAGTCACGGGACTCTACGGGAGATACTCTGGGTGAAGAGTCACTTGTGACAATTCAGCTAGAGCAGTAGGTGATGGAGTCTGAGTTGATAGAGGAGGACACTATTCAGATCAGGCACGATATTCCTTTGGGGGAGAGCCAGATGGGCGCCCAGATTGAGCCGGTGAGGGATATGCGGCTAACATTGGGGTCATCCATTGAGGTGGGGTAGTCAAATGCATTGGCATCAAGTACGGTGACAGCAGTTGCAGATCCATATCCTCTGGAGGTGTTGGAGGTTGATGGGATTGTTCTGCAGGGGGCCAGTAGACAGCGAGAGCATGACATTCTTGATCAGGAGTGCGAGGAGCTGTTGGATATGGTAGAGCATCCATCTGTGGGTCGACACAGGGATGAGGCGCAGATAGATGTACACGTATTCAGCAGATCTGCAGTATTTTAGTGGGTAGCATTCTCCAGGAGTACATCAATCGAGGTCGCAGCATATCTTGCCCACTTGGGCCCATTATAGAGAGAGGGGCTTCCTTCTACAGGGAGCTTTCATTGGCAGACATGGCAGAGCATTGGGAGTTGATTACGGGCTGGCGAAAACACTCCAGGCGTGTTCCATATGTAGTTGTTGTTGCTACATCAGATTCTTCTTCCAGGATGGACTCGCGGGAGATCATGAGTTGGTACCCTCTTGATGGTACGGTATTCTTCGTAGGGAGCGCAACGGAGCAGGGGCCGTTGGACATAGCAGATGTTACAGATTCCAGTTGGCAGGGGGCCACAGGATGTCATTTCTTCAGCACTCCATCCTGATTTCAGCAAAGCAGGATTAGCATGGGATTGAGTCAGGACTTGGATTAGAGAGAAGTGATGAGTTGGTACACAGTTGATAGTATAGCTTACATAGTCACAGATACAGCGCAGAAGGGTTCATGGTCGTTTCCTCTTAGAGCATCAGTCATAGCCAGAGGCAGTGCGCAGTCCGAGCCGTGGGACTTGGGCTATTATTAGCCATGGTGGCGATGGGATCCGGGAGGATTGTTAGTTGGTTGGTACCGTGAGGGATTAGTTTTTGATCTCGGCATTAAGAGATCCCTTCATATCAGGGTGATGTAGAGGATATGGAAGATTCAGTGGCGCATCTGGGACCCAGGCACATTTTGTAGTGCCGGTGGGGGAGCACCAACTAGAGAGGAGGCTTGTTCAGTCATTGCTTGAGGACAAGCAACATTTTTCCAAGGGGGGACTGTACTATTCCTAATTAGTGACAACTAATTGGAATATTCTATTTTGTTTAGTTCGCCGTCTATAGTTTGTAAATAAATAAAAAGTGAGTGAAGAGGGCTAACTCACATAAGTGAAATAAGACATCCACCTAGTAGCACAACGTTGTGACTTAAGTTGGAGTCAAGGGAGGGGGGCTAACACCATGTAGAGGAGGGGGGCCTATGTACACTCTAGAAGCTTCTGCAAGCTTCTGCGCAGATAAGGATGAGGATGTGGAGGAGAGAGAGGCTACGTTGGGATTTGGAGGGAAACCAATGTTATAAAAGATGGAGGAGCCTCCTAATTTCATTCATTTGGGAGTTGTTGATTTTGGAGTGAGACTTTTGTCTTCTTGAGCGCGATGGTTGTTTAGCCTGTTTGCAGCACTGTTTAGTGCACCGAGTGTCTCTGTATGGAGATCTCACCCTTAGCCCTGGGGGATTTCAAGTGCCTGCTCGTGCAAGGTTAGTTTTTTAGCATTTTGTGAGTCATTTCATTGTTTGGGCTTGTTGTGGAGCTAGAGCTTATAGAGACTGCGCAGTCACTGGGAGAGAGGGTGCAGTCCACTGTGGAGGAGCTTCGAATTAGGGTTTCTGCAGGTGATTTCTCCGAGATTTTGAGCAGAGGGTCAGCCTTTGCCCCTAGGAGACTTTTGGCGGAGTTTGAGGTAGTATTTCAGCTGTTTCCATCTAGCCACTATGCAGAGCCTTGAGGGCTAGCATAAATCATTGGGGAGGTAGTTTTTGGTGATTTCTGGGTTGGAAATTCTTGGAATGGTTTTTGGATCTTGTTTGAGTTGTTGAGGAGAGGAGATTTGTCAATTTTCAGCTCATTCCAACAAGGGGATTAGCCCCTATTTTTTAGTCCATTCAAGCAGTAGCAGCTACATGGCAGTTTCCAGCAGCTAGGACGCAGTTCCTAGAGCAGCCATTTCCTATATTCACTGAGAGTGTTTTCTCACTTGCCTTGAACAAGATTAGCCTATTGTACTCCATTACATTTCTCAGATTAATAAAATGGCTCAGAATATCTTCTCTACGTTTTCTAGATGAGTTTCTGTAGTTGTCGTCATTGCCATATTCTCTTTCTATGATATTATATGTCTATCATTGTTTTTTATCATTCTAGTTCTATACCACTTGGTGTGTTTGTCTTTCACTCTTAGACAGAGCCTTGAAAGGGCCAGGTAGCCTTCGGATCTTGTCCTCTTCTCAGAGGTGAAATATCCAGTAAATGCCCTCCCAGTCTATCTCTGGTTGGAGTTTGGTGTGTTCTAGAGATATCCCCGAAATGGGATATTGAAACCGACCATCAAATTGACACACAATATAGGAAAACTCAACCCATTGAAATGAAAAATTAAATATCAACGATGAAATTGACACATTGTGCCGACGGACTCAATCTTTTACAACAAAAACTTTAAAATCAACAATCAAAATGACACATAATGAGATGAGGTTGGTAGTCGAGGATCGACCCAGACCCTATAGGAAAAAATTAAATAAAACAAAATAATAAATAAATATATAAAAATGAAAAACATAAAAGAAAAAAAACTTAAAACATTGCAAATTAAAAAAACACACACACACAAAAAGTTTAAAAAATAATAACAAGTAAATAGAGTTCAGGGGTTCTTGAATAAACGGTGATTGGGTTGGTTGTTTACGAACTCCTTGATGTGAAGTCACCACTTCAATTCCCTGCCCCGATTGGGGTGATGTATTTGGAAATGATGATGAAGATGTAGTCCTACTCAGCTTATCAAAAAAAAAAAAGTATATAAAAATATATATTAAAACAAAAAGAAATTAAAAAACATGAATACAAAATTATTGAGAAAAATAAAAACAAAAAGAAACACACAAAAAAGTAATAGGAAGTAGATAACACTCGTGCTTAGTTAAATGAGTATCATGCATTAGTCATTTTCTATCAATATTAATACGCTTGGATGTTTCCCTAACTAGAACTAGCTACACACTTCTACCGAAATTGTATTGATCAAGCATTAGCCATTTTCTATCTATATTAATACGCTTGAATTCTTCCCTAATTAAAAATAGCTACACACTTCTATCAAACCTATTAGAACATAAAAAAAAAATTAAAAACATGGAAAAAAATTTTATAAGAACATAGAAAAAGAATACAAATATAAAAATATATGTGAAATTGACATTAAAAAAAACAAAGAAACACAAAAAAATACCCAAAAAAAAATTAAATTAAAAAAAAAAAAAGAAAAATTATAAAAATGTAATAAAAATACAAAACATATTTTAAAACACAAATAATTAAAAAAAAATTGAAGATTAACCCAAGAAAAAACAAAAACAAAAAAATATAACAATTTTGAACAATTTAAAAATAAAACATAAATATTTCATTAAAAAACCTTACATTTATATTACAAAACCCAAATAAATAATAATAAAAACATAAAATAAATTATAAATAAATAAATAAAATCACACATTAAAAATAGATTAAAAATAGTAAAAAAATTATTAAAAACTAAACTAAAAAAAAAAAAACTAAAAAAAAAAAGAGTATTGCCTAGCCACATAGCTGAATGGCCACAGGGTGCAAGGCCAATTCTCAGAATCAGCCTACCCCTCGTGGTCGCTCGACTACTAGGCTGGGCGGTCGCGGGAGCTGTGGCCATAGTTCCCATGGTCGCCAGCCAGGCGACTGAGCAACCACAGGGGACTAGTCGGCCTACCCCCTGTGGCGACTTAGTCATCGGGCTAGGCGATCATGGCAGCTGCGGCCACAACTCCCATGGCCGCCCCGCCTGGTGGCGAGCAGCCACATCCGGCAGCCGAGCCTGAAGGCAAAGCCAGCCAACTATGATCGTTCGACCGCTGGGCTGGGCGGTCATGGGAGCTATGGCTGTAACTCCTATGCTCGCCCAGCCCGGCGGCCGATCCACTGTCGGCTAACCCTTTATGGCTGATCAGATTTTCCCCTTGTGGCCGCTTTCCCACAAGTTTGGGCGGCCATCGGAGTTGCGGCTAGGCAGCATAAATTTTATTTTATTTTTTTTAATTGTTTTTATTTTTTAATGGTTTTAGTTACAAATTTTAATTTTTTTAAGTTTTTTCTTTATTTTTTTTAATTTGATTCTCTAGTCTATTTTAAAGTGTGATTTTTATTTTTAAATTAATTTTTTTCTAATTTTTTATATGTTTTTTTAATTTTTATTATAATTTGTTTATATTTTTAGTTTAAATTTAAGGGTTTTTTTTTTAATTATGTAAAATTCTTCTATATTTTTTTATTTTTTTGGGTTAATTTTCTATTTATTTTTTTAAATTATGTGTTTTTTTTTTAAGTAATATTTTTTTAACATTTTTAATGTTTTTTTTTTGTCTTTTCATACAAATTTTATATTTGTTTTTTTACATATTTTTAATGTTATTATTTTTTTTATTTTGCAAAAAAAATTATAATTTTATTATAAAAAAAAAACATTGCAAACAAAAACAAAAAAACATATGTTTGAAAAACACCTAAAAAACTAATATCTTATGACGAAAAGCACTAAGAGACATAAGAAAACTTGAAAATGTGTTAAATAATCATTAACATTTAAAAAATAATTGTGTATACCTAGGACATAAGAACATTTAAAGTGTCAAAAATGTCTTTAAAAATATAAATGTTGATGTTTTTCAAAATATAAATGAAAATCATCAACATTTAAAAAATATATTGAGACTTAATACAATAGAAATTTTAAAGTGTAAAAAATAAGACCTCTAAAAAACAGGCTCGATGCTGCATCAAAACATTTTTAAATTAATATGAAAATCATTAACATTTAAAAAAAAATGATCCATAAGAAAATTTGAAGTGTCAAAAACATGCTCCCAAAAAACGAAGTGTATTCTGGAAGAGCACTTTTCAAAATCGGATTACATTTTTGCTACCTCAAGAAAGTAGGTACTCATTTCCGTTCCCGTTTAAAAGTTTACATTGTTATAACAAGAAAATAAATATTTGTACCTAAACTTAGAAATTTATGAAAAGTAATTAACTTTAATAAATTTTATAAAAAGTAATTGATTTTTTAAATATGTTTATATTATAATGAATCTTCTAAAAATAAGTTTTGAATATTTATTTTTTAAATGTGTACTAATTAAAAAGGTTTTTATGTCACATTTGAAATTAGGAAGGGTTCCAATTTTCACCTCTAAATTTTTAATTTTTAAAAAGGGATTTTAGATAAAATATGAAACTTTGGGAGGGATATAGTTTTCAGTTTTGAAAATAAGAGAGATTAGAGATAACTGACAAGTGTGGATTTGCTTTTGTTTAGTGAATTGCAATCTTAAAACTGTTATCAAAATTATTAAAAGTTATTTAAATTTTAAAATGAATGAGAAGAATATGACTAGAAGGCATTATTTTTACACGAATGAATATATATATATATATATATATATATATATATATATATATATATATATATATATATATATATATATATATATATATATATATACATATACTCACTATCTCATTTTTTTAAAAATTGAAAAATTTTCATACGAATTTTTATCATATCATATCGAATTCGAATTTTAGTTTGGTAACTATGATATCAACCACATTTACTAACGTTGTTACAAATGTGATGAATATATGCATGTGAGGGTGTAAACCACATTAATAATTTAGTTTTTCTAATTATTACTATATTACTAAATATTTTAACATATACCACTTATGTTTTTAAAAAACAATCATGTTTTAGATATTTTTTTTTAATTAATATTCTTCTCTATATGGATTATTAATTTGTGTACTTGTTAGAATTAATTATTATATTAGGGTTAGTTGGGGATAAATTAGATATCATAATACCTATATAGATGTATTGTATGTGGATTTGAATATGTAAAAATAAATAAATTGTTTTGTCCCTACCTTTTTTCCTTTTTGGTATCAAAGATGGTAGTTTTTGATGTAACTCCCTCAAGGGAAGCCATAGAGATATGTGAGTATGTAAGTGTTATTTGCTAGGTTATAGTATTAGGGTTTTTATTTTACCTGAATATTTATGTGTGTACCTACGTGTTTTATGTTTCGATGGATAGTTCATGTGTGTCTTATCAACCTCTGGATTGGAATTGCAAAAAAACAAATATCAAAATACATGTAATGAAATGTGTAAGTCGATTTTGTTTTAAATTTCGTTGGGCTTCCACACGAATGGAAATCGATCCCATAGTATATAATTGAATAAATTTAAACATGTGTTAAAAGAGAAATCAATTTGATGATTGACATTGTCTTGAAAGACTTATGCACTATGACGAAATTCCAACACACAATTCAAGTTTAGGGTTTGGATTGGGTCCTATAGTGGTGGTGTCGAAGCTCATTGATGGCTCTCATTTCGCTAATGGATTTGATTGTATGCATGTCAACCACAATGATCAAGCCACATATCAATTGAGTAATTTAATCTCTTCATAGCTATTAGTGATTTGTTTGGAGGGTAGTGTGTGACTTGATGTAAAATATTGTGATTGGTTTTATCATCAAGGGTTTTTCCAGCACTTTCGGTTCCAGAATGAATGGAAGTGGAGACAACATTAAATTAGTATGCTTAAATTGCTACAGTGGTGTCTCAATTGTAGAACATGAAAGTGTCAAAAAAAAATTGAGTGAATGAAATTTTAGCTAATTATGTAGGATGGGTACCTTCCTTAGTTCAATGTGAATTGAATTATGAATTTTTTTTTTTTATAGAACATAGTAAATAAACTTAAGGTAACAATTTTTTATCTATGTGGTATCACAAGAACATGTCATTGGTTTGATTATGTTTACAATCGCTTACAACTTTTGTTTCTCGGAGTACATGGTAACCCAATAACAACAACTATTTCTTATGCAATCTTTGTGTTTTTGTGAGTTTGTAAAAGATCACAATGTAGGATTGACCATTGCTTACATTAAGAATTTAGGCTTATTTCCTATGTAACTCATTAATATAGTGTATTATGTAATTCGATAGTTTTAAGTATGTCAATAAAATGCTTTAGTATTTAGATTTATTTTTTAACAAATACAATGGCCTATTTATTTTGACAGATGGAAATAGATAAAAAATCAACAATCATTACAAATGCAAAATTCACGGTCAAAATATACTGTACTTTCAATGAATTAAGTGGAAACTCACAATGAGGGGTTGACAAGGAGCATAGTATATGAGAGTTTAAAAGTGGCTTAAAATGCTAATGAAGAGCAGAAGAGACAAAGGTCAAAGTAAAATAATAGTGTTTGAGGATTTATGTGGCAATGATCCTGAAGTCGTGATGTCAGAAATTTATCCACAACAGAAATTTGTATCGTCAACATTTCGATCCTAAACCATGATCCATCATTAGGACAAAAGTAAAGTAGAAGAGAATGAGAAAAAAATAATATAAATAATATTCAAACTTATATCAATATTTATTAATTTTATCTCAAATTGTCAACCATTTTTCCTTCATATCATGCTCTCTCTCGTATTTATACTATCAGTTTCTCATTCTCTTCAACTCGAATTTTGTCCCGATCATGGGTCATGGTTTAAACTCAAAACATTTATGATAAAAATGTCTACTGTGAAGCAATTTCCGACATCACATCCTCAAAGTATAATATGTTTATTGGATTTCAATATTGTTATTCATGATGTAAACATTAAATGAGGGTGCTAGAATTAATGTATAATTTATAGTTAGATATAGTTTTTTGAGATTTTCTCTCAACCTCTATTTTTAAATCTGAAATAAGTAAAATATCCTAAGAACCATATAAATGTATTACATTTAAGTTTAAAAATATAGTAAAAATATTGATTATTTATACTTACTACTAATCTTCCAAGTGTTAATCAATATGAATGGTGCAATGGGACCAAAGTCTATGGAGAATGATATTTATCTATTTCAAAATATTATTTTGAATATTTTGTATTTCATAGATATTTTAAAGTAATGAAAAATAATTTAGTATGGTTAAAATAAATTAGGTAGCTTACAATTTATGGAATTTTATTAAATTGGGTGACTCTTGGAAATGCTGAAGTGGATTTCCTTATCAGTAGTGATCTTTTATCATAGTCATGGAATTAAAAATAACTAAGTTTTGGTGCATAGGTAGATTTGGTCTATAGATAAAGTATACTTATTAGCAGCTAGTGTTATCCATCCAAATCACAAAACAAAATAAAATATAGATCAACAAATTGAAAATGAGCCTCTTCAAGGGGGAACCTCCTTTACATCACATAAATGAGCAATTCTTGGTTGATAAAAATGACAAGGCCTTTGTATATATAGGAGTCAAAGGGGTCACCATATAATCAGAGCCCACATAACAATAAAAATGTAATGGCATAACAATAACAATAGTGGGCTTCTATTGGGCACAAAAATAACAATATGGGGTCTACATGGGCACACCAATAACAATAAGGGACTACACTAATAATAAAAATAATGGGCTACAATAGTAATATAGGGACCTAACATGCTCCTATCCTCTAAAAAAGTGTTTGCCTCAATGATTGAGTACTTCTAGATGATTTTGTATACAATTCTAATCCTCCCATGTTAGATCTTCAGCAGGTAAGTTCTTTCACTTAACAAGATACTCTAAAATTGATCGATTATGTAGCTACCAGGTTCTTGTTTTTGTAACTGGTTTAGGCTCAAGTATGATTTTTCCTTCTTCTTAAAGTTATGTAAATACTGTTCCAACTGGAATTTTTCCCTGATAAACTTCTTTAGGCATGAAACATGGAAAATCGGGTGTATTGAAGAAGATGTAGACAACTCCAATTTGTATTCCATAGTACCAATGTTTTGCAACACATTGTAAGGACCATTATTTTTCTGTAATAATTTATCATCCTTCTTATATTGCTCGAGGGACATTTTTTTTTATGGTTGTAGTCTTAAAAATACTCAGTCACCTCCATAAAAAAATTAAAAAATCACTACAATGTTGATATGCTTGTTGTTTCATTTGATTCTGGGTAGAGTGAGGTTATTTTTTAAGCGTTGGAGAACTTGTTGTTGATTCTCTATGTGATATTCCACTACTTCAACCCTATAATTTTATATTAAATATGATGTGATAGATGGTGGATGACATCCATAAAGTTCCATAAATGGGTTCAATTTTTCTACAATATGGAAGGAAGTATTATACCACCATTCAGCCAGGTGTAACCACTTGACCCATTGTGTTTTTTTATTAGGTACAAAGCAACGAAGATATCATTCCAAACATTTTTTAACTATCTTAGTTTGCTCGTCAGATTGAGGATGATAAGATGAGCTACGAGCTTATTGAGTACCAAGACAAGAAAATAATTTCGTCCAAGAATTTCTAGTGAGAATGGGTTATTTGTCACTTACAATAATATTTAGGTTTCCATGTATATTTTGAATTGTTTCCATAAATACAATAGAAGCTATACTAGATTTAAAAGGATGAGATAATATACAAAAGTGTGCATAGCTGGTAAGTTTATCAGCTAACACCATGATGACACTCTTTCCTTCAAATTTGTGTAAACCCGTGATCAAATATAATGATACCTCCTCTAAAAATCATCTTGTAATGGATAAAGGTTGTAATAGAATCAAGGTCTTAATTGTCTCAACATTATTTTGTTTGAAAACCAAACATTCTTCCAAAAACTTATAAATATCAGATTTAAGGCCATCCGAAAAAAATTCCTTCTTGACCTTGTGGTAGGTTTTTAAAAATCATGAGTTCCCTCTAAAGGGGGAGGTGTACAATTCCAAAAGAATCTTTTTTTTTTACTTTGTGATTTTTACATAGAAATAAATGATCTTTGTACCATAATAAATCATTTTTCAAAATAAATGTATCAAATGTATTAGGATATTGCTGCAACTTTTGAATGAGTATCCAAACCTCTTCTCCATTCAGTTCATTCCTTTCTTTAGTTATCCAATCAGGTTGGATAATAGAAATGGCACCGAGCAATGATTCCACATACTAAATATTTCTTGAGAGTGCATTTTCAACAACAATTTTCTTCCTTTTTCTTATGTATCATTCCAATGCCATAACTCAACATATTTGTGACCCAATTTTGTTGATCTCTCGAAGATAATATTTGTTCCAAAAATTGTTTAAGACTATATTGATATTTTTTTACCTTGAAATGTCCTCCCATTAGATAAGGTTTCCATTTATTTAGTGCATGAATTACTTCTCATAAATAGGTTTGTGTAAATATTTTCGCTTGATTGGATGAATTTCAAAAGAAATGGGTCATCCTTCTTGCATTAAAACAACACTAATTCCATTTCATGAGGCATGACATTCCACAATAAAGGTTTTTTTGAAGTCTATTGTAGCTAAGAGCGTTGCTTGGAAAATTTCCTCTTTAATATGTTCAAAAGGCCTTAGTTTCTTCTAGAGTCAAAGAAAATTCATATTTATTCAGTAATGTTGTTAGAGGCATTTCTATGTTCCCATAATTTTTAACAAACTTGAATTCATACCATTGTCAAACTGATAAATCCTCAAATATGCTTTAGGGTTGTGGGAATTTTCCATTCCTTAATGGATTTAATTTTGTTAGGGTCTACCTTAGCACCGTCATGAGATACAATATAACCCAAATATTCCACCTCCTATACTCCAAATAGATATTTAAAGGCTTTTTCATGTAACTGATAATCCTCCAATAGTTTGAGCATCGTATCAACATGTTGAACATGATGCTTCCAAGACTTGATGTAGATTAGTATATCATAAAAAATACTAACACGAATGTTCTAAGGAAGGGTTTGAAAATGGAATCATCAAACCTTGAAATGTGGAAGGTGCATTAGTAAGGCCAAAAGGCATGACCAAAAGTTCATAATGACTTTCTTGAGTTATGAATTTTTTTTTTTTCAGAATGTCTTCAATCTTCATTATAATTTGATGATATCTTGAATGAGAATCTAGCTTAGTGAGGTAAATTTCTCCACGTAATTCATCCAAAAATTCATCGATGACAAAAATGGGGAATTTATTTTTAATAGTGATCTTGTTGAGCTCCCTGTAATATGGAAAAATAAGCCATGATCCATCCTTCATGTGACCCAATACTACTGGAGTAGAGAAATAACTTTGACTATGTTGAATTATACCTACCTCTAACATTTCTACAACAATGCATTCAATTTCACTCTTTTGGGCATAGGGATATCTATAATGCCTAATGTTGGGAGGAACACTTCCTGGAATCAGGTGACTCAAATGGTCATAATAATGAATAGGTGGGAGGCCTTTGGGAGTGTCAAATACCTTGGAATGGTTGTCCAAGGAATTTTGGAGATCTGGAGAAATAGATGATTTTGATGTTTGAACCTCTAGTGAGCATATTTGTGCAATTACGCCCCATTTTATTTATTAAAAATATTTTTCATGTCATTACAGCTTATTATATTCCCCAGTTTCCCTACAATACTACTTAATTCGATTTCCTCTCCTTCCTAAAAAAAATCAAGAAACGTTGTTGAAAATTAAAAGCTATCATCCAGAAATATTGTTACCATTGGAATCTTAGTACAGTGTCAACACCACCCATTGGAATGGAAGTTGTTGAAATATTCAATATGTATTCCCCCATGGTTAGCTTGATATTATGGAACTTTCCAGAGAAATTTATATTTCCTCCACTTAAAATAATCACTTGGCACTCTAGTTTTGGACATAGAAAGTAACTAAATTCCTTGGCTATTTTAAAATGAATAAAATTATGGGTACTAACCGAATCAATCAAAATTATTACCTTTTCTTCTTGATATAACCATATACATGAATAGTTTTAGGAGTGGTAATTCCCTCCAGTGCATTATAATATATGTATGGATTCATTTATTGTTTCTCTAGGGTTGGTTCATGGTGTATATCATCTTTTTTTTATATATATTTGTTGTTCCTTTTATTCCTCATCTTCACAATATATGGAAAAAATTCTTTCCTATCACACTTATGACCTTTAGTGTGTTTTCTATCACAACTGTAACAAATCCATTTTTCTATTTTTTCCTCCAATTTTTGTGGTTTCAACCTTGTAGGTTGTGGAAGGTTAGGAGAAGAAACATATCCATATTTATAGTTGTGGGAGGTAGAATTCCTTGTTGCCATAATTTTTCTTTCAATTTTGTTTGCCACCATGAATGCTTTATTTAATGAATTAGGTTCCCAAAGGCAAAATCATGTTAGATTTTATCCTTTAATGTCCCTATGACGACGTCAATCCTATGCTCCTATGGAATATCAAGTACCCTGATATTCAATTTTTGGAATTCCTCAATCTACTCCCCCATTGAACCATTTTGTTTCATATTTATCAACTAGATAAAGAAGATGATTCTTGTTATATCTCCAAAATGTGATATCGTTTGCTCCATAAAATTTGACCAAGACACAAGTGGTTTACAATAATAAAGCTATCGATACAATACAAGTTGATTGGGTTCTAAATATAAGTATAAATATGCATACCTTTTATGTGTTTTGCACATCATGTAGATCAAAATATTGCTCCATCTGTAGTATCCAAGATACTAGATTCTTTCCATCATATAGATATTTGGGACGTGGTTGGTTTTCAATCAAAAGTTAGTGTTTCTAAAATGATTATTAACATTATCTTTGTTCTCATCAAGAGTTTTAGAGAATACCTTTTCTCCATTGGCAAGTATTTCTTGTAGAAATTTTTTTAAACCTTCCTTCAAACCTTCCATGTTTGATTTTAAACAATTCTTCAAACCATCATTCTTAGCTTCCAGGTTTGATTTTAATCCATCCCTTAAACCTTCCATGTTGCCTTTAATTTTTGCTTCTAAACCATCCATATTAGCTTCTATTTCATCTTTGGTTACTCTTTGTGAGAGGTAAATTTGTTGCACTTGGTCTCGTAATTTCGATAGATCACATTGCATTTCTTTCTCTTCTTCATGCGTCATAGTATTTTTCTCCTTTCTTAGTAGATGTGTCCATTTTTTTGTTTTGAGGAATTTTAGAATAAAAAAATGATATATATGTTTCACTCTACCCTTTGAATCACTTCAAACTATTTTTTCAAAAAAAAAACGAAAAATTTTAAAAAATACACACCGTTTTAATCCTTTTTAGCAGCTCAATATTGAAAGTGTGGTCTCTCTATAATTTTGGATATCCAAGGTCTGAAATTTTTTCCTATCGTGGCCATCTGAGCCTTCTTCCTAGACCCAAAAGTCAAGTTGAGATTGGATTCTTTAATAAATATTTATGCCCAAACTCCCAAAATGACCTGGTTATAGACTCATTCAATAGAGGGAAATTATATGAAATTACACGTGTCATTATCTCAACCTCCAACCTTAAAAATGATATAGGGAAAAATAGAGTTTGTGCACTCTGAGTCATTTTTTACGAAATTCAAATCCGATGCTTGGAGAGAAAGTTGTGATGATTCTCCCTAGGTATTTTATTTGAGATTGAATTTTGTAGCCTACAAAACCATAAATTATTTAAACCACATCTCAGAAAATATAGCGAACCAATATCTAAAATTTTATACAAATGTTACCAATATTTCAGCTTTATAAGGTAAAAATTTCATCTGCTAGAGCCTTGTAGAAAGAATTTTATAGCAAAAATTTTAAGATGGCCTATTTGAAGAAGTGAAACCCTAGAATCCACAACTCTAATACAAAAAGTTATGCAACCATATCACAAAATAAGAGAAAAGATAGATCAACGACTTGAAAATCAACATATTCTAGGGGGGAACCTCCTTTCCATCACATAAATGAACAATTCTTGGACGACACAAATGAAAATACCTCCTTGCTATATATAGGTGTCTAAGGGGTCACCATATAATTAGAGCCCACATAACAATAATAATGTAAAAGCACAACAATAAAATAGTGGGCTTATATGGGGCACAACAATAACAATATGGGGCCTACATGAGCAGAAAAATAACAATAGGGGGCTACACTAGTATTATATGGACCTAAAAATTGGCCTTCAAATAGAATATATTACAATAAAAAGGTGTTGTGTTGGTTAGCTCGATAATCAAGAATTGATGTTGGAACTTGGGGTAATGATAAGGCATTGTTACAATTTTCAAATGGATCTATATTTTGGATGATCCAGCTAGGATTCTATAAAAATTTAATACAAAATATGTATTTCCTAGATTCTCCTTATCTAACAATTATATGCCACTGTTAAATATAGAATCGCTTCTACAATACATTTGTGGAATTTAAAACATAATCGCCAATAGCAATATCATGAAGAAAGATAAATAACACATAACACAGATAATTTACTCCGGGGAAAGAATATAGATAAAAACCCCACTATATTCTATTATATATTATATCATGGATCATGAAATAATTACATAAAAAGCTCCAATCCAAGAGCTCTCACTACAATAACTAATTGTCTCACACTGTCATACAAAAATTGGCAAGTTCCTTAGCTAATTTACTGCCTCGAGACAGCCTTCCTCCACTGCACAAGCCCAGCTGATAGAAATCCCTGAAGGAATGGAATCTTGCTATAACACCCCTAGTTTATGTTTTCTTTCAAAGCTAGACATTTTAACTTTAATCCTAATGGGGAGTGGACCCCAAATGGATAAGTATTTTGTGGATGTAATTAAATATTTCATTATGAAATTTAAATAAAATAATGCTGTGCAGATTGACCAAATGAGAATTGTGAGATCACTTGCTAAATCCATGAGGATGGATAGAGGCAAATAATTCCCCAAAAATATTTCAAAAATCCTTGAAAGAATTTATCTCTAAATTAGATTTTGAGGAAAATCTAGTTTCCCCAATGATGTGGAAAGTAGTTGGGAAGAGGTAAAAAGCTGGGAAAAGCAGAAAGAAGCTTTAAAAGTCCCTAAACAGGGAAGCTTAGGCAAACAGGAAGAAAAGCATCCTGATATTCTGGACGCAGAATTAGAAATAGGCTTTGGGGAGAAAAAGCTTAAATAAGCTATTCCTGAATAGATTAGAGGTTGGTCTATTCTGAAGGTGGTCTCAGCTCGGGGGTGAGCTCTGGAGATAGAAGGGCTCTAAGGTTGGGAGGATTGGTCAATTGCAGAAGTGGTATGTTCCACGTTCGTTTCAATTGATAGTATTAATATGATTTAATTTAGTTAATTGTCATAGATGCTAAATAGAATTGAAATGTGAAATTGTTGTTCTCTACATTTAACAGAAGTCTGTAGAATAAAACTTCCTCTCAGTTCTGTACAGTTGTAGGAATTTTATTTATGGGAAGGAATTCAGCAGAATCTCTAAACCAAAGCTAGTTTAAATCTGAGAATACATCTTTTCCCAAAAACGACTTACAATTTAACTTTAATCTGCTTCTGTATTATAAATTAAATATTATGTAAAGAATAAGGAATCATAGTACTCTTACATCTTGACAGATGAAGCAAGATAGGCCTAAGTTACAGCTATTTGAAATAAGCAGTGACATAAATAAATGAGGAACCCAGATCTATACAAATAATATCAATGCCAAGAATCAATAGTACAGTATACTGAATTGAAGTAAATGGAAGAACCATGAGTAGGTCTGACCGGTATATTTATATGTCTAGCCACCGAATTACATTAACTTAAAAACTAAGACAGATGTATGTCCAAATGCTACAAGTTAGCCATAATGAAATCAAAGACCTGTGATATAAAAATGATAATACTACTGAGTAGTATGGCATGCTAGACAGAAGGAACAATTATAAATATATAACTTCTATCCTAGTACTAAAAAGACTGCACCTATATACATTTTTACATTTGAGTACAGAGGTTAAACTGGAAATCATAACACTGATAAAACATTAGTATATATATATATCATATACTTCGGGAAACTTCCAGGAATGGAAGTAAATGAGAAGTTAGATGTTGTAATAGCATCTCGAGAACATTATAAACGTACAAAATTTAAAAGTATCCAGAGCGCCCAACATTTTTAGGGAATATTAATTTAATAGATAAAAGGACTGGGAAATTAAACAGAGCAGAAAGTAAATATGTTTATCATTTGGAGACATCTTGAGCTTTCAATGACAAAGTAAAAGAAATATGATGGTTACTAAAAGGAGAAAAAAATCCAAAATTAATCCTGTACAATTAGTTAAACAGTCCAGAGTCCATCACCGACAGAGTTTGTCGACATTGAAATCAAATTTAAAAAAAAAAAAACATGTTGACGGGATTCCGTTCTGAAATCCCCATAGACCAGTCATCACTTATAAAATACAATGGATGATTTCTCCTGAGAAGACTCAGGGTATCGACTTGTAGAAATCCAACGAGTTATGAAGAACTTTCTTGCCAGAGGAAGACATCGAATCACAAATACCAACCTGAAATTAACGATGGCAAAGTAAAAATGATGTTAAAGAGCAGCAGTAGGAAAATCAATGAGAAGTCAAACCACTGTAGAGTAGTATCTCACCTGCGCAAACCAAGAAAATATATAAGCAACGGAAAGCGAAAAATTTAAATCAAATTTAAAACTATAGGACCACCACATGAAGGTCGCCGCATGAATGGTTATCTATTTTCTCATTCAAAAAAGGAAAACGCATTTGAAAAATCCAATGAGACGTAAATGAGCCAAGGATTCTAGCTCTCTACAGGAACGAAGGAATACATAGAGAAATTTGGTTAACTTACCTTGAAAAATCCTGACGAGGAGGTAGATGCGAGGAGGGTCGAACACCAGTGTTGCAATTTGGCTCCCACAGTGACGTCGAGATGGCCAGATTTGGCCTTCAAGCACACAGACGTATCACACGATCGATATTCGCCTGTGGTTGAATTAACATAGGAAATCTCAGGACATATGACCAAAAGTTAAAATGCACTGTGTATAATGAACATCATCAATCATAGAATGAAATTGATAATCCTGAGATCTAATCATATGAAAATGTAAACAATAGCCAAATAAGTTTTACCGGAATGCATCGCCCTTTCTCAGGACAAGGGCTGAGCTATGGTAGCAACCGAGAGCCAAGCGTGGTGACCACGAAGATTGAATGCGCTGGAAAGAAGTAAAATCTAAAGGCAGAAAAATGTTACGATAAGACGAAACCATGGAAAAACTTGGGAAGACGCTCTAGCATATAGGTTAAATTCAACCGCAAGGAAACTCAATCACTATTGAAGAACAATTAATGGAGATTTAAACAACCCAAACTAAACGTATGTAAATAAAAATTTAAAATCACCTGTATCATAGTCACGGTGTCGAATTTGGATAGCAGAGCAAGATATATGCTTTGGAATTGCATCGTGGCCATCGTACTGAACACGAAAAATAATAAGTTGGGAAGACAAACCCTCAGAGAAGAGGGAAAATATACCAACGATGTGTTCAATAAAGAGCTCGATGGTGCAGAAACCAAATTCATCTCTCACGCTACACTTGGCGACCATCGGTCGGGTCTCTCGTAGATCCAAACTGGTGGGATCAGGAGATGGAAAAACCCTAAAATCATTTAACGTTATAGTACCATGCCATTACCACGAATTTCGTGAGATGGAAGAACGATAAATAAACAACGATTTGTTATGGGCTCGAGGAATAAAACCGTAGATGGCCATTTATGTGTGTGTACAAAACCAAATCAATGCACCATATCACAGTAACGTATGACAGTAGATATGAAATCTACACCACAACCCAAGATCAAAATATCAATACTGTAGTCCAAAGTGAATCGATCAGAATAGGTAAGAATATTTTATAACGTTATTAATGCCAACGTTCATCCATATGTCATGGATCAGGATGTTAATTACAAAGTGAATTGATCGGAATAGGTAAGAATATTTTATACCGTTATTAATGCCAACGTTCATCCATATGTCATGGATCAGGATGTTAATTACTTTGATGTCATGAAGGATATGAGAACTACGTGATTATTTAAAAGTCGAGAGGGTATGTCATGTTCGACGTGACAAGGGAAGATTATCCCTTAGTAATTAATAAGAAGTCCAAAGTAAGGCACTTCACTTAAATTAATTAAGTGACTAATGATAACTTCTATCAAATCGAGAAGGAAGGGAAGGGTTTAATTATAACACAACATTGTAACGAAAATTACGTAAGGGTGGAATTAAAATTTGTGACCATAGTATGAAGATATATGAACAAATGAACAAACGAGTATGGCTTAGATATGGGTTAATATATATGTATATACACCCTAATCACCTTACATAAGGACAAGTGATAAATAGGATAGAAGATTTACTTGTACCTACGAGAGGTATTTAAAACTTATCCTTTGGCACACTTATTGTTGGAATTGAGATTTATGAGAAGAAAAAAAAAATTGCATATGGGGAGTAGGAGATGTGACAAATGGTATCAGAGCTTATGTTACATAAAACTGGGTTGTTGTTGTTGTGCTCACTGTTGTTGTGTGCTCACTGTAAAAGAATGATTTACTGTTGGAAAAAAAAAATATTTTTTTTTACTGATCTGTGTTGTGTAGTGTACAGTGGTGCTGGAATGGCAGAAGGTGAGGAAATTTATGTTGATCTGCATGATGATGACAATACACCAGATCCCAACGCTCCAGTGATGGCTATGTTGCACAGTTTGCAACGAGAAATGGCTAAGCTGAGAAGCCAAAATGACAGATTGTCATTAACCAGTGAAGAGAAGGAAAAGCTCATCAGAGAACTAACTTCGCAGAACAGCCAAGAAGGTGAGGGTTCCGGAAAGAGGAATACTGATGAGTCTGAGGATGATGATGTTGTTAGGCATCAGTATAAGCAGAAAAAGGAATTACAGGGGGAATTCCGAAAGATCAAACCTCCCTCCTATGATGGGGAGAAGGAGGAAGATGTTGAAGCCTGGTTGTTGAAAATGATTAAGTACTTCCAGGTCTATGAATATGAAAGCAATCTGAAGGCCAGATTAGTTGTCTACCAGATACAAGGTAAGGCTACCTTTTTGTGGGAGGAGATGAAAATGGTTCATGCCATTGATGAAAAGACAATTACTTGGGAAGATTTCCAGGTTAAGTTCAAAAACCGCTACTTAAATGAACGTTACTATGATGATAAAGCAAAAGAATTTCATGAGCTTAGACTGGGATAGCTTACTATTGATGATTTTGTCACTAAGTTTACAAATATGTTGAGATATGTCCCTTACATTAATGAAGAGAAGGAAAAGGTGCGAAGGTTTTTGAACTGTTTGCCTGCTGTGTACAAAGAGAAGATCGAGTTTGATAACCCAAAAACTATGGACAAGGTAATGAGGAAGGCTAGATTATGCTATCAGTAGTTTAAGGGAAAGGCCGAGCATGGAAAAAGCTGGCTAAAAAAAGGTGAAATTAAAGGAAAGAAACAGAAACCAGCTTACTTAAGGAATTTTGGTAGGGACCATCAGAGGAAAAAGTTTAATAAACCAAAAGAAAACCAAACATCTCAGTCTCAAATTGGTTCCAAACAACTAGATGAAGGAAATAAAAAGGAAGGCACAGTCAAAATGAGGGAACCTTTGAAATGCTGGGGATGTGGAGAACCCCATCTTTTGAGGGATTGTCCCCACCGAAACATTCAGATGATTATGAGAGATCGAGAAGCTACCATAGTAAATGACATAGCAAAAAATATACCCACTATTAGTACAGCCTTGGAGAATCGACAAGTAGAATACCAAGCTACCATGGTTGAAATGGAGGGTAAGATTTCTGACCAATCTGATACTATTTTGATTGATCCGGGTGCTTCTTTGAGTTACATTAGTCCAAAAATTGTAGAAAAATGCAATCTCAAAACTGAAAAATTTCAGCAGTCTTGATTGGTCAAGTTAGTCACTGGCACCAAGAGGAAAGTAACTTATAAGTTACCTCAAACAGAAATCAAATTAAATGGCTTTCAAACAGAAGTAAATTTAAACATTCTGCCATTGGGTTCATATGACTTGCTGATAGGAATGGACTGGCTGGAAAAGAAAAAGGCCATGATGAATTGCTGGGATAAGACCCTGCATTGTGTAGATGAAGAGGGGAAACCTTTTATTCTCAAGGGAAAAGCAAAACCTATCTCTAAAAGACAAATATCAGCACTGCAATTAAAACGAACAGCTAGGAAAGGATACCAAGTCTATGCAGTACATGTAGAAGAGACAGAACAGAAAACTGAAGAAAATCTGCTGGATGCTTTGCCAGTAGTAAGGGAGTTTAAGGAAGTTTTTCCATATGAGATTCCTCATCTTCCTCCCAAAAGAGAGATTTACTTTTCAATCGATTTGGTTCTAGGAGCGACACCTGTTTCTCGAGCCCCTTATCGAATGAGCCCCCCCGAACTCATGGAATTGAAAATGCAATTGCAAGAATTGATGGATAAGGGTTATATTCGACTGAGTGTGTCTCCTTGGGGAGCACCGGTCCTATTTGTGAAAAAGAAGGATGGAACCTTTAGGATGTGCATTGATTATCGTCAACTGAATAAGTTGACCATTAAAAACCGATACCCTTTGCCCCGAATTAATGATATTTTTGACCAAGTGAGAGGAGCTTCAATATTTTTGAAGATTGACTTAAGGACTGGTTACCACCAGCTCAGAATTAAAGAAGAATACATCAGCAAAACAGCCTTTCAAACCAGGTATGGTCACTACGAATTTGTAGTCCTACCTTTTGGTTTGAAAAATTCCCCTGCCACCTTTATGTGCTTAATGAACAGTGTGTTAAATAAGTACTTGGATAAATTCGTACTTGTGTTCATAGATGATATTTTAGTTTACTCAAAAAGTGAGGAAGAACACAAAGAACACTTAAGGATAGTATTGCAAACTTTGAAAGAAAATCAGTTATATGCAAATGTGAATTCTGTAAGGGCAAGATCCAATATTTGGGTCATATTATTTCTGAACAAGGATTGGTTGTTTATCCTGAAAAGATAAATGCTATTAAAGAATGGCCTATGCCAACAGATGTTTCAACAGTGAGGTCATTTATGGGGATTGCAGGTTATTATCGCAGATTTGTGGAGAAATTTTCTGCCATAGCATACCCCATAACTTCACTACAAAGGAAGGGTGTTAAATTTGAGTGGACTAAAAAATGCCAAAACAGTTTTGAACAATTGAAATTAAAACTCACCACAGCCCCTATATTGAAAATTGCAGATCCTGATAAAGAATTTGTTGTATGCACAGATGCCTGTAGAGAGGGGTTGGGAGGAGTCCTTTTGCAGGAAAATTCAGTTATTGCATATGAGTCTAGGAAACTGAAGACACATGAACAGAACTATAGTGCCTATGATTTGGAGTTAGCTGTTGTTATTCATGCCTTGAAGATGTGGCGACACTATCTTCTCAGAAAGAAATTTATATTGATGACAGATCATATTAGTCTCAAATACTTCTTTTCCCAAACTGATTTGAATGCTCGACAAGCCAGATGGCTGTCTTTTCTGAGTGAATTTGATATGGACATAAGACATATCAAAGGGAAAGAAAATAAAGTGGTTGATGCTTTGAGCAGAAATGCTTGTCAAAATATAAACAGCATTGGAAGTAGTGCCCAATTTGATTTAGAAGATTTAGTGAAAAAGGTAGCAGACCAGGATCCAAATTATGAGAACCTCCAGGTGAAAATACTAAAGAAGGAGATGGCTGAATACACTCGAAACCAGAAAGGACTGATCTGTTAGAAAAGTAGATTATATATCCCCAATGTAGAGTCCTTGAAAAGAGAGATTCTAGATGAATATCACAAACAACCATACGCAGGACATCCAGGATATCAGAAAATGTTAACAGCTTTGAAAAAGAAGTTGTTTTTGGCTAGGAATGAAAAGAGATGCAGTAGAATATTTAGCTAGATGCATGGAGTGTCAACTAGTTAAAGTTGAGCATCAGCATCCTGTTGGTCTTTTAAACCCTTTGCGGATTTCAGAATGGAAATGGGATATTGTTTCTATGGATTTCATAACAGGATTACCCAAAACCAAGTACCAACATGATTCAGTGATGGTAGTAGTAGACGCTTTAACCAAAGCTGCACACTTCATACCTGTAAAGTATACTTTTGGAACAGCCCAAGTAGCAGATGTGTTTCTAAAAGAGATAGTGAGATTACATGGGGTCCCAAAGATGATTGTTTCAGATAGAGATGTTAAGTTGACAGTAGCCTTTTGGAAAGGGCTATTTGCAGGTATGGGCACTAAGTTGAATTTTAGTACTGCCTATCACCCTTAGACCGATGGTTAGACAAAGAGAACTAATCAGATTTTGGAGGATATGTTGAGAATGTATGTGATGTATAGGCCCTCAAAATGGGAAGACTACTTGCATTTAGTTGAATTTGCCTATAATAACTGCTATCAATCCTCTATTAAAATGAGTCCATTTGAGGCACTCTATGGAAGGAAATGTCGTACACCTTTGAGCTGGAGCCAACCTGAGGATAAGCTAATGTTGGGACCAGATGCTTTACAAGAGATGGAAAGAATTTTTAAGCAAATACAAAGAAATATCAAGACAGCACAGGATCGACAGAAAAACTATGCTGATAAGAAAAGGGTACACCAAGAATTCAAAGTAGGGGAGCATGTGTACTTGCGTATTAAACCCGAAAATAACACACTTTATGCTGGAATTTGTGAAAAACTGGCTCCTAGATATTGTGGTCCTTTTGAAGTGTTAGAAAGGGTGGGACCAATGGCTTACAAGCTGGCCTTACCACCCCATGTTAAATTTCATGATGTGTCTCATGTTTCATTATTAAAAAGATATATACATGATGCTTCTCACATAGTTGATTGGAATGTGATACAGGTGGAACCAGAAGGGGAGTTCCTTCCAGAACCACTTCAAATATTGGAGCGGGAAGAAATTGAATTGAGGAATCAGATGGTAGCAAGAGTAAAGGTGCAGTGGAAGCACTTTACTGCTGAAGAAGCTACATGGGAAAGAGAAGCTGAAATGATGGACAAATATCCATTTTTGTTTGAAAAAAAAAAATAAACTCTAGTAGTTAGATATCAACACCGAGGATGGTGTTTGCTTTCAGAGGGGGAATATCTAACACCCCTAGTTTATGTTTTCTTTCAAAGCTAGACATTTGAAATTTAATCCTAACAGGAAGTGGACCCCAAATGGATAAGTATTTTGTGGATGTAATTAAATATTTCATTATGAAATTTAAATAAAATAATGTTGTGCAGATTGACCAAATGAGAATTGTGAGATCACTTGCTAAATCCATGAGGATGGATAGAGGAAAATAATTCCCCAAAAATCTTTCAAAAATCCTTGAAAGAATTTACTTCTAAATTAGATTTTGAGGAAAATCTAGTTTCCCCAATGATGTGGAAAGTAGTTGGGAAGAGGTAAAAAGTTGGGAAAAGCAGAAAGCAGCTTTAAAAGTCCCTAAATAGGGAAGCCTAGGAAAACAGGAAGAAAAGCATCCTGATATTTTGGACGCAGAATTAGAAACAAGTTTTGGGGAGCAAAATCTTAAATAAGCTATTCCTGAACATATTAGAGGTTGGTTTGTTCTGAAGGTGGTCTCAGCTCGGGGGTGAACTCTGGAGATAGAAGGGCTCTAAGGTTGGGAGAATTGGTCAATTACAGAATTGATATGTTCCACGTTCGTTTCAATTGATAGTATTAATATGATTTAATTTAGTTAATTGTCATAGATGCTAAATAGAATTGAAATGTGAAATTGTTGTTCTCTACATTTAACAGAACTCTATAGAAGAAAACTTCCTCTCAGTTCTGTACAGTTGTAGGAATTTTATCTATGGTAAGGAGTTCACCAGAATCTCTAAACCAAAGTTGGTTTAAATCTGAGAATACATCTTTTCCCAAAAACGACTTACAATTTAACTTTAATCTGCTTCTGTATTATAAATTAAATACTATGTACAGAATAAGGAATCATAGTACTCTTACATGTTGACAGATGAAGCAAGATAGGCCTAAGTTACATCTATTTGAAATAAGCAGTGACATAAATAAATGAGGAACCCAGATCTATACAAATAATATCAATGCCAAGAATCAATAGTATAGTATACTGAATTGAAGTAAATGGCAGAACCATGAGTAGGACTGACCGGTATATTTATATGTCTAGCCACCAAATTACATTAACTTAAAAATTAAGATAGATGTATGTAGAAATGATACAAGTTAGCCATCATGAAATCAAAGACCCGTGATATGAAAATGATAATACTACTAAGTAGTATGGCATGCTAGATAGAAGGAACAATTATAAATAAATAACTTCTATCCCAGTACTAAAAGGACTGCACCGATATATATTTTTACATTTGAGTAAAGAGGTTAAACTGGAAAGCATAACACTGATAAAACATTAGTATATATATATATATCATATACTTCAGGAAATTTCTAGGAATGCAAGTAAATGAGAAGTTAGATGTTGTAATAGCATCTCGAGAACATTATAAACGTACAAAATTTAAAAGTATCCAAAGCGCCCAACATTTTTAGGGAATATTACTTTAATAGATAAAAGGACTGGGAAATTAAATAGAGTAGAAAGTAAATATGTTTATCATTTGGAGACATCTTGAGCTTTCAATGACAAGGTAAAAGAAATATTATGGTTACTAAAAGGAGAAAAAAATCCAAAATTAATCCTGTACAATTAGTTAAACAGTCCAGATTCCATCGCCGACAGAGTTTTTCGACATTGAAATCAAAATAAAAAAATAAAAAATGTGTTGACGGGATTCTGTTCTGAAATCCCCATAGACTAGTCATCACTTATAAAATAAAATGGATGAGTTCTCCTAAGAAGACTCAGGGTATCGACTTGTAGAAATCCAAACGAGTTATGAAGAACTTTCTTGCCAGAGGAAGGCATCAAATCACAAATACCGACCTGAAATGAACGATGGATAAGTAAAAATGTTGTTAACGAGTGGCAGTAGGAAAATCAATGAGAAGTCAAACCACTATAGAGTAGTATCTCACCTGCGCAAACCAAGAAACTATATAAGCAACGGAGAGAGAAAAATTTAAATCAAATTTAAAACTATAGGGAAACCACATGAAGGTCACCGCATGAATGGTTATCTATTTGCTCATTCGAAAAACGAAAACGCATTTGAAAAATCCAATGAGACATAAATGAGCCAAGGATTCCAGCTCTGTGCAGGAACGAAGGAATACATAGAGAAATTTGGTTAACTTACCTTGAAAAATCCTGACGAGGAGGTAAATGCGAGGAGGGTCGAACACCAGTGTTGCAATTTGGCTCCCACACTGACATCGAGATGGCCAGATTTGGCCATGGAGGACACAGATGTATCACACGATCGATATTCGCCTGTGGTTGAATTAACATAGGGAATCTCAGGACATATGACCAAAAGTTAAAACGCACTGTGTATAATGAACAACATCAATCACAGAATGAAATTGATAATCCTGAGATCTAATCATATGAAAATGTAAACAATAGCCAAATAAGTTTTACCGGAATGCATCGCCCTTTCTCAGGCCGAGGGCTGAGCTATGGTAGCAACCGAGAGCCAAGCGTGGTGACCACAAAGATTGAGCATGCTGGAAAGAATTAAAATCTAAATGCGGAAAAATGTTATGATAAGACGAAACCCATGGAAAAACATGGGAAGACGCTCTAGCATATAGGTTAAATTCAACCGCAAGGAAACTCAATCACTGTTGAAGAAAAATTAATGGAGATTTCAACAACCCAAACTAAATGTATGTAAATAAAAATTTAAAATCACTTGTATCATAGTCACGGCATCGAACCCGGATAGCAGAGCAAGATATACGCTTTGGAATTGCATCGTGGCCATCGTAGTGAACACGGAAAATAATAAGTTGGGAAGACAAACCCTCGGAGAAGAGGGAAAATATACCAACGATGTGTTTAATAAAGAGCTCGATGGTGCAAAAACCAAATTCATCTCTCACGCTACACTTGGCGACCATCGGTCGGGTCTCTCGTAGATCCAGACTGGCGGGATCAGGAGACGGAAAAACCCTAAAATCATTTAACGTTATAGTACCATGCCATTACCACGAATGTTGTGAGGTGGAAGAACGATAAATAAACAACGATTTGCTATGGGCCCGAGGAATTAAACCGTAGATGGACATTTATGTGTGTGTACAAAATCAAATCAATGCAGTATATCACAGTAACGTATGACAGTAGATATGAAATCTACACCACAACCCAAGATCGAAATATCAACACTGTAGTCCAAAGTGAATCGATCGGAATAGGTAAGAATATCTTATAACGTTATTAATGCCAACGTTCATCCATATGTCATGGATCAGGATGTTAATTACTTTGATGCTGTGAAGGATATGAGAACTACGTGATTATTTAAAAGTCGAGAGGGTATGTCATGTTCGACGTGACAAGGGAAGATTATCCCTTAGTAATTAATAAGAAGTCCAAAGTAAGGGAGTTCACTTAAATTAATTAAGTGACTAATGATAAATTCTATCAAATCGAGAAGGAAGGGAAGGGTTTAATTATAAAACAACATTGTAATGAAAATTACGTAAGGGTGGAATTAAAATTTGTGACCATAGTATGAAGATATATGAACAAATGAAAAAATGGGTATGGATTAGATATGGGTTAATATATATGTATATACACCCTAATCACCTTACATAAGGACAAGTGATAAATGGGATAGAAACTTTACTTGTACCTACGAGAGGTATTTAAAACTTATCCTTTGGCACACTTTTTGTTGGAATTGAGATTTATGAGAAGAAAAAAAAAATTGCATATGGGGAGTAGGAGATGTGACACTTGCTTGCTTTGACTCCGCAATCCTCATGGAAACATCCAATGTGTGAGTGGTTGCATGTGGGCAACTGATAATGTCACAACTGATAGTCAATATGTCCCTTTCACCTACATCTCAATTGGGTCTCCACTAGATCTAACATGCATGTAGTTAATAATAGTAAATCTTCAGTTGCATGTGAGACCAATCATTGTGAATTAATTAATAATTAATTCACTTGATCTCTCACTATTGTATCTTCAATTTCAACTAGCACAAATGAGTTTAACTCACTTAACTCTGTTAAAATAATTTAAAACTCTCATAAATACACTTCCAACTCTGTTACAACTTTGAATCACTCAGTTACAACTAAGTCCACTTGCATGTCCCACCTGTTGGGGTCCTGTGATTTGGTAGATTGGCATAACAAATGACAAGGCAACATCAGAACCACTTTGGAATCCTAGGATCTAGCCCTCCTTGATTCAGAGAGGGATCTCTCTGTATGTGTGTTAGAATGATATGATTTTAAAGATTATGATATGATATTAGGCTAGTTATGATGTACAAGTTGTTTTTTGTTTGTTTTTGTTCTGGTATTATTAACTGAGAAGGTCATGTGAAGTGAAGGAAGGAAAAAATAGAGGGATGTTTCAGCACAGGAAGATAGGTTAAGAAATAGTGTCAATCCATTGGGCTATGGAGTCATAAAAGGGTTTACTTGCACAACAACTATTCAAGGGTTTTCATAGGGCAAGTCATCTATGTCAGAAGATCTTTTAAGTTGATTTTGTGGTATGGAACATTAAGAAGTGTGGTGAAAGAAGCAAAGATATAAGAAAAAAAGGGCATCCTAAGTTCAGGTAAGGACTTTTAACCTATCCTGCTTTCGGCATACTCTAAAGAGTAGAAAACATTTAAGATAAATATAAAAAGCAGCCTAAGATAAACTAAGGACTTTTAACCTATCCTACTTTCGACATACTCTTAAGGGAAATCTTCAAAACAGTTTAAGACTAAACAAGTGACAGGGTTAACCATAAACTTCCTTGATTAGGACTCTACTTATCATGCAGTGAAAAGATCATTCAAGAACAACATCTCAAGTTCTACTCAGCAAGATATGGGATCACCAACATTCTTTGACTGTTTATATCTATTGAAATCATTCCCAAACATACATTTTGAAGAAAACATAAAGATAAATCCTATGAGTTAGATTTAGGGTACTTTTATAAGTAAATCCTAATCTATATTTGATGTTATTTATCAAAGAATATGAATACGGTGGAAACATAAGGAGAATAACAATTATAGTAAGAATAACATCACCAATGATTTAGATCATGATCTAGTGAATCTTCTTGTCTATTTGATTTCCAAGACCAGTTACATACTTTGAGTCCAATACTTCTCTTCCCAATATACTATATTATAGCTACTCAGCAACTCTTACTCAATAATAGTTCAACAATTAACCATTTTCCAACCCTTTACAATGAATCTTCAATGAGTACTTATAGGTGAATGAGGAGGAGAAGTGAAAGAAGTGGTCTTAATGATCATTTAAGACAGAATAGATGTGCATCGGATGCTCCATTCTGCTCAATAAAAATTGCATTAACTATTTAGACCATTCAGTAGTTTTTGTTGACTTTGAGGCACAACTGGTAGGTTGGTAATAACTCCAAATTGTGTGCTTTTGGAGATATCTTCTGACTGCAGTAACTCTGACTTGGCTTTTGGGATAATTTAGGTGAAACATTTAGTTTTAAGTCCACCCATGCCTTTATAATAACTTCCCTGACAATTTAAAGAGGTTCTGTCATCAGGATGGCTATCAAGGTGTCTTTGAAAGGTAATGTAGACTACAAGTGTCCTTTTGCTTTCTGGAGGAGTAATTGCTTTAGTGATGTGTCTTTCGAAGCATTCCTTTGGGTGATCTATGTTGATAATATCCCTTTAGACTCTGATTAGGCCTCTGATTTGGCTTTTAGGCCTTCCTTTTCCATATTCTGCTTTATCACTTTGCTGACAGTTTCATCTTTTACTTAATTTGTCTTTACGCTATGTTCTTTATCTTTAATATGTTGGTTAAGGGTTTAATCTTCGGGCTTTATTCCTTAACCATTATCTTTCACTGATCTCCTTTTTTTTTCTTTTGTGCATAGGTGGCTTGGCTTCCTTCTGCACTGGAGGGTTATGCTTAATCAATTCTCATGAGACGTTGTTCAAACCCTTTGAACTTGAACCCTGTGACCCTAGTTTGTTCGTGATCTTTCCCTGAGGATCGTCATCCTGGGATTTATTTCCACTGCTCTGGCTATGGGAGCATTGGCTTATCTGTCTTCCATTAAAATTGCAACACACACAAAGTGTTAAGATAAAACCTGCGATGCTTGGGTTAAACTGCTTCAGAGGGCTTGGTGAGGGCGAAGGAGTATTGCAGAGGAAGAGTATGCAGCGGAGGCGGAAAACCATGGGAGGCAGGTGAAATGGTGGTTTTTTGAATATCGGGACGAAAAAGGGAGAAAGGTGGTTTTGCGTGAATATCGGGGTGGTATTCGCGTGGATTTTAGGCGGTTAGAAGTTTTGGGTGTTTTGAACGCGATATGGTCGATTGGATGACATGTGGCTTCTGCAAAACTGGTAGTTTTGTGTTCAAGATGCACTGTGGGGGGATGGGGCATAACGGATGTGAAACAGTGCGACAGCCGTTAGATCTTCGGGCTAGAGATCTAAGGCTGAGAATGAATGCGACAGGAGGGGAGATGCATGGCGGAAGAATGAGGTGGAGCCGAGCTAATGTAAGCTAATTTTTTGAGTAGTGTGGGTTTGTAAAATGATAGGGGAAGGGTGAGGGTCATCCGATCAACACGATTGACAGTTTAGCTCTACCATTAGCATCCGCAGATAATAAACATTGGGGTGGAGTGAGGTTTGAAGGGGGGAGGGGTGATAACCATTAGATCAAGATGATCAACAACTATGATCACTCTAAGGAGAGAAATGGCAGAGGGTGAGTGAAATAGAAGTGGAGGGAGCTTAAAGGGGTGGGGAAAAGGTTTTATAAAGAAAGGAAAGGACCAAGGGCTAAGGTGAAGGGTTTAGGGATAGCAGGAGGTCGCAGACCTCGGGTCATATGAATAGGAGGGGGGTAGGGCTTAAACAAAAAGGGGCTTAAGGCCCAATTGTTTGGATAGAGCGGAAAAAATGATTAAAGTGGGTTTTTTATCCTCTTTGAGAGTTTCGATAGGGTAAAAAAGGGTAGTTTAGACCATAAAAAGGGGTTTTTATAGGTTTAAAGGGTTTTTATGGGAAAATGAGGGTAAATGAGGTCGAAAAGGGGATTTTTAGGGGAATGAGATGATGAGTTAGGATAAGTGAAAATGAGTGAAGAAATGGGTGAAATGGGGCTTATAAAATGATGGGAAATGTCTTTGAAATAGTTCTTTTCTATCAGTAAGGATTCTTTGAAAATTCTTTTGTGGAAATGGCAGTGAAGATGATTTGTAAGATAAAGGACACCAAGAAGGCTTCAAGAACTAGCAGTTTTCCTTGAAGATTGCTTCTTGAAGGCTTAAGAACATATTTAGCCATAATTTGCTGTGACAAAATTTACTGATGGCTAACAGTGGCTCCACTTGGGGATCGTAGCTCCTTGGAGGTGTCAAGAACCTCAGAGATAATCCCTGGAAAGTAGACCAGTGTATTGATGCTTTGCTGCACTTTGACAACCTCTTTCTTCTTTGATGATCATGCTGCTTGAGAAGATGATTTGTAGATTGACAACAAAATGATTTTTTCCTAAACATTCTACCTACACAACCTACTTGTCCTAACATTTGTTCTTCATAAGGTGCACTTGGAATTTCAAACCTTTGACATCAACATCTTATTCTTTTGAAAATAGGAAAAACTAATCTAAATCTACCCTTATAACTTCCATGAGTCCAGATTAAACAGTTGAACTCATTAGCTTCTCTACCTAACTACTATCTGTCAGGATTAAGTTATCTACATTCTCTACATTCTAAAACACAAATTGAAAACACATTCAAACCAGGATTAAGTTGTATAATTTGCTATGGTGGCTATGACATCAGAAACAAACTACACATAGACCTTTATTTGCAAAAAAGTAAAACAAAACTTGGAAGGCTTAAGATCCGAAAACAATGAGAGTCCTTCCTTCTTTCTTTCAGCTATGTTTTTGATCTCTTTGAGCTGTCTTCTTTTTCTTTACCTGGTTCATGTTTTTAGCATGTTAGAACCAGTCTTCTTTGTATCTTTGGGTCAGGTTTTGATCTGATTAGAGCCATTCTTTTCTTTTGATTCTTTGGTTCATATTTTGAGCATGTTTGAACCATTATTTTCTATCCTAATCTAATCTACTGATAACCCAAGATTAAACAGTTTGGCAGATCTTCTTCACTAACCTATCAGCAGTAAATTGAAACATATCTAGTCATGAGTCAGCTATATGACTAAATAGCAGTTTTCTTTCAAGTAGTGGCATTTAGGCTTGCACACTTTCAGACTCTCTTTCTTTTTTGGTATGGGGCTGTACCTTTCTTCTTTTATATCTACCCTCTTTTCTCGTTTCTATTGTTTTTGTATTTTTTTTTCCAATTTTTCTTTCAAAGAAAAAAAAAAAAAAACTAACTAAATGCTTACAGGCTAAGCTTTATTGACATTCCTACCTACCCTAATCTAACTTGGAAATCTATGCTATTTTATATGATACAATAGTGCCAATGCAGTCAGTTGATCAGTAACAAAAAAGGGTAGAAAATCTGACTGCTTGTCAGAGATAACCACAGGGTACTTTGAATGTGGGTCCTCAAAACCAAGGCCACCACTAGTGGTGACCACTTATGATTTATATGGCTCTTGCAAAGGATCAATTCTTGGGAATTTGAGCCAACTAGGGCCTCCATATACTCTGCCACGAGATCAATAAAAACATGGTGTAAAAATTCCTTTTTTAGGCCTTCCATAACTGGTAGGCTATTTGCATCCTTGACAGCGTTGATCACTGCATCTTCAGTGTGGCTCTTGAAAGCACAATCATCCTCTTCCTGCACATCAAAAGGCAGCGAAATTTCTTCTTGCTTTGGGGGAGGGAAACTTTACAAAAATGCTCTGGGGTCCCTGAAATGGTATGATCGTTCTTGTGAATTCAAAATTTCAATCTCAGTTTCATACCTTTCAACCACAAAATCTAGGAAAATCTTCTTAATCTCAGGTTTAGCATTGAATTTTGAGCTGAGAAGGATAACCTTTGGAAGGGCCTCACATTCAAGTTCTGCCAGGTCACTTGACATTATATAACGAAACTTTGATATGAAACTTGACTGCATTTTTGTAAATTGTTCAGAGTCTTCTATTAGTGGAGTGATTTGGTCTTCGCTATGTTGGGATGTGGAGTGGCCACTATGTTGATTTTAGACCGACAGGAAATAAAATTTAGCCAGATATCACAATTTTTTATTTTTAGAGGCAAAGTAGTCTTTAACAAGGAAAACTTAATCCTAAAATTTTCCTAATCATGAGTGTGCAAGATGTTTTAATGGTAATGTTGGTTGTCACAATGGAGTCTTTTTGAAACCAGGGGTAATCAGCAGGCCTACTGATCACGAGTGGAGTATTTGGTCTTTTAGGAGTTGTGGAGTCACCAGGTGGATGATTTCAAATGTTTTGAGACGATCTTCTATCCACCATCAACAATTAACTACCAATCTAAGGATGTTGTGGCTCTTCTGAGCTCTTAAGGATATATCAGATGTAAATCACTTAGAAGTCCCTAGCGGAGTCGCCATTATGTTGGGGTCCTATGATTTGGCAGATTGGCATACCAAATGACAAGGCAGCATCAGAACCACTTTGGAATCCTGGGATCTAGCCCTCCTGGATTCATAGAGGGATCTCTCTGTATGTGTGTTAGAATGATATGCTTTTAAAGCTTATGATATTATGTTAGGCTATTTATGAAGTACAAGGGGTTTGTTTGTTTGTTTTTGGTTGGGAATCATTAACTGAGAAGGTCATGTGAAGTGAATGAGGGAAAAAATAGAAGGATGTTTCAATATGGGAAGATAGGTTAAGAAATAGTGTCAATCCATTGGGCTATGCAGTCATAAAAGGGTTTACTTGCACAAAAACTATCCAAGGGTTTTCATAGGGCAAGTCATCTACATCAAAAGATATTTTAAGTTGATTTTGTGGTATGGAACATTAAGAAGTGTGGTGAAAGAAGCAAACATATATGAAATCAAAGGGTAGCCTAAGATCAGGTAAGGAATTTTAACCTATCCTGCTTTCGGCATACTCTCAAGAGTAGAAAACATTTAAGATAAACATAAAAAGCAGCCTAAGATCAAGTAAGGACTTTTAACCTATCCTGCTTTCAGCATAATCTTAAGGGAAATCTTCAAAACAGTTGTTTAAGACTAAACAAGGGACAAGGCTAACCATAAACTTCCTTAATTAGGACTCTACTTAGCATGCGGTGAAAAGATCATTTAGGAACAACATCTCAAGTTCTACTCAGAAAGATATGGGCTCACCAACATTCTTTGACTGGTTATACTCTACTGAAATCATTCCCAAAAACACATTTAGAAGAAAACATAAAGATAAATCTGATCAGTCAAATTTAGGGTACTTTTAGAAGTAAATCCTAATCTATATTGATTGTTATTTACCAGAGAATATGAACATAGTGGAAACATAAGGAGAATAACTATTACAGTAAGAATAACATCACCAATGATTTAGATCAGGATCCATTGAATCGGCTTGCCTATTTTATGTCCAAGACCAGTTACATACTTTGAGTCCAATAGCTTTCTATAGTCCAATACTTCTCTTCTCGACCGACTATATTACAACTACTCAACAACTCTTACTCAATAACAGTTCAACAATTAACCATTTTCCAACCCTTTACAATGAATCTTCAGGTGAATAAGGAGGAAAAGTGAAAGAAGTGGTCTTAATGATCATTTAAGATAGAATATATGTGCATCAGATGCTCCATTCTTCTCAATAAACATTGCATTAACTGTTTAGACCATTCGGTAGTTTTTGTTGACTTTGAGGCACATCTGGTAGGTTGGTAATAACTTCAAAGTGTGTGTTTTTGGAGATATCTTCTAACTGTAGTAACTCTGACTTGGCTTCTGGAATAAGTTAGGTGAGACATTTAGTTTTAAGGCCACCCATGCCTTTATAATAACTACCCTAACAGTTTAAATAGGTTCTGTCATCAGGATGGCTATCAAGGCGTCTTTGAAAGGTAAGGTAGACTACAGGATGTGTCTTTCGAAGCATTCCTTTGGGTGATCTATGTTGATAATATCCCTTTAGACTCTGATTAGGCCTCTGATTTGGATTTTAGGACTTCCTTTTCCATCTTCTGCTTTATCACTTTGCTGACTGTTTTATATTTTAATTAATTTTTCTTTAAACTGTGTTCTTTATCTTTAATCTGTTGGTTAAGGGTTTAATCTTTGGGCTTTATTCCTTAACCATTATCATTCATTGATCTCCTTTGTTTTTATTTTGTGCACAGGTGGCTTGGCTTCCTTCTGCACTGGAGGGTTACGCTTAATCAACGCTCATGAGACGTTGATCAAACCCTTTGAACCCAAACCTTGTGACCCTGTTTTCTTCGTGATGTTGCCTTGAGGATCGTCATCCTAGGCTTTATTTCCACTGCTCTAGCTATGGGGGTGTTGGCTTATTGTTTTCCATTAAACCTGCAACACACAGAAACTGTTAAAATAAAACCTGCGATCCTTGGGTTAAACTGCTTCAGAGGTCTTGGTAAGGGAAAAGGAGTATAGCAGAGGAAGAGTATGCAGTGGAGGCAGAAAACCATGGCGGGCAGGTGAAATGGTGTTTTGTGAATATCGGCGCGAAAATGGGAGAAATGTGGTTTTGCGGGAATACAACGGTGGTATTCACGTGGATTTTAGGTGGTTAGCAACTTTGGGCATTTTGAACATGATATGGTCGATTGGATGACATGTAGCTTCTACAAAACTGGCAGTTTCGCATTCAAGATGCACAGCGAGGGGAGCGGGCATAACAGATGCGAAAAAATGCAACAACTGTTAGATCTTTGGGCTGGAGATCTAAGGCTGAGAATGAACGTGACAGGAGGGGAGATGCATGGCGGAAGAATGAGGTGGGGTCGAGCTGACGTAAGCTAATTTTTCGGGTAGTGCGGGTTTGTAAAATGATAGGGGAAGGGCGAGGGTCATCCGATCAACACGATTGATGGTGTAGATCTACCATCGAGGTGCACAGGTAATAAACATTGGGGTAGAGTGAGGTTTGAAGGGGGGAGGGCTGATAACCATTAGATCAAGATGATCAATGGCTAGGATCACTCTAAGGAGAGAAATGGCGTGGGGGGAGTGAAATAAGAAGTGGAGGGAGCTTAAAGGGGCGGGGAAAAGGTTTTATGAAGAAAGGAAAGGACCAAGGGCTAAGGTGAAGGTTTTAGGGATAGCAGGAGGTCACAGGCCTTGGGTCATATGAATAGGAGGGGGGTAGGGCTTAAACAAAAAGGGGCTTAAGGCCCAATTTTTTGGAAAAAGCGGAAAAAAGGATTAAAGTGGGTTTGTAGCCTTTTTGAGAGTTCCAATAAGGTAACAAAAGGTAGTTTAAACCATAAAAATGGGTTTTTATAGGTTTAAAGGGTTTTTATGGGAATATGAGGGTAAATGAGGGAGAAAATGAGATTTTTAGGGGAATGAGATGATCAATTAGGATAAGTTAAAATGAGTGAAGAAATGGGTGAAATGGGGCTTATAAAATGATGGGAAATGGCTTTGAAACAATTCCTTTCTATGAGCAGGGCTTCTTTGAAACATATTTTGTGGAAACAACAGTGAAGATAATTTGTAAGATAAAAGACACCAAGAAGGCTTCAAGAACTAGCAGTTTTACTTGAAGCTTGCTTCTTGAAGGCTTAAGAACATATTTAGCCATCATTTTCTATGACAAAATTTACTGATGGCTAACACCACCAACCAACCACTCAACTCGAAATTCCTATAGCTAACTAATTTTCCACTTTAATTAACTATTTCCAACTACTCATTGAGAATACATTATTGTTTATTGTCCAACTAATATTAAGGGATAATAATAGCTGAGATGCATCTATAAATAGACATGAAATCTATAAATATAACTTGCAAATACATCTACAAATAGACCTCATCTATAAATAGAATTTTCTCATGCATATATAAATAGACATCCACCTAAAAATAGACTAAGGCTCCATCCTAGTGTAGGTGCATAATTTTCACTAGGATCTTCTTGTTGAATCTCAATAGATTCCACCCCCACCCATCATCAACAACATATCACATGTTCCTGTAACAATTGATCGCGGGATAGCCATTGAAGATCAGCAAAAGTAAGCGCATGATTTATTTAGTTTATACATCTACCTATCCTACAATAACTATGTTTATAATCACTCATAGAAAGAAGTTTGACCTTGCCTATACTTTAGTATCAACAAATGACTAGAATCGTTTCAATTGCCATGGTGTAGTGGACAACGCTACATTGACACAAACACTTACACTGTTGGTGATTAGACATGAAAAATACATAATTGGCGAGAAAAATATTATAGACATATTAATAGCTGAGATTAAAATATATTGTATTATATATGTATTAACATCTTAAATTTTCAATCATATTTACTATTTCGTGGGTATTCTTGAAATTGATTTAAATATTATAGACATATTAAACTTTATAATAGCATGATTAATCCTTCCATATATATTCCCAACTACTAGAGTTGATGGATTCGATCGGTTGAGGAATTATTGTTCAATAATACTAGAACCTTGATCTTTCTTAATTGGCTCAGTCAGATTGAAGTAGGGTTTTCTTAGGAGCTTATATCAATATACTAACTTACAAAAAATATAATTTTATTTCACTAATAGACTATGTATTTTTAAGGAGAGAGGGTATTCATTTCTATAGGTGCATCAGTTGGAAGGTGAAAATGTATCCATTTCACTATGAACATCTTGCCTCCCTGTGGATTTTTTTCAGTAGATATAAACTTTTAAGCATGATTTAGTAAAAAAAAATATTTTGAAATTGTTACCCACTAAAATCACTCTTGGACCTGAAGCATTGGAGAATACAAATAAATGCATTAATTTTCGAGCCATGATCATTTTGATTATCCCAAAGGGTATCAAATAGGTTTATGCGAGTATAGAACGAAAGTCGATAGTACATAACCTTATTGAAATTTTGATAATCACACAAAAGTGACCAGATTCAACACCAAACTAAGATATTGATTACATTTGGTATCATGTGTTTCACAATGTACTGAACATATATCCGTCAAAGTGTAAAATTTTATTGGCAAATCAACTTACCAACCCTTCAAGAAACCATAAAATATAATTAATAGTGTGCTTGAAAAGTATAACAATGGAGGGGTTTCATTCAAGTTTAATTTGTCTAGATATTTTATGCTTGAAGGTTATTAACTGATTTTCTTGTGCAATCTAGAGATGGTGTGGCTTATGTGCTTCCCGTTGTTGATAGCAATTCTTTTCTACATATTTCACAAAATGGGAGACTGATAAAATATGGCGCCATCTGTCAACCACTTTAAGAGCTATTTACACCAAAAATTATGTTTGAGGAGAAGTTATGGTTGATATCGGTTTACATAGTATTCAGGAAGCAAGTGTAGAGAACTCTATGTCTCTGTACCAAAATTTTATTCTTAATGGAGAACACACTTTAGTTTTCGATATGCGTAGATGGTGAAGGTTATTAATGGCGTTATCCCTATATAATATTTCTAATAAGCTTAACGGATCACCTAGTACAAGGTTTGAGTAAAAAACATTTGAACTTATATAAAAAAATGATGTTGTTTCTAGTTTCATCAGTCACTAAGCTTGAATGGCCTCATGTTCTCATTCTTCCTCAAATGACAGAATATAGGAAGTATCTTCAGGAGACAATAGAATTCGAATAAATACCATCTGAATTAAAATAATATTTTCATATCACGTTACAATTGCATAGGAAATATGAGCGCTTCCCTCATAGTAATTTTAATCTTGTAAAAGCTATTGTTTCTAATACTCTACAAGAAATGGTCATTGATTCTGATAAAAATGCACATTCATAGTTCTATGCACCTTGGATTGGAAATTGCAAGAAATCGGTTCCACTTTGGAAGAGGTGGCCATTTCTATTAAAATGTACTAATGTGGTAATGGTTGAGATAGAAATAAGAGAGTTCGAAGCTTAACAGTTTTCCAATTTAGACCTTGAAGGATCACTCCTACAGTAAATCATGTTGTTGATGAAAAAAGTGATATATAGTGGGAGTGTTTTGGATGTTGGACCAAAATTTGGTGATAAAACATGCTCGTTCTGACTAAGCCAAACCTTTGTAGGTCTAGATGTTGATTTGAAATTAAGAGCCAACTTGTGGAATTTTTATGAAAATTTCAAGGGTCACCTTTATGGACGATCCTTGGCCATAATTTAAAGAATGTTCCATTTGGAAAATCCCATTTTCCACATTGGTAGACACTTCAACCATTATTTTCATGACTTGTGGAGGAGGAATACCCTTGCAAAGCTTTTGGAGATGGAATTTTCATGACCTTGGGTCTAGGATAGTCTTAAAATCAATGACGCTACCAAACCAATAATCTCAACAGAACTATTTTGCACAATGGAATATAAACAACCATAAATCACATATGCACATAATATAGACAAATTTTTAAAATTTTCAACCCAACTTCATTATATTAATCCAAATGATATAACAGAACATTCTAGGGCTCTCGTACGAGGATAATAACATTCATACATCCACTATTAAAAGATAAAAATAATATAATCTGACCATATGGTTGTAGCATTCTCTCCCATCTCCTCTCATTCGTACACCGTACCTTCCCTGTCTTTCAGCTCCCAATCTATAACTTCTACCTCTATCAATGCTCAAAGTCCATCTCTCCACTAAATCTCAGATATCCAATCTTCTCTCTAGTTGTTCCTTAGTCCATCAAGTATAATATTCATCGAGACTCATGTCGAGTTATTTAAAAAAAAAATTGTGAACAACTCTCAATATAGCCACTTTTTCTCCTCAACTACTTAGGAACTTTAGCACACTATTATCTTCCTGTGTTGCACTGATGAAGAGAAATATTGGGCACGGAGGGATGACTATCACTCCAATATGTCCATCACCCATAATTAACATGGGCTAGGAGGACTGCCCATCATCTATTGTAGAAGTCCTTCTCCACTCACAAGTCTCGGGCTCCACAAACTGCTCTTGGCTGATTAAAATCTTGAGCTCAACAACACTACCACTTCAGGACCTACCTCTATCCATCAAGGTGTTGCACACCAGGCTCCAACTGGACGCTATCACGATGTCCTCCAACATACCATAATTTCCCAATTACGTCCACACTTTTTCTATTGTCACATTTTCCTCCAACCATCCACAAGTGACCAAGTCCGCGTCGTAGCATCTGCACCTGGTGAGGGAATCCTCATGCCTAGGAGACCCTTACACACAACTTCCAATAGAATTCACCAATTTTCCCTTTGTGTATGCAATAGAGGAGTTATTGCACAAATATAGGCACCAATTTTCATTGTGGAAACTGCCCATTGATTAGGGCTTTTAAAATGGCACGTTAGCCCTATCTCCTTGGCTTCCACGGGCTGCAAAAAATCTGTCCAAAATAGGGCACCTACATCACTTCATAGTGGGATATTATCCTAGTTGTAGTTCCTTCAAGCTTAATGGAACTCCAACAAATGGCTCCCAACAATCTACAATGTAGACTGATCCAAACATTTGTCAAACCTTTCACCCAAAAAACATCAAACATTATTTTAGGGAACTTAGCTTGTTGCACCACTAGACTGGTTAAGGCACTCCAACAAAAGTCCCTAACAGTAATTAAATATGGCTAGAATAGGCCTCCTTTTACTATGGCTTCCTTTATAAGAGGGGATGAGAACCTTGTCTACAATGTTGGGTTATTCCAACCCCATTCAACCCTTCAGCCTCCTATTTTCCACTGCATCTTGCTACAACAAACTGCCTCTTGACTATGAAAGCATTTCTAAGGGCTATTACTCCACCCAAACAGCACTAAAAAAGCCCCCTACTCCTCGGCCTCCATGATCAGTGTTTCGACCCTCTAGAAAAATGCTCATTATTCTTAAAACAACCTCCCAATCCTTCGTTTTGCTCTCCTTATCTTGATGTGGCTAGGTAGAGAAATCCAAACCCTTTTCCTTGAGTTTGTTACACTTGAATGGATGTTCTAATTCCTCCATCTCACCCTCTTTTTATACCTAAATGAGGGTCTTCCTAAAATGTCACAACGAGGGGCTTCCAACTGTCATGAGCCTAAAAAAAATTTTAGGTCAACCTACATACACATGTGCAAACCCATCATCTAACTTCAAAAGTCATAACTCCTTAACGAAAACTAAAAATCATATGATCGTTGATGTGTGGGATTCGTCTCGACGAGAATTATCATCCTTGTCTATCACATGTTGAAAAAACATCACAGTATTGGCCCAAATATTGATGGGTACAAAACCCAAGCTTAGGTTCTAATCCCACAAGCCTACTTGTGGTGCTTTGACCTCCAACCCTCGAACACTAGGGCTTCGAGTACCTCCGAGGCTACACAAAAATCAACAAATCATACCTCTTCAAGCCCACCTTCCCAGCTTGGATATCACTTGGAATGTTGTACGTGGTTGAAGGGGCTTTGGAAGTGACAAATTGCATGATAAATTTCCTTTATGCCCCTCATTTAATCAAAATGCTAATATATATTGTAACAATATCATAATATTAGCCATATGAAAAAGAAGAAAAAGTTTATATCATGCCATCATTCTTGACCATAATAAAAATATACTAGATATTAGATGGTAGTTAATATCTATAGATAAATTTTTCTCCCATATTTCATTTAGAATTTAATTTCCCTATAATTAATACTCTTTTTTTAAACTCGGCTGTTTCGTGTACATAATGTACAAATTTTTTTAAACCATTACAGTTTAGCAATATTTTTTGTATTATATAAAATAAAATTATATTCACTCGATCAAGGCATATGATGGTTACTGATATATAACAACCTAGATCCATCTTAACTATATTTTTGTTGGAAGGACATGTATCAATGAAATGAGGATGTGTGTTTAAACAGTGAAATAAAATAATCTACAATTGAAGTAGAACGAGTCTAGAGATAATTTCAATTTTATTTATATGGTTTGTGATAAAATGTATAGTTTATTGAAAGTCTATTCGATTTTATATTCTCTAATTTTTTTTATGTTTTTTTAAGTAAGTGTGTACTTTAAATGTTTTAAGTTTTTTTGTTTTTAGTGAGTTTAAAATTTATTAAAATGATATTTACTAATTGTTTTAATAATTTTTCAAAGATTTAAAGTGATTATGTATTTAATATTACATTTCAAATAATCATAAACAAAAATATCATCAAAATTTTTATTATTATATTTTAGAGAAAAAAAAGCACTTATGGTTTCTCTTTAAATTTGATATTCTAAAATCTATATAACCTTAAATTAGAAAACAAAAAATTTAACATATAAAATATGTAATACTTTATAAATAAATATTATTTATTAATGATATTTATTAATACCAATAAAAAAAATTATGTGTATTTTCATTTATAAAATAAAGAAAATTCATAACTTTAAGTTAGTTTTAAAATTAAAAAAATATAATATGGTTAAAAGGGATAAAATCCACCAATCAAACTATACACTTTTCTCTTTTTCTTTTTAGATTAAAACCCACTAACTTCTTATTAATTAAAGAAAAAACATGGACTTATTAATTCCTGCCAAGCTTCTATATTATGATTTATTGATATTAATTTATTTTTTTAATAAATTTATTTTCCTTAGTGAACTATGCGTTTTTCTTTTCATAGTAAAAAATTATTCACTGCCCTTTTTACAATAAAAACTATTGAAATCTTATTAGATCATGTTGTTTTCCAATAGATATTATTATAATTAATTTGCATTGTTTTTTTAATATGTTTTTCTAAAGTTTTTGAAAAATAAAGTTATTAAACAAAATATATTTTTATGTTTATAAGCCATTTTTAAAGTGTTGGGGTTGGAAGGAATTATTTATCTCAACCGTTCAAATAGCTTAATTTTGGTCTTTCTCTTTGAATTAAAATGTAAAACATGGAAGAATTAAACTATGACATATGGTTGATCAATTCCAAATCCCATACAATCTCTTCATGATCTCTATCCAAATCCCACACAATCTACTCTTAATCTTTGTCTAAATCTCGCCATCTTGCATTCAAAATTCCAAATCCTACTCATGCTAATTGAGAAAATGTTATGAATTATAATAGACATGGATTCTTTATAATTTTCATATCAAAGTATATTTTTTCACATTTGCTAAAAGATTGATAGGAGAACTTGAACTTGCACTTTGTGACAATAACCCAAATAAAATTGAAAACAACATGAAATAATAAATAGACCAAAGTGAAAGATGATATTAGTCCAAGCCATATTTATTGTTCAACGATAAAAGTAGACTTCAATATTTATCTTAATTGGTTGAATCTTACCACACAAAAAAAACCAACTTCTCAGGTTTTTCCCTCAGGCTAACATTATTCCCTAAAAGGGTTATATCTTACCTAACTAGTACTCCAAGAATGGGCCATACCTCACTTTCCCAACACTCGTATCATGGGCATGTGTTGTCATTTGTAGATACAAAATTGATTGGTTCATTGACATATAGTTAAATGTAAAACAGGAATAAACATGTTGTACCTGCCCAATACTCATCATGGGCATGTCTTGTCATTTAAAGAAGCATCGTTGTGCAAATATATCTTGGTGAATGGCACAACGACTCATTGTAGTTGAAGAAAAAACTATAGTTCGATTATTTTAAGTTTTGGAGTTTATAGTGCATAATTTTCGATTTTTTTAATTGAAATTAGTACATATTTTTAAAATTAAAAGTTTGAGTTATATAATTTGTAGAATTTGGATGTTCTTAAAGTTAAAAAACTCGTTTTAAGAAAAAAAAAAGAAAAAGAAAGTTACAATTTCACTCCACACAATTGAGTGTAGATGTTGAAGCCAAGTGATATGGCATAGTCGCCCTACCACAATCTTGGTTCCGAGTAAGAAGGCAACAAACTTGCTGTGGATTCAATTTTTTTTTCTAGTTCTTCGTAGATCTTCTCTGACTAGGCTGGTAAAAAGGACCATGCTAAAATTGATCTATTTTGTCTTGGTAACTTTATTAATTTTGGCAAATGTTATATTCATTCAATACACCTTTACACCTTTAAAAGCCATTGATAATTATTAAATTAAGTGTCGTTAAAATATTGCTAAGTGTTATTAATTTCATTTTCCATATTTAAATGTTAATTGCATTAGTGAGTTCAACAAATTAGTTCAGCAATTAGGCTAGTTACGTCGTAAGACGTTTTGTATTCTGAAAAGAACTCCCTAGGTGTCAAATGTTAGACGATTGAAATGTTTTAGGCCATTAGATTCACAAGTTAAAGTTTTATATATGTTTTTTATAATGTTAGTTTTTTTTTTTTAATAAGTTATTGAATTTAGGTTTTGGTGACTTTGTCAAATTACACAAAAGTAAAAATAAAAGTAAATTAAATAAAAAGATTGAAATATTGTAATGAACATTTTAACTAGATCAAATAAAAAATAAAAATAATACTAAACTATAAAACAACCCATGGTATTGACTCGTGGTATGCATGTCGAATGTGGTTTATGTAAAGAGGGAAATTAAGATGGCCTAACTCTAGATCTAGCAAGAGCCAAGAGGAATCAAATGTCTTGATATGCAAACCTCATTGATCCCTCTCATCAATAACATAGATCTAAACTAATTATTTAATAAAATTATTTACTAAACTATAAAAACAACCCATGGTATTGACTCATGGTATTCATGTGGAATGTGGTTTATCTAAAGGGGGAAATTAGGATGGCCTAACTCTAGATCTACCAAAATCCAAGAGGAATCAAATGTCTTGATATGCAAACCTCATTGATCTCTCTCATCAATAATATAGATCTAAACTAATTACTTAATAAAATTATTTTTAAATGTTTATAACCATTATTCTTTTAAAAAAAAATTTAGGCCATTAGATTCACAAGTTAAAGTTTTATATATATTTTTTTATAATGTTAGTTTTTTTTTTTTTAAGTTATTGAATTTAGGTTTTGGTGACTTTGTCAAATTACAAAAAATTAAAAATAAAAGTAAATTAAATAAAAATGTTGACATATTGTAATGAACATTTTAACTAGGTCAAATAAAAAATAAAAATAATACTAAACTATAAAAACAACCGATGGTATTGACTCATGGTATGCATGTGGAATGTGGTTTATGTAAAGGGGGAAATTAAAATGGCCTAACTCTAGATCTACCAATAGCCAAAAGGGATCAAACGTCTTGAGATGCAAACCTCATTGATCCCTCTCATCAATAATATAGATCTAAACTAATTATTTAATTAAATTATTTATTAAACTATAAAAACAACCCATGGTATTGACTCATGGTATTCATGTGGAATGTTGTTTATCTAAAGGGGGAAATTAAGATGGCCTAACTCTAGATCTACCATGAGCCAAGGGGGATCAAATGTCTTGATATGCAAACCTCATTGATCCCTCTCATCAATAATATAGATCTAAACTAATTATTTAATAAAATTATTTTTAAATGTTTATAACCATTATTCTTTTAAAATTTCACTTAATAAAATGTATCTAAATTTCATACATCCAAATATACATTGTTTTTCTTGTTCTATATTATTTTTGTTACAACTATTTTATTATTCCAAAAATACATGGTTTTTTTGTTATATATTATTTATGTTACAATTGTTTTATTATTGATGAGTAATATTTCTTAATATATAAAAAATTAAATTAATAATGAAAATATTTTAAATATGTGATCTTTTTAAATTTCCAAATTATTTCACATGACATATTTATCTTGAGCAATAATGATGAATGTTCATAATTCTCATTTCTTAAATAACACTAAATTTACCTTTAATTACTTAATTGTAATAGTTTGTAACTACATACATACTCTTTCTTCAGTTCAAAAAAAAAACTATATACATATCTTTAATTACCTAATTTTAGCTTTTAAAATTTTTCATATTATATGATGTCAAACTTACTCAAATTTTTATTATGAAATTTTAAACAATGTTTCTCACTACATAATTTTAGCTTTTATAATTTTATTTTATTTTTCAATTCCAAACAAAACTTACAAAAGAAAAATCCCACTCAATTCTTATTGTAGATTATATTTTTACAAAATTGACACTATGTGATTAACAATAGAGTAAGTTGAACCCCCACCCATGTTGGAGAGATCACACTGTAAAATCAAATGTTCCTCTGGTTTTTTTAAGGGGTTCATAAACAAAACAGACAACAAGAAAGTCAATATTGTGGTATAATAACTGATTTTTAAATCATTGGGACAAACAAAACATCACATTAGCTCACATAATATATATAATGCTATAAGGATCTAAGATGATAACAAAGTTTTGAATCATCATAACTAGGTGAAAACCAAAACTAAGTTGTAGCCACAAGCAAAAAATCACAACAACTCACAGAATATATCCAAGGTTGCAATGAACCCCATACATTGTGATGGACCTCATGGGAATTTTAGTGCACATATAACACCACCCTAATAATTCTATACTCTTGATCAATTTAGAATAACCTAGGATGTGTAAAATATTTTAATAAGATAAACAAAACAGACAACAAGAAAGTCAATATTGTGGAATAATAACTGATTTTTGAATCATTGTGACAAACAAAACATCACATTAACTCACATAATATATATAATGCTATAAGGATCTAAGATTATAACAAAGTTTTGAATCATGATAACTAGGTGAAAACCAAAACTAAGTTGTAGCCACAAGCAAAAAATCACAAAAACTCACAGAATATATCCAAGGTTGCAATGAACCCCATACATTGTGATGGACCTCATGGGAATTTTAGTGCACATATAACACCACCCTAATAATTCTATACTCTTGATCAATTTATAATAACCTAGGGTGTGTAAAATATTTTAATAAGATAAACAAAACACACAACAAGAAAGTCAATATTGTGGTATAATAACTGATTTTTGAATCATTGTGACAAAGAAAACATCACATTAACTCACATAATATATATAATGCTACAAGGATCTAAGATTATAACAAAGTTTTGAATCATGATAACTAGGTGAAAACCAAAACTAAGTTGTAGCCACAAGCAAAAAATCACAACAACTCACAGAATATATCCAAGGTTGCAATGAACCCCATACATTGTGATGGACCTCATGGGAATTTTAGTGCACATAGAACACCACCCTAATAATTATATATTCTTGATCAATTTAGAATAACCTAGGATGTGTAAAATATTTTAATAAGGAACTAGATTTGTAATTATGAAATATAAAACTATAACTTAAATTTGTGAATTTACTTTGTATTTTTTTTCTTATGTATATAGAGAAATAATAAACCAAGTTTGGAGTTAAGAAAATAAACCATAACATAAAGAACAATATCTCCTTCCAAAAATGTCCCCATATTAAAATGATATTCACTTTCTTGTATACCAAGACTATTGTTCTTCATATACAATTTCTGATAAGCATGCAATTGCCACTCAGATATGTAGATGAACTTGAAGTAAACTCTATTTTTGTTAATAAAAATTCTCTTTATTGACATCTATGCTAGATAGATTGTACTTGAATGTATTTAAAATATCTTATTTGAGTTACGTGTTAGATTATTAATCACCAAAGGATTTTCACCCCCAATTTCCTATTTCAATATCTATAACAAAATTTGTATATATGTGAACATATTATGTTGGTTTACATATATGTTTTCGCCCCCAATTGAGTATTTCAAAATCTATAACAAAATTTTTTGGTTGATAACTCTTATCATCAATATCTTTGAAACCTCCACGACTTGCTTCCATGGAAGCAAAATTTTCCTTTCATTCCTTCACGATGACTTGTTCTCTACAACATCTTGTTTCTTCTAGGCTACTCTTTCCTATGGTATTGCCTTCTTATTTCTTATAGGCTACTCTTTCCTCTATTGCCTTACGACGTTTCTTTTGCAACATATGGTGAAATTGCTAGTTATAATATTTTATGGAATCTTGTTGAATTAACTTACGAATGTTGTTAGCATGACTAGTGTTTGAGATCGTAAATGTTACTAATTTGATTTTCGTTCGAAGAATTAATTGCACCGTTGAGTTGAATAAAATAAGTAATTTAGCATATATGGAATTTTGTTAAATGAGTTCGCCCTTGAAATTGTGAACTCGTTACGTATTAGTCCGCCGAAGGCATGGAAGGACTATAGCGATCGATGGGCATTTATCGAGCATTAAATTTCTTTAACGAACCACTACATTCACACTTTGACTAATGTTTCAACAAAATTATTTGATCAAACAATTTTTTATGCAAACTTTTAACTTGGACCTTCTATTGCGTACAAAAGGGTATGATTATATAAGAGTATAATTATATTAAAACTTAGGTAATTTTTCGATAGTTACAAATTTCACTCGAATGCTAACTTCATGCTAACTTATACGTAGCATTAAGGTAAAAATTTAATGTAATGTTTTTCTTCTCAACGCATCACAAAACATATCCAATGCAGCTCATAGCCACTTATCATATCCATCTTATCCCTTGGCAAGAACAGCATCGTGTCAAGCCGCATGTCATCACCCCGCCTACCTAGTGCTCGAGACAATACAAGATTTCCGTGGCCAAATTGCAAGAGAATAACCTCTATGCATTTTAATAAAATTTCTCAAGTTCGACGAAGTCACCCTCTCGAGTAGATTAATTGCCTTGCCTTTTCGAAAGGAAAGCCGACACATAGATAACTAATGGAGCTAATTCTAATAGCTATTCGTGGAAAGCAAGCAAATTAGCATTGAATATTAATGCAATTTTGTGAGGAAACAGAGAACCATAGCAAAAACCGAAGCTTAAGGAAGATCACCGAGATGTCACTATGCCAAAGAAATTTACCTCGAAGCATGGGAAGCATGCCAAGAAGTTAGCTTCTACTATTCTTTAACCAAAACCATTACAAAATACATGCTTTAGTTCATCTAAACTTTTCTTTCAAGTTTGTATATTGTATGCTCATACACAGGTTGAATTGTTGCCACACCGTGATCATATATGTAATATATCTTAGATAGCATTGGTAGCAATTTAGGATCTTACCCGCAACCCATTGATAACAATTTAAAGTCTCACCTGCAAACGCCTTCTAAATAATCATAACAATTTAAAGTCTTAACTGCAATATTGATAACAATTTAAAGTCGGAAATGCAATCGCTCGCAATCGTTTAAGCTTCTAGCTCTCATGATATGAAATAGACATTGATAGCAATTTATGGTATTTACTTATTTACATCCATGCCGTGTAAACTCCACATTGGCCCCGTAGGGAATGTCGTACCCCCAATCTTGCAGTCCTCCGTGACTTGAGCGTGACAAAACGAAGTGATCTTGCAGTCCTGATTTGAGCGTGACAAGACGAATGACACGAGGGTGTAGTCTCAAGGTCTCCTTCGACATGACGTTCCTTGTCCTCCACTTTCCCGTCACCTACGACATTGCATCTCTTGGTGGAGGGTTTCGTGAATATCTTGTTGCATAACCATGGGAAGCATTGCCCATTCCATTGTAGGAGTTATCGTGTTAGTTTACCGTTCCATTGTAGTAGTTATTATGTTAGGTCGTGTTGGGAGCTCCTGAGCACGTGGTCACTAATAGTTCTTTAATGGCCTTCCCTCGCCCATTCTCGACAACGCCATCTTCATGAACGAGCCCGGGCTGACTATGAAGCCCTTGTTTCGTAACCACGTTAATGCATGGATAAGAGGGAATATGTTATGGATGAGAGGGAATAAGTTCAAGGCTATTTTCACCCTCGAATACAACCTAAAAATGTTTCCAACCGGCCACCCCCTCGGCCCTCGACATAGATGCTTCTTCGAGGCCTACTTTGACAAGAATTGAAACACCGAAACAAACCGGATAGCAGAGTTCTCTTCGTGATTACGAAATGGTTAAATAGATTACATTGGAAACATCGGCAATAAATAACTGGAGATAAACTCGACTAATCTGGACTGACTTAAATTAAACTTGGACACTTGGACTGACGGATCTGACACCTAGAAAGTGGTTGAGATTACGTTCTTTAACACTCCCTTTTAATATCAACCACATAAAAAAAATTAATTAAGATACCTGCTGGTCTATGTCTCAGCGAGGTTTACAATTAAAAAAAAATTGACTTCAACTAGATTTAGTTTTCTTCTTCTCTTCTTCCATATTCTGTAGCCTCTAAATTGTTTTAGATTTTTCGCTTTGTTGTATCCTTGAGAACTCTGTTTCTTCATTTGTTGGTGCAGGTCTTCTATTGTTCCAGGTTGTGTAAGCATGTCCTGGACTTCTTCAAAAATTGACTTGTATGTGGGCTGCTGCCACATATTGTCCTCTGTAGTGTGCTTTTCATCATCAATCTGCTGCAACATAAGATTAGAACAATATCTTATCTCTTCAAAACTCCAACGCATGGAAATTTCATTGACATGTTCGTCATGCATGTCGTCTTCAACATTCATATCTACAGCTTCTGTGTAGATCTCAACTAGACATGGTGTTGCAAGCCATGTTTCAATAAACTTTAGCTCTTCTTCATAATTAATCTGTGTACCTGCACACTGAAAATCAATGTTAGAAAAAACATTTTCAGAACGACATTGGTTCTGGTCTTTTTGCTCTGTAATGAGAGCTTTCTGCTGTTGCGCTTCCTTATCTGCTTCTTCATCTGCTTTCCCTTTGCAGACTTCATCTTTTGCTTTTGTCTCTTCTTCTTTCTCTGTTTTTGCTTTCTCCTTGCAAACTTCTTTCTTTGTTTCTGTCTCTGCTACTTTTTCTGTTTCTTCCTTCTGCTTTGTCTCTGTCTTTTTCTCTGCCTCTTCTTCACTGACCTGTGCTGCTGCAAACAAGTTGTCTTCCACTAACTGAAGTGGGGTAATCTCACCAAATAACATCATGTCAATATCATACTTTTGTTGCATCATCTGCAACCAGTCATCATTAGCCAAAAATTCATTATCAAAGTTAATATCAACTATATCAATCATTGGATTTACCATTTCATCAGCAAGCTCTGTTGCTGGTATCATTAAAACTTCGTTAGCAATCTCTGTTGCTGGAATCTCTTCATCCACTTGTGGTTGTGCACAGTGGGATTCACGAGCATCTTCATGCTGCTTTTCTGCTTCTTCTGACTCTTCATCTGGCTGTAAATCTGCTGCTACAGATCCACCTTCATCTTCATCTTCAAAGCTCCCCTTTGCTTCAATGCTCCCCCTTGTACCAAAACATCTCTCAAGGGTATCCCATGCCTCCTTAGCTGTCTTGGCATCTGAGATTAAGGGAAGAATGCTGTCATCGACAGATTCTTTTATGCATCTTAATGCATAGGCGTCTTTTTGCCTCTTGATTTCCAGATCTAGAAAGATCTCAAACATAATCTGCTTTTTCTTTAGCCTCTTGGCTTTTCCCATGTCCTCGTTGTCAAACTTCCACAAACAAACGAGTTTACATATTCATCAATACCTTGCTTCTTAAAAAATGTTGCTGCTCCTGAATGAGTCTTATGCAACTTCACTTCTTCAAAAAATTTTGCTGCTCTTGAATGAGTCTTATGCAACTTCACTTTTCCTTCTAAAAAAAATATCTTCCAAAAAAATTTCTTGTAAACTTTCACTTTCATCTCACATCACAACTTTAAGTTTTTTTTTTTTTTTTTAAAACTCCAAAAAAATATATTTTAAAACTCTTCAACACATGTTCTTGCATAATCTCTTTATAAAATACCTTTGCACATTCTAAGTTTTTTTTATAAAAAAAACTTTAATAAAATTTTTTTTCTTTAATGAGCTTCCTCCTCTTTTTAAGTTCCTTAAGATGAAATCTTTAAAAATCATATACCCCTTTTTTTTTATAAAAAAACTCTCCTCTTTTTTAAAAAAACTTCACCTTCACCACTCTTTATAAAAAAGGCTTCACCTTTTTAAACTCACTATCACCACACGTTTTATGCTTTTCCCTTCTTTTAAAATCAACACATCGAAAATATGAGATGGTTTCCTTTGAATCGATTTTTAAAATCCGTGTTGACCTTCGCACCTTTTGAAAAAAAACCAATTTTTTGAATATCTTTCATACGAACGCTTCGTACCTTAGCATGCATGCGCATGCGTCTTGTGACTTTAACGCAGATGCATAAAAAATTTTAGTGGGCTGGCTGGCGCGATCCCGATGGAAATGACAAGGCCTTTTCTCAAACGGTAAGAGGTATGAAAATGACCGCGTTATGATGGTTTGTATTCCGCCAATCAACTCACAGTCGCGCCAATTGACTGCTCCTCTTTTCTGCTCCTTTGTGGCTCTGTTGCTTCTCTCCAGGGAGGCTTATGCAACTCGGCTCCGATACCATGACAAGAATTGAAACACTGAAAACGAACTGGAGCAGAGAGTTGCTCTTCTCAAGATTACGAATAGATTAAATACATTACATTGGAAACATCAGCAATAAATAACTGGAGATAAACTCGACTAAACTGGACTGACTTAAACTAAACTTGGACACTTGGACTCACGGATCTGACACCTAGAAAGCTGTTGAGATTACGCTTCTTTAACATACTTTTCAAAATAGGTTTTCTGCCAGAGATACTATTAGTATCCTCACACCCACACCACGATGGTAGCTTCCATTACATTGTTGCCTGCAAACTCAGACCACAGTCCTTAATTCCCGGCTCCATATCACCTCAGCTGGTTCATTCCTTGCCTTGCAAATAATCTACACCCTGTTACTTAAACGTGCTATAGCCGAGGCCGTTCATCCAAAATACCACCGGGAGAGATGAAGATGATTATAGCCCAGGGCCTTGATGGAAACATACCACTTGGAGATCAAGACAATGACGGCCCTCTCGCTGGCAATTACAGTCTCGGGTTGACGCGCCCAACCTTTTCCGCCTACCATGCTTGTACCAGCCACATCGTAAAATGAGTTGCATGCAACTTTCCAACAATTGATGTAGAAAGACGAATGGCATTGCATGCAAGGGAGAAGCAGTTGAGAAGCAGTTGTTATGTTGTCACTCTTCAACACCGAACACCGTAACACCGTATGCTACGACATGGCGGAGTTGTGCCGCATTTTTCTTAATACATATAATTTTATAAGTTTGAGTGGAATGATAGGCACTCATAAGAATGAACTCAGTTTTTCCTTCCCGTATGCTCCCACGTATACACCCAGAAACTCTTTCCGGGAAATAAGAGTCAACAAGGAGTATTGTCAAATCTAAAATCCCTTCCCAAGAAGATATGGTTCTGAGTTCTTCTGCTGAGTATCATAGAGGTAATCAATAATTGCGCCGGTGGTAATTTTTGCCAATACAATTCTGTTTTGAGAAAATATAGGCTTAAAAAATTAATGTAACCACCCAAAAATAAAGTTCCACCTGCCGCCTCCAATAGAGATTGAACTGGGTTATATCATACTCTCTCCACCACCCACGCACGACATAAGTGGCCTGATCTCTCAAAAATGACAATCAATAATCTGTTTATATCTCCGTTCTTAGTGACAAAATTAGGAATCATGATCTCCGCCAAATAGAAAATAAATTAAACTAGGTTTAAAATTGTCATATACATGTATTTAAAATAAGCTTTAAATTTCTATATATATATATAAATATTTTATATAAACTGAACTTCAATTTTCCAATGTAAAAAATATTTTTTATTGCTTTCCAGTAATTGCTTTAAATGTTTTTAATCTTTTCCATAGAAAACTATGAAACTCAGATCTCGGCAGGGACTACAATTGCTCGCGATCCTTGTTATATTATAGTGTTATATGAATGTGGACAATTACAAGTAAAACAAAATATAAAATACTTTCACATGTTAAGAGTTACTTTTAAAATATATATACATACTCTTTTTATTGGTCATTTTTAATGAAATCATTGCCGGTCTCAACGTATATAATTCTTCTTTAAAATGTTAAGAATGCAATCTCTTGGGATTTAATGGTTGACATTAGAATCTCCTGGTCCAGTAAATTGAGATACTATATCATTCCAAGAATTGCGAATGTCGCGAAAACCTAGAGGTAGGCAGTCCATAATAAATCAAAGGGTTGCCAACCCGAGCTTAATATGGATACGTGTACGTAAAAATAGTCCAATTATAGTTTCAATATGGCATAATTTGATTGTAAATTTGGAAATACGATTGATATGAGATAATATTCATCAAATTTCCAAAATATTAATCACGTAAAAATAAATAAACTCATATAATAATTACGAAGGTAGTTTATATTAAATTAAGCCAGACGAATATCAAACATATCAAACTGAGTATACGCCACAAATTGCTTGGTCTAATTAAAATAGGAGAAAATCAAAGCTACCAAACTTTGTAGGTGACTGATTTGTTGCTGCAAACAAATGGCTGTCTCGAATGAGACTCCTTTACAAACAAATGCCTTAGTCTAATGAGACTGCTTTAAGAATTTTATTGACTTTTACAATTACACCATATTTTTGGGGTGATATTTTAGCATTCTACATATTGAAATGTATTTTTAATAATAAAAAAAAATATCAGATTGAGTATAGGCCACAAATGGCTTAGTCTAATTAAAACATAAGAAAATCAAACATACGAAATTGTGTAGGTCATTGTTTTATTGCCACGAACAAATGGCTGAGTGTAATGAGACTCCTTTACGAACATATGGCTTAGTCTAATGAGACTCCTTTAAGAATTTTATTGACTTTTAAAATTACACAACTTCAATTTTTTTTTGGGTTATATTTCAGTGTTGTATAGATTGTAATGTATATTTAATAAAGGAATTGATTTCCAAGAATATGTAGAAAACAGCCTATTAAGAACAAATTATATACTGAAATTAAAGTTTTTTAACTTTATAGTATAAATAAATAAAAAGCTGTAAATTCTAAATTTTAATGAGTTATAACTTATTTTTGAGTTACAATATAGTAATATATTGTTTTATATATCTTTAAATAAGATTATAATTTATTTTTTAATATTTAAAATGTATTTTTAATATTAAAAAAAAATAAAAAACCATGTCAAAACCATCAAAAATCTTAGAAGCTCCTGATATTTTAAGACTTATCCATTCCAATTTTCGATGTTAATAAGTTTTTCAATGTGATATGAAGATAAATTCGTCTCTTCAAACCATTTTAATTAAATTTCAAAAAACTCCATTTAAAAGTAAAATAATCGCTTAATGTTAAACTGGTTTGTTGAAGTTTGGGTTCTCGTAGGTGTTATTTCAATTGTTATTATTTGGGTTTTATAATACTTTTAGGTTTTGGTATTATTCTTTTAGGTTTATTATTTTTTTGTTTTTTGGTATTGCTTTTTTTTGTTTATTATCATCTCTGGTTTATAATATGAATCATGACCAATAGCTTTTAGTATTGATGCTTTGGGTTTATTATTCCCTTGGGTTTATAATTTCAATCCCTTGGATTTGTTAATGAGAGGATTTATATTTCCATTGTTTAGTATATTTCCTTGGGTTTATTGTTTCTATGGGTTTATATTATCAATTCGTTGGGTTTAATAATCTAAGGGTTCATATTCTTAGGGTTAAATATTGTTCCATTGGGTTTATTATCCTTTTGGGTTTATAATATTAATCCCCTGAGTTTATTTATCGAAGGGTTCATATTCCTAAGGTACAATATTATTCCCTTTGGTTTATTATTCTATTTGGTTCATAATCTCTTTTGGTTTTAGTATATATCTCTTTGGTTTACTACTTTCTTGGGTTTATTATATCCATACTTTGGCTTTATTAATCTAAGGGTTAGTATTCCTAGGGTTTAATATTATTCCCTTGGGTTTATAGTATCAATTCCATGTCCGGTTTATTAATATAAGGGTTTATATTTCTAGGGTTAAATATCATTCCCCTTGCATTTAATATTGTTCCCTTGGGTTTAAATATTGTTCACTAGGGTTTAATATTGTTCCCTCACGTTTAATGTTGTATAGAATCAAGCATGCTCAACCATGCTCAACCATTGTCGACCATGGTACAATGTCACATTCTCAAAAAGATTGTTTCAATATGAAAATTAACCATGGCCAACTCTGGTCGGCTGTTGCATTATGAAAAATATTGTCTCAATATGAAAATCGATCATGGTCAAGCATGGTCAACCATTGTTTAACGTTGCATTGTGAAAATTTTTGTGTCAAAATGAAAATGTTTCATGGTAAACAATGGTCAAGCATATTTTTTTCACGTTCTATAATATTTTTTTTAGGGTTTTGTTACCTTCAATTTACAATCTTAATCCCTTTGGTTTGATCTTATTTTCTTAGATTCAGAATTGCTTTGAGTTTCAATATTAATCCCTTGGATTTACTATTCCCTTGGATTTATACTATCAATCACATGGGTTTACTAATTTAAGGGTTCATATTCCTAGGGTTTAATATTATTCCCTTGGGTTTATAATCTCAATTCCTTGGGTTTATTAATCTTAGGCTTCGTATTCATAGGGTTAAATATTTTTCCCATTGATTTAATAGTATTCCCTTCGATTTATAAAACTTATAAAGGAAAAATTATTTATTTAAGGGTTTATAATATTTATATGAGGGTTTATATACATTGATTTTATAATATTAATCCCTTGGGTTTAATATTATTCTCTAGGGTTTATAATCCCTTAGATTTATTAATCTAAGGGTTCATATTACTAGGGTATAATATCATTCATAGCGTTTATAATTTTGATCCTTGGGTTTAATATAAATACATTTGGTTTATAGTGATGGTCAACCATGGTTAAAGTCGCATTGTGATAATATTTTTTGAATATGAAAATCAACAATGGTAAACCATGGTCAACCATGTTTATTTTAGGGTTTATATACCTTCGGTTTGTAATATTAATCTCTTGGGTTTAATATTAGTCCCCTAGGTTTATAATCCTTTGAATTTTTAGTATTAATTCCTTGGGTTTATAATATCAATCCCTTGGGTGTATTAATCTAAGAGTTCATATTACTATTGTATATTATTATTCATAGGTTTTATAATATTAATATTTGGGTTCAATATAGTTCCCTTATTTTTATACTCATATTCAATCATGGTCCAACATCACTTTGTGACAAAGATTTTCTCAAAATGAAAATCAGTCCTAGTCCAATGTCGCATTTTGACAAAGATTGTCTCGATATGAAAAATAATCATGGTCAACCATGGTTAACCATGGTGAGCCATCAATCCCTTGGGTGATCATTGTGAAAAGTAATCATTGTCAATCATCATCAACCATGGTCCAACGTCACATTGTGACAAAACATATCTCGATATGAAAATCAAGCATGGTCAACCACGGTCACATGTTGCATTGTAAGAAAGATTATCTTAATATGAAAATAAATAATGTAAAATCATGTTGAACCATTGTCCAACATTGTATTGTGATAAATTTTGTCTCAATTTGTAAATCAAGCATGGTCAACCACGTTTATTTAGTTTTTATAATATTTATCATAGGGTTTATATATATGTTAGAGTTTATCAAATGGTTTTCTCAATATGGAAATCAATAATGGCTAACCATTGTTATTTTAGTTTTATGATATTTATCTTAGGGTTTTCATACCCTAAGTTTATAATCTTAATCGTTTGGTTTTATAATCCCTTGTATTTCTACTATTAATTCATTGGACTTATCATATTGATTGCTCAAGTTTATTAATATAAAAGTTCATATTCGCAAGATATAATATCATTCATCAAATTTATAATTATAATTTAATTATAATATAATATAATATATTTATTATAATTATAATATTAAAATAATAATATTTCACGGTTATTATGGTTTATGTTTTATTATTATTATTGTTGTTATTATGGTTATTTTAATATATTTATCATTATGAATTTTAATATTAATTAGCCCAAGGCTTCCTATATCAACCGATGGGAGGAGAATTGTTGTCTTTTTAATTAATGGCACAGATTCAATATGTTGAGGATATGCTTTGTTTTAATCGTTATCTATAACTAGCACAATGACACCGCATGGGTAATAGATCGATTTATAAGCTCTGGGTTAATAAACTGTGATACGATGGTCTGAGCGAGTCAGCCTCACCTCACTTGTCTTCAAAATGCATGAAATGAAGCGACACCTTTGGAGACAACAGAAGATTTTATTTAGCGGAAAGTGCAGCAGACATGTGATAAGTTTTGAGTTCAGAACATACTAAATTCTAAGTGATGAAATGAACCACAATATCTTATAGAAAAAGGGGATCCGAGCTTTCAACTAAAAAATAAAATTATTATGACTTATCGTTATGCAAATTACCTGAATAAGGTTTGATAAGTCTGGAAGAATTCACGAGTTAGATCTCCAAATAAGCATAGGTAAAAACAATGTGAGAAGTATAATAAAGAATGATGATTAATAACAGGAATTCCTGTAAAAATAAAGGGTTGGTTGCCAAACAAATTGTGTAATAAGAACAATAACTGAACTAAGAAAAGAGGGAGGAATCCCTGTGACAAAAAAACGCAGGGCTTTCAACAAATTATTGAATGGAAAAACTAAAGAATATATATATATATATATATATATATATATATATATATTTGAAAAGTTTTTTAAGAAAATTACCTTCTAGAGTATCTATTGTTGAGCTGCATTTCCAATTTGTTGCACAATTGGTGATCTATAAACTATTGTGGATGTTTCACTGGATTGTTTGTAACAACACATATGATAATATTATATTAAAACATATGAAATTATACACTATTATAGTTATATTAAACTTTAAGATCTAAAGATTTAAATGTAATTAGTGCATGTGTGTGAGTGGAAATCATGTAAAAAAATAGAGAATGACAAAATAATGTCACACTCACACATAAAACACAAAAAAACGCTATGGAAAACATTTTGAGAAAAACCCAGCTGGAAGGTGAGGTTGTTTTCCTCTCTCTCTTTTTGTCTTGAAATATCACTGTAGGTACAAAGAAGTAAGGCTTGTGGCCCATGGGATACTACAGTGCACAAATCCTCTTTGTGCTCTATCTCCTATCCCTCTCGAGTGCCTTTGCTCAGCTATGGAACAATGTAATATTCCAAAATGGAAAATATGGGAATATAGAACCTATGTGGAATTCCAATTAAATCAAAATAGGAACATAGCACTAAAATCTGGAAAATGCAGGAAATATGCTGCAACTGGAAATTACATTAAGACATCATAATCTATGAGAAGAAAACAATGGAGCCATATCATTATATATAACAGAAAATGAGATTACACAGTGCTCCAAAAGGAATACACTCAAGCCACAAGATGGTTGAAATACACTAAAGAAACTAAGCACTGGAAATGTTGTGTTGCTACTGCTACTGCTGCTGGAAACTACCATTGCTGAGGAGAAGAACCATGTGCGGAAGGTTGTTAGGGTACTCAGAATGATCCGCTCTTTTAACAATGGATTCTACTTAAAAAAATAAAAACAACTCAGAAATGGTTTGGCCAAATTTTAAGTTTGGATTTTCAACATTTTTTGAGTTAGCCACTACATTTTTGTTGCCTAACTTACGCACTCCCTGGAAATGACTTAAGCACACATCATATCGATCAAATAGGTAACTTGACCTCAAAACGGGAACTCTAGCCCAAAAAGTCTCAAAAAACATGAAAAAACACCCCAAAAACAAAAAGTGTGTCTTCCAGAACGCACTTGGTTTTTTTTGAAGGTCAAATTTCAACATTTTATAAAATTATGCTAAAAAAAAATTGTTTGTTGAAAAAAGGATTGAAAAAACACCCTCAAAACAAAACCAGTTGATGCTGGAATAACAAAAAAAAAAATTGTGTCATAATTTTAACACTTGTAACAATGGAATTAAAGACAACATATTAGGACATTTTTTAAAATCGTAAATTTCTAACATTTTTGATAGATGATGTTAAAGATAAACAAATACATGTCTGAAGGGCTTATCATTTCTAACAATTTTCATCCATGTTGTTAAACATAAAATATCTTGACTTTAAACAACCCCAAAATTGTAATTATTGTCAACCATAACCTTAAAGATAAAATTTGGTAGTGCATAAAAACCTTAATGACAAGTTGTAAATCTAAAGTTTTTCAATCTTAAGTGTTCAACATACTTGAACAATGAAATTATGGAGAAATTATAAGACTTAACAATTTAAAAAAATGAACAAGTAAATAAAAAAATTATCATTGAACATAAACAAGTAAGAGTAATTTTAATTTTAAAGGATAAAAACTTATCTTTTTTCAAATCTTAGCATAAGACAAATTTAAATATAATTTCAACCAAAACCTAAAAATCAAGCATCAAAACAAAGTGTTTTGTTTCAATGACGCATATAATTATTAAAACTTAAAAGTATCTTATACCAAATGGTAACAATACATAATATCATGGTAATATCATTGCATAATCTAAAAATTCAACATTAGTTTCTATTTTCTATTTTACTTATAATTAAAATATCAACATTGGTACATTGAATATAACATAAATTATTTTTGTAATTCATTGTTACATTGTCGATATTCTAAAGAAATGAATTTTTCATAATTAAAACGTATAATCCAACAAACATAGAAATGTCTCAGAACTTCATGAAAAATGAGATGGAAGTCAAATTTTTTATTTCAAGTTACCATGCAAACATCAATTACATAAAAGTGTCTTAGATAGTTATTCAAAATCAGCCATAGGTTCTGGCACACCATCATAATCTACATCTTCATATGAATGGCTCGATGCAGATGAAGATGATCCATATTCTTCTCTTTCATCAACTAGTGCTCCATCTGAGTCAACATGCATGCCCACCATTTTAGAGTTCAAAAGTCTTGTAGATCTATGTCTACATTCTGCAGAGTCCCATTTCAACAGTAATTGTTCTGGTAGCAATTTCTTCAAAATATTTATGGTCTACAACCGAAGAGTTCCTCTCTTTGTCAAATTGAAGTCATACACAAGTATGTCAACATCCTCCAATTTTAAGACATCTGTGCGGCGACGATTTATATTTGTGCCCTTTCTTTTTCTCTTTCTACCAATTCTTTTTTCCACTACCATCTCTGGCTTGTACACACCATTGAAAGGGTGGGTACTTGTGGCATACCAATGTACATCAACAACTGTAATCTCTTCATTTTCATTAATGACCTTTATAACCTTGGCAATCCAGAATGGATAACCAAGTGGATCTTCATCTGCTAACACTGCTATCATGCAACCCTCCTTAAGATCCTACACAGAACCCCTGTAAAGGTCTTCCATGGCTTCACGTTGTGCACGTGATCTTCTAGAACCAATATAGATTTCTCTTTCCTCTACCTGTGGGGAATTAATAATAGCTTGAGGTTGTTGTTGTTCAACATTGTGTGTTTCCTAATGTTCATGTTCATTTGGCATATTTTGTGGCAAAAAAAAAGGAGTCTTCAAAAGCGTATCCCCATTTATTGATCTTGAAATCATATCACTTTGATTACTGAAAAAAGACTCCCACCAAACTGAATCAGCAACATCGAAGTATTCATATGTATCTCTAATACATCTTTTAATTTCTTCTAGACATTCAAAATAATTTATCTCTCTCTTCTGCCTTCGTGCATTATGGAGTTCGGAAACTGACTGTAATAACAATATCTTTGATGAAAACATTGGACACTCTGGAATGAACTTCAAAAATGCTAAACCTGATGATGGTCCCCATTCTTCAATAGTTGAATACTTCTTGCCCCATATAAGTGTTATCCCATCAATTTTTTTGATACGAAATTGATGCTGGAAGCTAATGTCGTTAAGTCGTTCAATGCATTTCTCCTCACCATGCGATCCAAAAATAAACCTTCGCATGTCAATAGTTTCTTCCAACACATGAAAAACAGGCTCTGGAATGTACGATTTCTTAATACATTCAATTAATGATGGCAGGCTCCCAACACCTTTCCTCCTTAATGTTACTGAAAAACGACTGAACATTTGATCAATATGATCATGAGTATGCCCAACAAGAAGGAAACCAACCTTTATCTTTTTAAAAATCCCCAATTCAACGAGTATGTTTAGATACCCAAAAAGAACTTGATTTTTGTTCTCACGACTTGTGTTGTCTAATTGTAAATACAAAACTTCAGGAAGAATCCCAGACCAATGAGTAACCACATCATGGATTATAGTTATGATCAGATTTGCATCATTGTGAATATTTGGAGTTGTGAAGAAAACTCTTGGAAACATCTTCTCATTAAATACCATACAACCAACCAAGTGAAACTGAATGAAATTTTCCTCCTGTAATTTTTTTGGCGTGCGGACAAAATATGGAAGAAGTGTTTTCTTTTGGTCCATACCATCAATTATCAATCCCAGATATTTATTTGGATGATCATAACACTTCTTTCGATGTTTATACAACTTTTGTCTTTCACTTGTTTACTGATTGCGATGGTCTTGAAGTTCTTTGACAACGGAATCTGTACATAAAATAAAAGAAACATATGAATAAATATATTTTCATAGTTGATAAGTATCAAATTTTAAAAAACAATGTTTTGAACACATACCTCTTTCCGCCCCTTGACATTTATCTCTTTTTTCTTTAAGAGAAGCACATGTGCTGCAAATCCCCATCCTTGTCTTCTTAGGAATACAAACATTGTTGAATTCAGTTTTCCATATCCTTGTAAAATAAGAATATGTAATAAAATTACCAATTCCTTCAACAGCTTCTGCATAATCTTTGTATAACATGAATATTTCTCGTCTCGAGAAATTATCTGGAATATGTATTGTTTCTTTATTTGGCATACACTCTCCATGATTTGAAAAGAAGTATTTCATCCATGTCTTAGCAGTATTTGCAAACGGCCCCACCTCCCATTTATAACGTGCTTCTGAATAATATGTGGGATCCCTTTCCAATCTATCCTGGATTCTTGACAAATGACAATTACCAATTGAATACAACATTTTGAATGCCTTTCTGCAAAGCAATACATTCCCAATATGATAATCATAACCTGCTAGTGTAGATTGCATGAAACCCACTAAATATGAATTTTGCATGCTTTTATTCATTGACATATATGTTTTCCTTTTCTCCAAAGCAAAGTTGAAATCCATATTTTTCAAGCAATCCCTTTGACAACATTCACTTGAAATCAAATGAACGACAAAACTTCTTGTCGTGAGATATTTTGTCCTCGCACTTGTATAACTGGAATGTTTTGGATTGATATGAAAAGGTCTACTCCTACTCCTAGTTTCAATATTTTCTTGCAACGGCTTCATCATTCCATCATCCTTTGTAAAAGTAGTTTCATCACCATTAGGAGGAATATTATCCCCACTATCATCATCCTCAACATAGTTAAGAAATTCATCAATATCATTGCGTGGAAAATTTTCTTTACCATCATCAGTTGAAGAAAACATTTCACAAGAATCATCAGCACTTTTGTAACCCTGACTCAAAATAAATTCTTCACCATCTTGACCCATGCTTTCAAATTCTTCCCTGGGAGGATTCAATTCTTCATCACCATGAGTGTCTTTGAAATGGTCACTTGGAGAAAATGCAATATTTAGATCTGTGCCTCTAAAATTATCATTTGCAAGAAACTCTTCATCCTCCCCTTCCTCAGTGGTGCTCTCATAATCCTTGGGATTAGGCATAAGTGGAAGCTTTGAATTTTTATTCACTAGAATTTCTTCATCCTACCCCTCCCCTTCCTCACTGAAGCTCTCATAATCCTTAGGATTAGGAATAAGTGAATGCCTTGAATCTATATTTATTGGAAATTCTTCATCCCCCCCTTCATCAGTGGTTAAATTATAATCGTTATGATTAGAATGAAGTGAAAATTTTAGCTTTGGAAATTAATCCCTGTCTTCATCAGTGGTGCTGGCATAATCCTTAGGATTAGGATGAAGTGGATATTTTGACGCCGCAAATTCTTCATTCCCCTTTTCCTCAGTGGTGCTGACATAATCCTTAGGATTAGGACGAAGTGCATATTTTGACTTTGCAAATTCTTCATTCCCCTCTTCATCTGTGGTACTGACATAATCCTTAGGATTAAGAGGAAGTGGAAATTTTGACTCTGGAATTTTTTCGTCCCCCTCTTCATCAATGGTGCTTGCATAATCCTTAGGATTAGGACGGAGTGGAAATTTTGACGCCGTAAATTTTTCATTTCCCTCTTTATCAGTGGTGCTAGCATAATCCTTAGGATTGGGACGAAGTGGATGTTTTGAATCTGAAACATTATCATTCCCCTCTTCATCAGTGGTGCTCGCATAATCCTTACGATTAGGATGAATTTGATATTTTGACTCTGGAAATTTTACATCCCCCTTTTCATCAGTGGTGCTAGCATACTCCTAAGGATTAAGACAAAGTGGATATTTTGACTCTACATATTCTTCATTTCCCTCTTCATTTGTTGTTCTCGCATAATCCTTAGGATTAAGCTGAAGTGGATATTCTTCATCTCCCTCTTCATCAATGGTGTCCTCATAATCCTTGGGATTAGGACGAAGTGAAACTTTTGACTCTCGAAATTCTTCATCATGCCCTTCATCACTGTTGCTTTCATAATCCTTAGGATTAAGAGTAAGTGGTATAACTGGCGCTCGATTTACAGAAATTTCATTTTGCTGCACCTCATCAATTTTGTTTTCATCATCTTTAGGATAACGACCAAGTCGATTTTTTGACTCTCTATTCATGGTGAACGAACTCCTGTTATATTCATCACTCTGAATAGAGTTGTTGCATGACGAAGATGTTGATGTTCTAGAAAGAAAAACTTCGCTATCAGAAGAAACCATGGCTTTCAACAAGAATAGGTTGAATGATACAAATTCCTCTCCCACTTACAATATATAGCTTAAAGACTGAAAATTTCCCTCCAAATTCTCCCTCCAAAAAAATTCACGAAAAAATTTCCCTCCAAAATTTCCCCACAAAAAATTTCGCGAAAAAAATTCCCTCCAAAATTTTCATTTCATATATTTCGTACAAATATTAGTCAAAAAATGTATTTAACATTTTTTTTAATAAACTGTTTATGTTGAAATATTTTACCGATATTTATATTCAAAATATCCACAAAATATTTCTATCATGGATGCTTTCCAAACTAAAATAATGTTTTTATTTGAATGATTTAACATTGACTAGATGTAAGTATTAACTATAATATTACTATAATACCTACATGCAAATATTAACTATTTTAACTATAATGACTACATGTAAATATTTTAAATTTTAAATTTTAAACTTACGTTATATTCATCTAAAATATATTTCAAAATTTATTAATAAACCGTTGGTCTTCAAATATTTCACCATACTTTCTATTCAAAATATCCACAAAATATTCCTTTCATGCATGCCTTCGAAACTAAAATAATTTTCTTATTTGAATGGTTTAAGATTGACTACATGTAAATATTTACAAAAATAACAACATGTAAATATTAACTATGATAACTAAATGCAAATATTAACTATTTTATCTATAATATTAACTATAATTAACTACATGTAAGTATTTCATATTTTAATTTTTAATCTGAGATTATATTTGAATTATTCAACATTCAATACATGTAAATATTAAATAAAATATTAACTATGATAACTACATGCAAATATTAAGTATTTTAACTATAGTATGAACTATAATAAACTAAATGTAAATATTTGAAATTTGAAATTTTAATCCCACATTCGTTAAACAGTAAACCAATCAGACAATATACGCTATTTAAAAGGAATGATTGTTTCTATTCATCACATCACATCAAGTTTTCTGGTATTTGTTAGAGCAAATTTCTGGAAGTGTTGCGTTGGCATTGGTAACTTCGTGGAGGCATTGCATTGGCATTGGAAGCGTTGTGTCGCTATTGGTAATTTTGTGGAGGTGTTACATTGGCATTGGTAACTTCGTGAAGGCATTGCATTGGCATTGGAGGCATTGTGTTGCTATTCGTAATTTTGTGGAGGCGTTGTGTTGGCATTGGTGACAGCAACTTTTTGCATTTCAAAGGTTAGTTTTCCTTCTATTCTGTCAATTTAAAGACGATTTTGGGGAAAATCTGTTTTTCTATAGTTTTTTTGTGTCCAAAAACTATTTTTTTAAGGTTTTTAGGTTCAAAAACCTTGATTTTTTAATATTTTTTTAGTGAAGAAAATGCAAAAAAAACTAAATTTTTTAGGGTTTTAAGAACAAAAATTTAGATTTTTTTTTCTTTTTTAAGACTTATAGGTTCATTTAGACAGAAAAATCCATAAAATGACCATACACATAAAATAAAAAAAAAAGTAATATTATAACATTTTTTATTTGTTTTTTTTTTTATCGTAAATATATCAGTGATTTCATTATTTAAATTTTTTATTTTTTATTTGAGAATTTTTTTATTTTATATTCTATTTTATTTTATTTTTTTAATTTTAAATCTTCGTTTTATTCTTTTTAATTTTAAATCTTTAATTTTTTTTTCTTTATATATATATATATATATATATATATATATATATATATATATATATATTATAATTGTATTGTGATATAGTTTTTTTTTTTTTTAATTTATTATATTGTTATATTAAAACAAATGTTTTTATTTTATTTTATTTATTATATTGTTTTTTTTTTAATTATATGATGTTTAGAAACCAAACATAATTGTGATTTAATAATTTTTTTTTAATTTGTTATATTTTGATATTTTTAACATTTTCTTTTAATTAATAGATAATGTTTTAATAATTATATTATAAAAAAAAAAAAATTAAAAATCGAAATTAAAAAAAAATTAAAAAACAAAATAAAAATTAAAAAAAATTAAAAAAAAAAAATTTTAAAGTAAATAAAAATTTAAAAAAATAAAAAAATAAAAAATAAAAAAAACAAACGTGCCAAGGCCCGTTCTATGGGCGCCGGGGGCCGGCCGAGTGGCACCACGGGGGCGGCCCAGCCCGCCTCACGGCCCCGCCTGGGCCGAGGGCCGATTCGCCCGCCCGATGGGCGCCAAAGGCCGGCCAGGCAGCGTCACAGGGGCGGCCCAGCCCGCCTCATGGTCCCGCCTGGGCCGAGGGCCGATTCGCCCGCCCGATGGGCATGGGGGGCCAGCCGAGCAGCGCCACGGGGGCGGCCCAACCAACCTCTCGGCCCAGGTGGGGCCGTGAGGCTGGCTGGGCCGCCCACGTGGCGCCGCCCGGCCGGCCCCCAGTGCCCAATGGGCGGGCCTTGCTATTCATTTTTATTTTTTCTTTAAATTTTTATTTTTTATTTTTTTTTAACAAAACTTTTTTTTATTTTGGTTTTTTTATTTTTATTTTTTTATTTTCTTTTTAAAATTTATTTATTTATTTATTTATTTTTAATAATTTATTTTAACAAAACATTTTTTAATTTTGATTTTTTTAAATTTTATTTTGTTCTTTAATTTTTTTTTGAAATAATTTGTTTTAATAAAACAATTAAAAGTTCATAAAAACATTGTTATGTATAAAAATAAAAATAAAAATTGTTATATAATATAATAAAAACATTGTTAAATAATAATTGTTAAAAATTTCAAAATATAACCCAATATATATATATATATATATATATATATATATATATATATATATAAAGTCATTAAACAACAATTACGATTTGTTTTTAAACATTATATAATTAAAAAAAAAAATACAATATAATAAATTAAAAGAAAAACATTTGTTTTAATATAACAATATAATAAATTAATTAAAAAAAACTATATAACAATACAATTAAAAAAATAAAAAAATATATAATATTATAACATTTGTTATAAATAGTTAGTAACTTTTTTGTTTTTTTTTAAATATTAAACAAAAACTGAAGTTTGAAAATACTAGTTTATTTTTTTTAAATTATTTTATACAATTTAAACACATTTTTAGATTTTTTATAAAATGTATTCAAAACATATTATATAGATATATATACATATGATTTATAATATTTTGTTTTTAAATGAAAATTTTTATAGTTAATTTTACTGCTTTAATTTCAAACTATTTAGTTTTAGAAATAAATTTTGTTTATTAAATTTATTTTATTCGCAATATTTTTCCATTAACTAATATATATATATATATATATATATATATTTATCAGGAAAATGGCATCAAAAAAGATTTCTGTGAATGTTTCTGCACCTAGGGCAGCAGCTCCCAAATCTACGGCAGCAGCTCCCAAATCTACAGCTGCAGCTCGATGCACTATGGATACAACTCCCAAATCTAAAGTTGCAGCTGAACGCACTATGGACACTATTGGACGCAATAAGGATATTGTTGCACACACTAATAAAAGTCAAGCAAGTGGGGCACCAGGTTCATTAAAGGTTATTTCTGATTGGAAAAACGCCAAGGAAATAGATAAAACCAATTTCTCATGGTATCTTGAAGACAGTGAAACGGAGGTTGATATACACATCTATCTGATTTGTGGTATGATTGACTTAAATGAGCCATATGATGTGATGGGCAGAGTACGAGACATATGTATGGTCCCGAATACAAACACTATTTATGTTCTTGCAAGGAAGGCTCAGAAATGTGAGAAGGTTAGATATCGTCTATCAATCGTCAAGTATGACACAGATGAAATAACTTCAAAATTTTCTGAAGAAATATCAAGCAACATTGCAAATAACATTGTAAGTATGCTTATTTTTATTTCCTCTATGCATTATTGTAAGGATGATTCAATTTTTTTATAAATTATTGATCATTGACATGTTTTATTTTGTTTCATAGGATTTTGTTCCGAGTCTTTCAAACATGTTTGATGGTATTTATATGTTGGTGCCAAATGTTATGGATGTGATCAAAACTTTCCACAAAGACAAAACAGAGGAAAGGAGATTGAAGCAAAGAGCAATAGCTCGTGACACTGCAACAGTACAAAGAAGGGATCAACCAAGAGTCACCAAGGTGGGTCAATCTAGTAAACTTAAACATGTTTCTTTTGAAGGTGTCGAACATGAAACAGAAAATTATGATAGAATTAGTGAGGAGGAGATGAGAACTATTGTGAAAAAGGAGAAAACATATCAGACACCAAAAAGAAAAATTGCCAAAGATGTCTCTCTTGTACCTCATGAAGGAGAGCTTGTTTATAAAAAAACTGATATGTTATCCAATAAGACTAGGAAATCAAATATTGGTGAACCTGTAAAGGTCATGAGCAGTAGTGAAGAACAAATTGAAAGCTCTTACGGAAGAAGAGAAATCATAACACCAGGTGCTGAGTTAGAGGATGGCATTATTAAAACAAAACAAAATGCTATTCGACAAGAGTTGAGGAAGAATAAATTAATTTTTGGTGGCCAAACATTTGAGCTTAATGTTAACCAATTTTATGGCCCAGATGAAGGACAATCTCAATATCAAATTAGAAAGGCCCATCACCTACATGTACATAATCTGAAAACATTGTTCAGGTTCAATCCATATGCGCATGTGGTGGATTATGTGGTTCTTGTCGATCCATGTTAGGTTCCCAACAAACAAGCATTTGACAAGACAAAATGTTTTGATTATAAATATTATGTAATTGGAGGGAACCATTCGATAGAGGCTAAGAGACAATTGATTGCAGAATATCCCAATAACTATCTTTTTCAAACAATGAAATGCATCATTTACACTGGCTTAACAGAAATGGAATCAAAGTTATTGGCATGGGATCATAATGCAGATAATGAGTATAGAATGAAAATGACTTTCATCCAAAGGGTCAGATTTATTCATAATGAATTCATAGAAAAATGTCGTGGGGATAAGACACAAGTTAGTGTAGCATTTCGAAAGGAATGTTTAATGGAAACATGTTATCAAATTGATGAAAAAAAACAAAAGATGGAAAATTGAATACAAATCTCTTCAGAGGCACAGATAACATTTTTCAGTTGGCATTTAGAACTGGGGAGGTATGGGATTTGATTGATGAGATTTTTTATCGATGGGAGAATATTTCCATAAAAAATCAGAAAGTTAGAAAGAGTAAACCCATAATATGTACCAACAGTAAGGGGGGTCCTGAAATGAAGCAGCTTCCAGAGGATATGACTATTACACCTTGAAGAACAATGCAAGGTGTGAAAGATGATAAATTAGTCAAATCAGTATTAACTCGTGTGAAGTCAGGTGAATTATCAATGGAAGAAATGTGTGCAGAATTTCAAAAGTAAGTTTCTTGAATTATTTCTTTCATTATAATTTTATTTTAAATAAAACATAATGATGTTGGTAGAATTTGTTATACATGTCAATATATTAACATTTTTAACTTGATTTATTCAGTCAGAATTTTTTTATGAAAATACAAAAACACATGGTTAAAATGTTGAATGAAGACAGTTGGGATGATGTTGTACGCAACTACCTAGAAGCAAGTTCTACATCAACACTAAAAGAGTTTTATATTGCATTCAATAAGGTATGTTGATTTATAAATTTATTTTATTCATATTTTAACTATTTTTATTTTATTACTTATACATATATATATATATATATATATTTATGTCATTAAAGATGTTGAAGAAGGATGGAAATGGAGTACCAGATACTTTTAAAAGCTTTATTGAAAAAATTAAGATGGAGAACATGAGAAGGAAGCATCTTATGAATGTTGAACTAGATCCTACTCTTAATCATTACATTTGGAATGGGCTCGACAGTGTCCAATATCAAATAATACAAGGTGACTATGAAGACATTACATCACTAATACCTAAAAGGGAATATGGCCTAGTTATTGCAGATATTCCTCATGGTTTCAATTTCCCAGACATTGAATATGATAGAGAACCATATACTTATCAAGCTTTTAGTAAAGTGGTTATGGGTTTTCAAGAAGTGACAACATCACCACTTTGGTGATTTGTGACATTTCATTCAGACACATAGTTTCCAATGTTATTAACAAGCTTCAAGGGTAAAGAAAACTCAAGGATGCAACTTACATGGTAAGATTTTGAAATTGTATGTTTGATTCCTCCTAAAAAAATTTATTCATGTAAAATTTAATTGAACTTTTACTATGTTATGTTACAGGCAAAAGTCAAATATTGTTTCTTCCAAAGATCAGCCTATTATAAATTATTGTGAGTTCATCCATGTTGAATGTTGGACAAAAGACGATAGCTATAAGCATATTATTATGAATCGAGTAGATGGGAAGAGTCATAGTCAAGTATTGGTTTATGATGCAGTGGTAAGAAAACTAACATATGAGGATAAAGATGCAAAAGGAGATATAGTTAACATTTATCAAAAACCACAAGCATTGATTAACTATCTTATAGATCTATGTTCAAATGAAGAAGAATGGGTTTTGGATTTATTCTCAGGTTCAGGTAAGTTTTATTATACAAATTTAAATTTAAATATTGTCTTTTTTACTTTTTATGTCTCCATACTAATTTTCTTACTTATTTTTTTTGTGTTTGATGATTAGGTACAACACTAGCATGTTGCCTACTAAAAGGAAGAAATTGCATTTCCATTAAGAAAGACCCAGTTCAATGCAAATTTATTCAACAAAGAATTAACGCTCTTAAATTTCTTCCAGATGCGAAGCAAGAAGTTGGTTTGAGGAAAGGAGATTTTAATGAATCACGTGTGGCAAAAAAAGCAAAGGAACCTCAACCACCATTATATGGAATGATTGGAAAGGGACACTTTGGAAGATTTTCTAACATGAAGGATCCATTAGAAGACGGCAATGATCAAAATGAAGAAGAAAATGTTGCGGAAGAAGCCATCAATGCTGTTCTAAATGATGTTGAAGATGTATTAGTTGATATTGTTGAAGATGTTTAAGTTATGCTTGCAAACAAAGCTTATTTTTTAGAACTATTAATCAGTTTTACTTGTAATGTTTAGACTTTGATATTTTATGAGAACAACCTTTTTTTTTTTGCAAAAAACATGTGATTGCTATTATTTTTTGACATAAAATTCAATAAAAATGTTGTTTTCTTAAGTTTTTTTGTTAAGATTCTCCCAAAAAAATAGTTTATTTAACATGTTTTTTCCAACAAAAACTCTGTAAAAGTGTATTTTTTGCATTGTATTTATATTGAAAAATTGTATTTTTTTGTCATATGGTTCAAAATATTGGTTTTTTAGCGACAATTTTTTGATGTGCATTGAAAAATTATTTAAAAATACATAAACATGTAGAAAATATAAACTTTAGAATATTGACCCTTTTTCCATCTTTTATGTATGTGAAAAAGTGAAGATATCATTACAAGTTTTTATTTAAAAAAAAATTATTTTTTTATTTTTAAAACACAAGTACATAAATGCACTTAAAAATAAACATCTCACAGAAGAAGAAGACATTAGAAAATCTATAGTGTCAAAATCAATCCTATAAAAAAACATTGGTGATGATACACCACCACTATTCAAAATCGACATAAAAAACATCACTTAAAAAAAAACAAAATTAATTAAAAAAAAAAAATGAAAAAAACTTAA
>CM076573.1:549252613-549370062 GCA_034641835.2 Pinus albicaulis
TAATTTTCTTACTTATTTTTTTTGTGCTTGATGATTAGGTACAACACTAGCATGTTGCCTACTAAAAGGAAGAAATTGCATTTCCATTAAGAAAGACCCAGTTCAATGCAAATTTATTCAACAAAGAATTAACGCTCTTAAATTTCTTCCAGATGCGAAGCAAGAAGTTGGTTTGAGGAAAGGAGATTTTAATGAATCACGTGTGGCAAAAAAAGCAAAGGAACCTCAACCACCATTATATGGAATGATTGGAAAGGGACACTTTGAAAGATTTGCTGACATGAAAGATCCATTAGAAGACGGCAATGATCAAAATAAAGAAGAAAATGCTGTGGAAGAAGCCATCAATGCTGTTCTAAATGATGTTGAAGATGTATTAGTTGATATTGTTGATGATGTTTAAGTTATTCTTGCAAACAAAGCTTATTTTTTAGAACTATTAATCAGTTTTACTTATAATGTTTAGACTTTGATATTTTATGAGAACAACCCTTTTTTTTTGCAAAAAACATGTGATTGCTATTATTTTTTGACATAAAATTCAATAAAAATGTTGTTTTCTTAAGTTTTTTTTGTTAAGATTCTCCCAAAAAATTAGTTTATTTAACATGTTTTTTCCAACAAAAAACTGTAAAAGTGTATTTTTTGCATTGTATTTATATTGAAAAATTGTATTTTTTTGTCATATGGTTCAAAATATTGGTTTTTTAGCGACAATTTTTTGATGTGCATTGAAAAATTATTTAACAATACATAAACATGTAGAAAATATAAACTTTAGAATATTGACCATTTTTCCATCTTTTATGTATGTGAAAAAGTGAAGATATCATTACAAGTTTTTATTTAAATTTTTTTTTTTTTTTTTTTTTTAAACACAAGTACATAAATGCACTTAAAAATAAACATCTCACAGAAGAAGAAGACATTAGAAAATTTGTAGTGTCAAAATCAATCCTATAAAAAAACGTTGGTGGTGATACACCACCACTATTCAAAATCGACATAAAAAACATCACTTAAAAAAAAAATTAATTAAAAAAAAAAAAAAAATGAAAAAAACTTAAAGTGCCAAAAACATGCTCAAAATTTTTTTTCTTGATTCTGCATCGCCACTTTTTCAAAATCAGGTGTTTTTCTTGATACTTCAAAAAGTAGGTAACATTGAGGTTACCTATTTCATCGGTAACATTATTTCAAGCACTTTAGAATCTTTGGAAGCAAATGTTATATAAATAATAATGATGAAAATCTTGGGAAATTTGATGCAAGAGCAGATGAAGGGATATTTCTAGGATATGCATCCAAAAGTAAAGGGTATAGGTGTTACAACAAGACTCTTCGAAAAATAGTAGAAAGCATTGACGTGAGATTTGATGAAGAACTTCCAAACCATACAAGGGATACATACTGTAGTAGTCCATCAGACAACCATGAAGAAGAAAACCAAGATGATGAGGAAACAAGCAAGACAACAGAAGATGTTGAACTGAGCTCTAAAGCCCCTTCTAGATACACTCAGAAGAACCATCCTGAAGATCAGATCATAGGAGACAAGAGAAAAGGGGTCCAGACAAGAAGGCAGCTAACAGAACAGACCGAAGAGGTATACATAGCCATGTTATCACAAATAGAGCCAAAGGAATTTGAAGAAGCCAACAAGGACAAGTCTTGGGTGAATGCTATGAATGAAGAATTGGACCAAATTGAGAAGAACAACACCTGGGAACTAGTTACTAGACCCACTGAGAAAAATGTCATAGGCTCAAAATGGGTATTCAAAAATAAAATAAATGAGGAAGGACAGGTAATCAAGAATAAAGCCAGACTTGTCTGCAAAGGATATTCACAAATCGAATGACTTGATTACGACGAAACATTTGCCCTTGTAGCCAGAATGGAAGTCATCAGAATGTTTCTGGACTTTGCATGCTACCAAGACTTCAAGGTATATCAAATGGATGTGAAATCTGCTTTTCTGAATGGAGATCTAGAAGAAGTCTACATGGAACAACCAGAAGGCTTCTCTTTAACAGACAAAGAAAACTATGTGTGTAGACTAAAGAAGGCTCTTTATGGACTGAAACAGGCTCCTCGTGCTTGGTACTCAAGACTAGATAATTATTTGCAAAAACAAGTGTAAATTTTTGTAGATGTTCTATGCTAGGAGCAATTTTACTTTTCTCACAGCAATCATACAAATAGTTAAGCAAAATGCAGATAGAACATATAAGTAGATCTTACAGAAGACAAATCAGAAACAGGAAAAATGTGTGTTCGTTACGGCGGTCAACAGGATGCTTCAACCAGCAAAGTCTCCTTGGTCAGCCAGCCCAGCATGTGTCACAACAGACCTCCAATCAGCAAATGAGTCAACCCAAGTCAACTCCACAAAAGTCAACGCTGTCCTGAAAAAGTCAACGCAGGGCAGCAAGCTAAAAGTCAACGCAGCAGCAAAACGGTCAACCCTTCGACCTCGATTTCTGTGCCAAGTAGTACGGCCTTCATAAATCGAACATGACTACTAATATGGAGCTGAAGGAATGATATATCATCTGCAACAACTCCCAATCAACTCAATAGGTGAAGGTCTTGTCCCCTCACTGGAAAATAAACTCACAAATTGGAGATTTCTCTCCTCCACTGCTACACCCCTGCAACACAACCCAACTCCTAATAGAATTGCACTGTATATGAGACTGAAGCTTGGCCAGAATACTAGAATGTGGAAATGATAGTGCAATGCTCTTCCAAGAGGCCTCTCAAGGAAAGAGGTGGGATCCACGCTTGGGAACACCCTGTGCTAAACAACACTACAAGCTCAACTAAATAGCTTAAGGATGCAAGAAGTCATACAGACCACAAAATCAATAATCAATAACATGAATAACAATGGATGCCTTGCCCTCCTTTTAAACAAGTGAAATCCCTCTCACCATGGGTCCCACTCATTAGGGTTTCCTCCACCAAATAATCTTCCTCCCATTCACACTGCACTATCTCTCAAAGTGTTCTCCACCTCATATCCCAACATTGTTGACTTGGTCAAAATTGACCTTGTCCACATGCAAATAACCATGTTCACACATGATGGTGTGAAATCCAGCTCCTATGATGATCCCTTTTCATAATATGAGGGATTTTATTCTCATTTCTGAAATGTATGGGCCTCCTTACCCATTTATTCTCCTCCCAAGTGAAATCAACAAAAATCAATATTCCAATTAGCTGCATGCTAATTTTGGAATATTACAGTCCTCCCCTCCCAAATGTTGCTTGTCCTCAAGAAACTGTAAGGATAGAACTAAAAATTCTCCCCTCCTCTTCCTGTAGCATCCATGTATGGTGAAATCCTCCAAGGAATAGAATGTTGTCTCATAAATAAATCTCAACATTGCTCCTCCCAAGCATGCAAGTTAGTTGAATCATGAAAAAGTGAAATGCTCAAAGAAGTAAAAAGGTGTTTTATAGAGGTTCCTTTAAGGAATGGGGTCTGAAATGTATTGGGAACTATCATTCCCATGTGGATCCTCCATCCCCGAGCAATCATCCATACAAAATGAGTCACCTCCCAACATGGAAACTCCTGGAAATCCTCTTCCACCTTTGGCTCCGGTAAAGTATGTGGGTTGAAAATATAAACATGGTAGACCAACTAGCCTACCCCACGCTGTCCTCCTCTCCACTTATGATAATTTTAGAGTATCTTCTGATCCTGGGCTGTAATAATGTTGCCTTCAAGAGGCAAGGTGAAGACTAGATCTCCAAAGATCTCTTCTCCAATGTTGTGAATCAAGCTGGCGCAAACCATCCCATATGTGATGAATAGAACATTATCACCACATGGCCTCCAAATGAGAAGGGTACTGTAGGTTTCATATAGTGTTATAGTGTACCAACAGTCTCTCAAGTGGTCACAGCGTAGTTTTTCTATTTGCTACTTCAGAAAATAACATGGAAAGTTGTTTCTTGATACATGGCTAATTATGTATGTCATCACATCTACTAATGAATAGTAAATGGTTGGGTACATCAACTGAACATACATGAAATGATAAAAAACTTGCCCAAGGCTACATAAAAGATGGTTGTCTCTATCATAAAAATTGGCCCAAAAGTGACCATGAAGCCCAATGAGAGGCTTGCCCTCTAGTGGAGCAATGTACTGTACAGAAACGGTAAGAGGATGCAAATATTGTGTTAGATAATCAATAGATGCAAAATCAAATTTCTTACCATGTATTGGAAGAAATATGATATATGGATCCATGAATAAGTCCTCCATAGTAGTATGACATACTCCCATTAAGAGAAATGTACCATGTGCTGCATGAAGATCCTCCTTCTTATGCTTGGAAATCCAAGTTATAAGATCACATCTTGGTAATCGATGTCTCCATCCACTACTCCATAAATATCATGGTCCACCTCATAAACAAACAGTTGTTTTACTGTAGTGGATGTATCTCCTCCCATGCTCCCATTAGAACATGTACTACAAAAAGTGTGGGAATCCTCTTCCCTAAATGACACACCCAACCAATGTGTCTCTCCTCCAATCATGCTCCCAATAAGGATAAGGACAACATCAACATAGGGGACCATAATGAGAATCATACTTTCTGCCATGTGTAGCAAGGGAGAAGGACAATGGTCCCTCAAATGCAACCAACGCAGTTTAACTCTCCACTCCAACAGAGGATGACATAATGTGTGACTTCTCAACCACTTGCTTGTTGCCCCAATCTCCTCACAAGTTTGGAGAAAGTGTATGGTGTATGGTGCAATGTAGACATGTTCTCCATAAAATATAATCTCCCCAAGTTCTCCTAGGGAGTGGCCATCAATGTTTCTCATGGCCTCATGTGATCCAAAAGAAAGAATTCTCCTTCTTGTAGCAATATCCTGCACATATATGGTTAAGGAATTCCTATCATACAAATCATTATGCAACCAAAAGATATCCTTACCATATGTTTTACCCATGCAAATGGAGAAGCTCATAGATGACTCTCCCCTCATCCTCAAAGGGAAAAGAGATGGCTATGATAACTTCCCCAAAGAGTTATGCATCTCCTCCATCTTTACATGATCCATGCACCTCCTCATATGCTGATATATCTCCTCCTCAAAGCCTTCCCAAAATTACCCCTCCATGACGGTGTGGTAAGCTCTCATAGAATAAGAATGGCTGAAAAGGAAATCCTCATGAGTTGTCTGTAGTAACTTCTCCTTGAGCTTGGAAGCTCTAGGAAAGAAGATCCTACCATGATAATATATGACCCCATCTCTAACTGAATATCCCTCCTCATGCAACTGGTCATCCAATATCATACAAGTGGAAATATCCTTGGAATAATCCACCAAGAGCTGGGATTTCCAATATGGATCTATCCTCCATAGTGACAACATTGATGATCTATCACAAAGAACATTTTTCACATGGCTATCCTCCTCTTTGACATCTCCCATGCGAAAGATGCAAGTTGGAAGGTGGCTATCCTTCCCATGTTGCTCCTGCCACATCGCAAAATCTGAAGTGAGAGTGGATAATGATGATGTTGGGAAAATATATCCCTCCTCCTGGAGTCTATCCAAGCCTTTCAGCATTGTATAATGACCTCCCAAGGTCTCCACCCCTCTGAAATAAATGAGTGGTGCCTCAAAATGTGAAGCATATCCCATCATCTGTTGATCTAGTTGTCTCCTTGGTGAAATGTCTCCATGCAATGAGACATAAACATCAAGAGTAGACTGTATATATGAATGGATTGTCTTGTCCCTGCCTTCACTGCGCAATCCAGTCTCCCTCTTCTGTGCATCAAACCTCTGAAATAGATAGGGGTGTGTGCTCCTCACCAAATGATGTTGGTCATCCTGCCTACCTCCTCCTTGTGTCTGCATGGTTCCATAATCCATCATCAATGGTACATGTTGATCAAGAGTTTTTCATTTATCTCCACGTATGAGATCTTGGGAAATTTCTTACAAGGATACAAGAATCCCTCTTGTTGGAGCATGTGCTCCTCCTCCCTTTGCATGAGGTACTAGATGTGCTCTAGATGTGACAGCGTTGTTTCCCTCGTCTTCATCAATGTGTGTGGGCAACATCTCAACAATTGGATCCTCTTGTGAAAAAGAGATCCCCATGCCCTCTTGTTTTGGAATATGAACTAGAGGTCTTGCCCCTAGTAAGGTGTAATGCAAGATGTTAGCTTCTCCCATGGTTTTTTGAAGTGGAGTCTCCTCCATCACATGCAAGGTTTTTGTTCTCCCAAGATTTTATTTCTCATGTGTCTTAGGAAGTTTCCCATCAAACCTCCCCATCAATGTTTCAACGAATCCTACATAAGAGGAAGTGTTTGCATTTTTCAAGGAACAAGATTAAAAAATACACCATGCATGGGCCTTACCTCTGAAATTTAGTGCTGCAACTCTGATGGCTTCATCTTCAGAAATATGGTGCTGCTGAAAATAAGAGTCTAGCTCCTTCACCCATGCTCCAGCTGAACATGTAGGTGAGTCTTCAAAAGTAGATAGAAGAAATCTATCTGCATCTTGCTGCTTGCTCTTCTCCACTTGGATCTTGCAAAACCCCTGGAAATCAGTATGATCTCTAAACCTCTCAATTTGAGATTCACACTCCTGCAAAAAATCACTAAGAGTTCTCCTCTTAGGCATTCTTCCTCCTTCCATCCATCTCAAGATAGATCTGGGCACTTGGCTGCGTTGTGCATCATGGTGTGTAGTTGCATGCTCACACTCACCATATGAAAATCTAGATTCATCTCTAGATCCAACTTCCTTTGGAGATCCCATCTCCATTCTTATTTTCTTCAGCTCTCCTTCAAAGCTCTGCATGGATTTTGGAAGTAGCTTTGTAAGCCTGTCTTCCTTTCTCCCTTCACATATTGAAGCCTTCTTATTTTTGTCCATCCCTCCTTCTCCCTGAAGTATAATGGCCTAAGATCCACAGGTTGAGCCAAGATTGAAGCTTTTATACCACTGTAATATTCCAAAATGGAAAAGACAGGAATATAGAACCTATGTGGAATTCCAATTAAATCAAAATAGGAACATAGCACTAAAATCTGGAAAATGCAAGAAATATGCTGCAACTGGAAATTACAGTAAGACATCATAATATATGAGCAAAAAACAATGGAGGCATATCATTATATATAACAGCAAATGAGATTACACAGTGCTCCAAAAGGAATCCACTCAAGCCATAAGATGGTTGAAATACACTAAAGAAACCAAGCACTGAAAATGTTTTGTTGCTACTGCTACTGCTGCTGGAAGCTACCATTGCTGAGGAGAATAGTCATGTGTGGAAGGCTGTTAGAGTGCTTAGAATGAGCCGTGATTTTAACCACAGATTCTACTCAAAAAACCATGAAAATCCTAGAAATGGTTTCGCCATAGTTTAAGTTTCGATTTTCAGCGATTTTTGAGTGACCCACTTCATTTCTGTTGCCTGACTTACGCACTCCCTTGAAATGACTGCTGATATGGAGCTGAAGGAATGATCTATCAGCTGCAACAACTCCCAATCAACTCAATAGGTGAAGGGATTGTCCCCTCACTGGAAAATAAGATCACAAATTGGAGATTCCTCTCCTCCACTCCTACACCCCTACAACACAACCCAACTCTAAATAGAACTGCACTATATATGAGACTGAAGCTTGGCCAGAATACTAGAATGTGGAAATTATAGTGCAATTCTCTTCCAAGAGGCCTCTCAAGGAAAGAGGTGGGATCCCCGCTTGGGAACACCCTATGCTAAACATCACTGCAAGCTCAACTAAATAGCTGAAGGATGCAAGAAGTCATACAAACCACAAAATCAATAATCAATAACATGAATAACAATGGATGCCTTGCCCTCCTTTTAAACAAGTGAAATCCCTCTCACCATGGGTCCCACTCATTAGGGTTTCCTCTGCCAAATAATCTTCCTCCCATTCACACTACACTATCTCTCAAAGTGTTCTCCAACTCCTATCCTAGCATTGTTGACTTGGTCAAAATTGACATTGTCCACATGCAAATAACCCTATTCACAAATGAGGGTTGAAATCCAGCTCCTATGATGATCCCTTTTCATAATATGAGGGATTTTATTCTCATTTCTGAAATGTATGGGCCTCCTTACCCATTTATTCTCCTCCCAAGTGAAATCAACAAAAATCAATATTCCAATTAGCTGCATGCTAATTTTGGAATATTTCAAACAAAATGCTATCGAAAGAATAAAATACCTCTTCCTCTTAGTGGCTCAGTTATAACACAACTCGATAGCCTACTAGTGGTTAATTTTGACTACATCAAATTTTAACTAGATTTATAATATAGACTCTTCTATAATATTTTACATAAAAAACACATGGCTAGCCCCTTTTCCATGAATAATGGGAGATGATGTGACATTCTCCTGAATTAAAGGTGTGAAAACAATAAGGTCAACTTATGAGTGACATAACTTTTTCATACAAACTCTAGTTGACGCATTTCTTGCATTGTTGGAAAGGTATTTGTGTTTATAACAACATGAAATTGTGCACTGCAATAGTAGAAAAGTTTTTGGAATATGGTTTTTGTGATCCATAATTTGTTAAAACTGCTTTCCATTTTAATCACATATGATCATGAATTGTCGACGCGCTTCGAACCAACCAGTGTGGTTCATCATCATGACAAGATAAGAAATCAGATCCAGGAGACAGGTTTAAAAAAATGGGGAGAGGATCGGAGAGGATCCAACTAGCCATTAACGCATAACAACTAATTTGACTGAGAGAGAGAAAAATGAACTAACTTATTAAATTGTTTTATTTTTATCGCATAACAACTAATTAAGAGGGATAAAAATGAACTAGCTTATTAAATTATTTTATTTTTATATTATATTTAGATTAGTTATTAATTATAATATTATAATTTCTTATTTAAAACCATAGGGAAAAATAGGGTTCAATAACATTTATTATTTATTATTATATAAATATAATTTTGAAAAAATATAAATAAATAAATACAAATATAAATATAAGATGATATATATATATATATATATAAACAAAATTTAAAAATAAAATAAATAAATAAAACGTCGTTTGATGTCTTAAAATTGTCTCAGAAGATTTTAGACTATGTTTTCCCCAACGAGGTCTCAGTGGTAAAAACTAGCTAATTTCTCCAAATTTTCCACTTTAAATACATTCACATGAATAAAAACCAATATAATAATCCAATATGACTCAATCAGAATTTAAGAACCAGCAATTAATTGCAGAAATAAAAAAAGAGAAATTACCAAACCCTAAGCCATAGCTCTCTGTCCACAAAGAAAGAGACCGAATGAGCCAGTCCACAACGAGAGAGGAAAAGGTGATTATTAAAACTACCCTAAAAATATCCTAGTCACTGATCGTGATACCATTAACGAGGTCTAGGGATCTTGTGACACATGGTGTTATGGGTGTTTTATGAGGGAAACCACCCTTAACGTTAGAGATGTATTCATCACAAGTTCTAGAGAATTCTATAATGGAACAGTTGAAACAATTAAACTGTGAACAATGTAGAGAATTTCCCAGCAGATCACCTCCATAATAAAGTATTTGCATTATAAATCAACGCATGAAAAGAGCGTAATAAAAGGTTATCCCACATGAGCCTTATTATGTAGTAATTATATGTAATAAAAAGAACAAGAGTAATAACCACACGAAATGAATTGCAATGTATAGTAGTGCTGACTAATGGTTGCGGTGGGTTCTAGAACTTAGAATAAACAAACGTGTGTTGAGAAATTTAAATATGGTGTCAAATCGAAAAGATACATTTTTCTTACATATGAATATAGTCTCAAATAACTTCATAATTTTTTTTTTATTTTGGATGTATTTCATGACTTGTTACAAGATTATTAATAAGGGAAATTGTGACTAGTAGTAGTTCTATTAAGAGTATATTTTTTGTAATTTATAGAATATTTCTTTCTTAGAAATTATAAAAAAAAAAAAAAAAATTGCAACCAATTACGATGTTAAAGACTTCTGGTAGTTTTTCTTCCTTGGAAAGGAAATCACAGAAAAAAAAAATTCTATGGAGTAGCGATATTACGGTTTTCCAGAAGATCGTTATCTATTTTTGTTTTCCTTTAAATGACAAATTCGTTAGTTTTATTAACGATTTTATTTCTTTCGATAATTCATATATGTATCGACCTATACACATTCACCCATATTAACTATCACTGAGATTGCATTCAGGCCCCCCACCGTGCCTGGCATATATATTTATATGGCGTTCCCTGTAGCCGTAATATAAGAATTTGTGTTGCATAGCTTCTTCTTTTTTTTCTTTTTTTTTCCTTCATGAAAAATCATAATTTTAATTAATAAGAAATTACATGTTGCAGATTTGTTCTGTAGGTTATATTTGTTATAAATATATATTTTATTTATAATACATTATTGTGGCATAATTAATCATTGAATAACATAATTTGAATAATAATATTTGAAAAATTATAAAAATGATAATTTTTAGTTAACTTTTAAAAAAGGAAATAATAAATTAAGTATTCGATTTGATTTATTTGTATGTTAAATTTATTGTTTATAAACTAGTAGGAAATAATAAATTAAGTTTTTGATTTGATTTATTTGTATGTTAAATTTATTGTTTATAAACTTATATTTATATTAATTAGTATATTAAATTTTTACAATGTTATAATAAATAGAATGCAAATATTATAACAAAAATGCTAGAGAGATTATTATTTTTAGTTATCTTTAAATAAATTAACAATTTAGCTTGATTTAATTTGTTATTGAATTTAGGACATTTATTTTATCAAAATTTTATGTTTTAATATAAACTAAAATCATTATAAGAATTTATATATTTTTATAATAAATATAATGCAAATATTATAATAAGAATGAAAACCAAATCATGATTTGAATATGAAAATCAACCATGTTCGATCATGGTTAATTATGGTAAAAAATAGTCGATCATGGTCATTTATGGTCGACTATGGTTTACCATGGTCGAACTAAGATTGTCCCAATAAGAAAATCAACCATGGTCAAACATCGTCAACCATGGTCCAACATCACATAGTGACAAAGTTTGTCTCAAAATTGAAATCAACCATGGTTAACCATGGTCACATTATGACAAAGATTGTCTCATGGTCTAACATCACATTGTGACAAGCATGGCCAACCATGGTCAATAACCGCAGTCACATTGTGACAACCATGGTCATCCATGATCCTACATTGCATTATGACAAATATTGTCTCAATATTAAAATCAACCATGGTCAACCATACTCCAACGTCGCAATGTGACAAATATTGTATCAATTTCAAAATCATCTGTGGCCAACCATGTTATTTTAGGGTTTATAATATTTATCTTAGGGTTTATGTACATTGGGTTTAGAATATTTTCCTCTTGGCTTTAATATTATTCCCTTGGGTTTATAATATTTGTCTTAGAGTTTATGTACCTTAGGTTTATAAAATAATCCCTTGGGTTTAATATTAGTACCTTGGGTTTATAACACATTACAATTTTAGAATTAATCCATTGAATTTATCCTTTGAATCCCTTGGATTTATCAATCAAAATGTTCATATCTCTTGGGTTTATCAATCCCTTGGTCCAACGTCACATTGTGACAACCATGCTCATGCTCATATTGTGAGAAAGATTGTCTCAACATGAAAATCAACCATGGTCAAGCATGTTTATTATACGGTTTATGGTCACATTGTGACAAAGATATTCTCTTGGTCTAACATTTCATTGAGACACCCATGGTCATTCATGGTCAACCATTTTCCAACGTTGCATTGTGACAAATATTGCCTCAATATGAAAATCAACCATGGCCAACCATTGTCCAACGTCGCATTGTGTCAAAGGTTGTCTCAATGTGAAAATAGTTTAGGGTCAACTGATGCCGGAGCATAGTCAACTTGGTGGTGAATGCAAGGGATATTTTTTAAATTCATGCCTCATGGATATTTATGAAGAAAATCCAAAAACAATAGTACAAGCGAAGGGGTTGGATCCTTCAGTTGTCAATTTCAATTTCTAAAGATAAGGTAGAATCCATTTGTCATAACTAGTTACAATTTGTTTTTATTTGGTTTAAATAAGATCATTTTTGAGATTTGAGTTATTCATGGTTCAGCCGATCATATGTTTATAGATCTGGGTAAATATGGAAATGATATATATGTAAATTTATAAAATTTCCAGTTAGTGTGCAAGGAAAATACGCAAGAACAGGGCTGGAGGGGTTGGTTTTTGGAAGAAAATATATTTCTCCATATGTGTGGATTCCTCTCATTCTCTATAGAATTTTATTTCTGAGTCTATTTTTTGGTCTTTTTTAATGGGATATATAAGAATATTGGCTTTGAATCATATTTCTCTTTTTAAACTTTAGTTTGAAAACAGAAGACAAATCGTAGAGGGAGGAACCGTCACTTATTTTGTGGCTCGATTTATGAGCAAACGGAAGAGAATTTGAAAATTCTATGATCTGCGTTTTGTGTAGAAGAGGATATAATGTGTGACTTGCGAGTTTTTTTTCTAAGAAATTTCTTGGTTGAAGAGATTCATAGAGTTCTATAGATAGTCCTTTATAGGATTACGTCGAGATTCGCCAAAGTTGTTTGTCTAATGGTTATGTCATTCATGCGTTGGGTATGCTCCACTGAAGGGTCTATGGAATGAATGCGACCAAGTCAATGCAGAGGATTGAATGTTTCCATATCGTTTGAGACATTAGCCCTTGATTCATTCAAATGGATGATAGTTGTAAGTTTATATTCCATTTTAAAAATTGTATTTTTAACATATAAATATGTGAATGTCTGAAGATGAACATGAAACAGAAGAAAAAAATACAAAACATGAAAATATGGTTCAATATGTAAGGATATTATCAATTTATGTTGTATATGCAGCTCTATGAAGGGAATCTGAGTTATTTTTGGTATGAGAGTAGGTAAAATTTGGAGAAAAACCCATAAAACAAACCTTCGAGATGAGAATATCAGGATAAAATATGGCTCTCAGGGTAGGAGGAGGATGTGGTAGAGTTAGAAAAGGAGCTATACCAATGGAAACAATGGAAGCCATATGTCAGTTGGAAGAAAGACTTGTAGCAATGGATACTGAAAGGGTTCGTGAAGGAGATCTCTATGAACCTGATCAGAAAGAGGATCATCAAGAGGAGGAGGCACCTACACCTGAACTAAGATTTATGAAATATTTTCTAGGATCTACTTAAAAGCCTAAACCTGAAGTCCCATCTTATAATGGTATTTTAGACCCTGAATAGCTTATTGATTTGATCAATGATATGAACAAACTCTTTGACTCTAAAGAAATGGAAGGAGAGAGGCAGGAAAAGTTCGTTGTCAGCACATTAAAGGGGAATTCATCTCTATGGTGGGATGGAGTACAATATGAAAGGAGAATTTCAGGTAAGAAACCCATAAAAAATTGGAACATGATGGTTGCAAAACTTAGAGAAAAGTTCTTGTGAAGTGACTATCAACTTACCTTATATAGATAGATGCAGAACCTTAGGCAAAGGTTGATGACCATAAGAGGATACACAAAAGATTTCTACAAGGTTAGTGTAAGAGATCAACATGTTCAATACATAGCAGAGAAGATCGCAAGGTACATTAATTCATTGAGAATGGAAGTACAGGATGAAATCAACATGTTATCTCCTAAAAAAGTAGATCAAGTTTATCAAATGGCCTTAAAAGCTGAGGAAAAACATATGAGGAAGAAATTTGTTAAAGGGAAAATTACTCTCAATGGAACAAGAAGTTAAGGTGGTAGAGGGAGATCTACAACACGAAGAGAAGGAGCTAGCTGGAACAACTCAAATCAGCATACACCAACAAGTGGTGATGCTAGAGGCAGGCGAATATTTTTGCGAGGAAGAACATATAGGGGTAGAGGCACACAAATTAGATGGTTCAAGTGTGGGAATCTAGGATTTAGATATCTTGAGCGTCCGAAAAATGGAGACGTGAGACAGAGAAATGCAGTTCTTTCTTCTGTAGCAAAAGAGGAAGTAGGAACAGTACAAAGAGAATTTGTACCTTAAATAGGAGAATCCTTGGTGATCAACAAATTTTTGATTAAGCCATATAAGAAAGTTATACAATGAACACAAAGAAAGACTTTTTTCAGAACAGTTTGGAAAGTTGGAGGAAAATTTTGTCAAATGATAATCGATAGTGGAAGTATGGATAATATAGTCTCTATAGAAGTGGTGGAGAAATTGAATTTGAAGACCATTAAGCATCCTACACCTTATAAGGTATCCTAGTTGAAAAAATTTCATTAGTTGTTGGTAAATGAATAGTGTGAGATAGAGTTGGAATTAGGAAAATACAAGGCTAAAATTTTGTGTGATGTGATTCCAATGGATGTAAGTCATATTTTTCTTGGAAGACCTTGGCAATATGACAGGGGATCTATGCATGATGGGAAGAGAAATTTATATAAGTTCCATAAGGATTGTATAGATCACAGTTTGTTGCCTATGCAGGAAGGAAACACATCAATGGTTCATAGTCCAAAAGCCTTGCTCATGAGTTGGATAGAATATCTTCAGTAGGTAAATTTTCCTTTAGTTTTCAAACATAGTGTAGTTCATACGACAACTACAATTGATGATTTTCCTGAAGAAATTCAAAGGTTGTTGAATGAATATTGCGATATTACTGTGGATAATTTGTCGAATGAGTTACCACCTGTAAGAAGTATCATTCATCACATATGCTTCATACCTGGGTCAATTTTTCTAAACAAAGTTGCATACAGAATGACTCCAAAAGAGAATGAGGAAATTAGGAAATAGGTGTAGGAGTTGCTGGATAAAGGACTGATCGAGGAGAGCTGAAGCCCCTATCCAGTACCTAATGTACTGACTCCAAATAAAGATGGAAGCTGAAGAATGTGTATAGATTCTAGAGCAATAAAGAAGATTACTATCAAGTACATATTTCCTTTATCGAGAATTAATTATTTAATGGATTGTCTTCGTGGAGCAAGATATTTTTCTAAAATAGATTTTAAAAGTGTATACCATCAAATCAACATAAGAGAAAGGGATGAATGGAAAACTTATTTTAAAACCAATGAGGGATTGTATGAATGGTTGGTTATGCGATTTGGTCTGTTGAATGCTCCAAGTACTTTTATGAGACTTATGAGTGAAATTTTAAAGGAGTTTATAGGGAAATTTTTCATAGTATATCTTGATGACATATTAGCATATAGTGAGTCAAAAGAAGAACATCTAGTGCATCTGAGGAATGTTTTTAAGAAACCACAACAAGAAAAATTGTTTGTGAATTTGAAGAAGTGTTCTTTTCTAAAAAGGGAACTTGTTTATTTGGGATTTGTAATCTCTTAAGAAGTATTAAAAATGGATCTTGAAAAGGTTAAGGAAATTTTTAATTGGCCTACACCTAAAAGTGTCATTGAAGTTAGAATTTTCCATGGATCGGAAAGCTTCTACAGGAAGTTCATAAGAAATTTTAGTGGAATCAATGCACCAATCATTGCGACCATTAAAAAGGACAAACAACCCTTTAAATGGATAGAAAAATTTGAATTTTTTTTTCAATTTTTGAAGAAAAAGATCATAGAAAGGCCTATTTTGACATTACCAGACTTAAGAAACCTTTTCAAGTGAAATGTGATGCTAGTGGAATAACAATAGGATCAATTTTGAGTCAGGAAGAAAAACCTGTAGCTTATTTCAGTGAGAAACTTAATGAGTCCAGGGAGAAATATTCTTCATATGATAAGGAATTCTATGCTGTGGTTCAAACTCTTAAGAAATGGACACATTATTTAATGTCACAAGATATTATTTTATATACTGATAATCACACTTTGCAGTATATAATGCAGCAATCCATGTTGAGTCAAAAACATGCCAAATGGGTGGAGTATCTACAAGGTTTCACATTTTTATTGAAGCACATAAGTGGACAGAAAAATAGATTTTTAGATGCACTTAGAAGGAAGAATTTGGCTATTCAAGAAGGGCAAATCCAATTATTGGGATTTGAATTTATGAAAGACCTATACAAGGAAAATGCAGATTCAAAAGAGGAATATGAACCCTACATAAATAAACAAGCATTGAACATAAACCAATGGGAAAAATACATGGTAAAAGAAGGATTGTTATTTTAAAATAGTCAACTATGCATCCCAAGTTGTTCCATGAGGGAAAATCTCATTAAGTAAAAACATAATGGAGGTTTATCACGTCACTTTCGTTATGATAAAACTTTAAACAACTACAATGCTTCTTCTATTGGCCAAATATGATGGGAGATGTACAAATATTTCTGATCAGACGCAAAATTTGTCAATATGCCAAAGAGAGAAGTCAAAACACTGGTTTGTATACACCATTGCCTACTCCATCGAGACCTTGGGATTATTTAAGTATGCATTTCTTCATAAGGCTTACAAGAACACAAAGAGGTTATGATTCTATTTTTGTAGTAGTGGATAGATTTTCAAAAATGGCACATTTCACTCCATAGCTAGTGATGATGTGAATATTGTTAATTTTTTTCAAAGAAACTGTCAGATTACATGGTTTTCCTACCAACATTGTCTCTGATAGAGATACCATATTTTTAGGAAACTTTTGGAGGACATTATGGAAGAAATTGGACACAAAATTGAATTTCAATTCTACATATTATCCACAGATAGATGGGCAGACTGAAGTGGTTAATAGGAGCTTGGGAAATATCCTGAGAATCTTAGTAGGAGAACATACAAAACAATGGGATAATGTGTTAGCTCAAGCAGAATGTGCTTATAATGACTCTTTCAATAGAAGCACTGGAATGAGTCCTTTTCAGGTAATGTATGGTATGAATCCAACAGGAGTGAGTGAACTCAGAAATTTGGGCAAGGCAGAGTTATGGAGTGTTGAAGGTGAATATTTTGCAGAAGATATTCAAAGCATACATAACACAATGAAAAAAAAAAAACTTCAAGAAAGTAACAACAAGTACAAGCAAATAGCAGATTTGAGGAGAAGAGAGATGAATTTTGGAGATTGGTGACTTAGTAATGGCCCATCTTAGAAAGGAAATATTTCCAACCGGAGAATATAACAAGCTCGATAAAAAAATATTTCTCCTTGTAAAATTTTAAATAAATTTTCAGCCAATGCTTACGAATAAAAGTTATTGGCACAAATTGGTATATCTCCAAACTTCAATGTAGCTGACTTGTATAAAGATCAGGTAGGTGAGACAAGCCAGCAAGAAGAACCAGAGGACATCTTGTAACCAAAATTTCAATGGACAACACATATGAAATCTACAACAACACAAGAACTTGAAATGATACTTGACAAAAGGGTTTATAAAAAAACCAAAGGTAAATAATATTGGGAGTTTCTAATCAAATGGGACAGTTCTTCTATATCTGAAGCAAGTTGGAAAAATAAAGCTAGTTTACAAAGGGAAGGAGTGATTATATTAAGCTCAAGATAACGAGACCATGAAAAAAAATTTCCTTGGCGATTTGATGTAGCATAATATTCAATTTGGTGGCTAATGCAAGGGATATTGGTCAAAGTCATGCTTCATGGCTATTTATGAAAAAAATCCAAAAAAAAACTTACAAGAGAAAGGGTTGCATCCTTCAGCTGTTAATTTCAATTTCTAAGGATAAGGTAGAATACATTTGTAATAGCTAGATATAATTTCTTTTTATTTGGTTTAAATAGGCTCATCATTAAGATATGAGTTATTCTTAGTTGATCTGATCCTATGTTTATGGATCTGGTAAAATCTAGAAATGATATATATGTAAAATTTGTAAAATTTCCAATTAGTGTGCGAAGAAAATATAGAAGAACAAGACTGGAGGGGTTTTTTTTTGGAATAAAATATATTTCTTCGTATGTGTGGATTCCTATCATTCTCTAGAGAATTTGATTTCCGAGTCTGTTTTCTGGTATGTGTCTTTGGGAAATATAAGAATATTGGTTTTGCATCATATTTCTCATTTTAAAATCTAGTTTGAAAACACGAGACAAATCATATAGGGAGGAAATATAACTTATTTTTTGGCTCCATTTATGAGAAAATGGAAACGAATTTGAAAATTCCATGATCTGGATTTTGTGCAGAAGGGGGTCTAATGTGTGACTCGAGAGTTTTTCCTGGGAAAATGCTTGGTTGAAGAGATTCATAGAGTTATCTAAACTATATTTTATAGGATTTCACCAAGATTCACCAAAGCTAGTTGTCTAATGGTTTTTTCATTCCTATGTTGGGTATGCTCTAGTGAAGGGTCTATGGAATGAATGCAACCAAGTCAAAGCAGAGGAGCGAATGGTTCCAGATCGTTTGACACATTATCCCTTGATTCATTTAAATCGATGATAGTTGTAAGTTTATGTTCCATTTTAAAAATTATATTTTTAAGAATAGAATCTGTGAATGTCTGAAGATGAAGATGAAACAAAAGACACAAATCCAAAACTTGAAACCCTAGTTCAATCTCTAAGGAGATTATCAATTTCTGCTATATATGCAGTTCTAGGAAGGGAATTTTCATTATCAACCATAGTCCCACATCACATTGTAATAAATTTTGTGTGAATATGAAAATCATCCATAGTCAACCATGGTCAACAATATGTATTTAAATAGCATTTCTAATATTTATATTAGGGTTTATATACCTTGGGTTTATAGTATATTTTTCTCAATATGAAAATTAATCATGGTCAACCATTGTCAACCATGGTCCAATGTCACATTGTGACAAATATTGTCTCAATAAGAAAATCAACCATGATCAAATAGGGTCCAACGTCGTATTGTGACAAAGGTTTTTTCGACAATACTATCAATAGTTGTCAACCATGATCAATAACCATGGTCTCATTGTGACAAATATTGTCTCTTAGTCCAACGTCATATTGTGACCAATGTGGTCATTCATGGTCAACCATGGTGCAACGTTGCAATGTGACAAAGATTATTTTAATATGAAAATCAGTGATGGTCAAGCATGGTCAACCATTGTGCAACGTCGCATTTTGACAAATATTGTGTGAATATGATATAATCCGTGTTCACCAATGATCAACCACGTTTATTTTAAGGTTTGTAATATTTATCTTAGGTTTTATATACCTTAGGTTTATAACCGTCATTGCTTCAATCGCTCATAGTCCTTTGGGATGCTTTGGGTTGTTCGTTAATTTAAATGGTTTCGATAACCATTCGATGTTCATTCATTTGTTAGCATCTCTCCCTCCCCTTCCACTTGAGAGACCTATTCTCTTTCCACTCCTATTATAATCTCTTCGGTTTTTATTATTAATCTCTTAGGTTTATAAAATTTATCTTAGGGTTTATATACCTCGGGTTTATAATATTTATCTCTTGGGTTTAATATTGTTCTCTTGGGTTTATAATCCCTTGAGTTTTTAATATTAATCTCTTAGGTTTATAATATTTAACTTAGGGTTTATATGCCTTGTGTTTATAATATTAATCCCTTGGGTTTAATATTATTCCATTGTGTTTATAATACCTTGGGGTCTATCAATCCCTTGCTCCAACATCCCATTGTGACAACCATCGTCTTCGATAATCAACCATTTTCCAATGTCACATTGTGAGAAATATTGTCTCAATATGAAAATCAGCCATGGTCAGCCATGATCAACCATATTTATTATAGGGTTCATACTATTCATTAATTATTATTAATAAATTATTTGATTTTTAATATTATTATTTAAATTAATTATTAGTATTATTATTATTTTTTACTACTATTTAATTATTATTATTATTATTAAACAAATATTAATTAATAAAAAAATATTTATGGTTGATAAATAATAAAAAATAATAATTATAAATATAATAAATAATAATAATAATAATAATAATGATGATGATGTTCATGGGTTCTTGATAGATGGTATTCGGGTGTTTTTTTAAAGAGCTCCTTAATGTGAAGTCATCGGTTCAATTCCTTGCCCCGATCGCGGTGATATATTGGACATGATGAAAATGTAGTCGTGCCAAGCTTAAACTAATAATAATAATACTCAATTGTTAATTAATTAATAATAATGGCTAGTTATTATTAATAATCATTAATTAATCAAATGCCATTGATTAATTAATTAATAATAATAATAATGATTACTATTATTTATTTATTGTTAAATAAATAAATATTTATTATTATTATTATTCGAATTCAGGTTTTTCTGATCTATAGTAGTTTTCCAAAGATTTTTTTGGTTATAATCGCATGAGACTTAACATTGTCGATGTGTCTCGAATTAACCAATGTGGTTCATCTTCAGGGCAAGATGAGAGATATCGAGTCATTAAGCTTAAATAGATGTAGAGTAGGCCAAACTAGTCGTTGGAACATAACAACTAGTTTGATCATGAAGGAAAAAATTAATCATAATCAATTTATTTTCATTATTTTTTTAAATTTAGAATTCCATCAAAGTAAATTTTTTGTTAATTTTTAATATTTAATTTCAATATATTATATTTTTTTGTTTTATTTCTTAATTATTATAATTTTTAATTCAAAGGATTATGTTATTGTGAGCATGCTGCTAACATTAAGCACGGAAGATCTTGCTACCCTGGCTTAGCTGAGCATGCAAAAAAGACTAACTATCACATCTACATTGAAGAGGCTAAGGTTATTGCTAGGATTGACCATTTTCATCACTATAATTTAAGTGAGGCTTTAGAAATTGAAAAAAGGCCTTTCAATCTCAATACAGATGATGGTTGGAGTATTAGCAGGTGTTGGATCGCTTTCCTATATTCCTAAATGTCGATTCATTTCTTTAAATTTTTCTTAGCATACTTTCTCTTTCAGTATTCTCATTTTAATTGATTTCTTTATTATAAAAAATTCAATGATAAATTTATTAATTTTTATCCATAATTATAATAAATCATTTAAATAAATTTTATTTTTGACCTTAGACCTTTTTCCTCTAGTTTAAAATAGTTAAGAAATATTATAAAAAAATATAATATATTGAAATTAAATATTAAAAATTAACAAAAGCTTTAATTATAATGGAATTTTAAATTTAAAAATTAATAAAAAATATTGATTATCTTTAATTTTTTTCTTTCTAGTTAAACTAGTTGTTATGTTTCAAGTGCTAGTTTGGCCTTCTCCATATCTATTTAAACTTAATGTCTGATCTGATCTCTCAACTGGTCTTAGAGATGGATCAAACTGATTGGTTCGAAACACAACACATTGACGATGTTATGTCTCATGTCATTATAATTGAAAGATTTTTGGAAATTTTTTATTATTATTATATATTTATCAATGGCTAGTGTGGTAGATACAAATGAAGCCTTTGGCCTATATTAATCACATTTAATTAATTAAATGTTGGTGTGCTAGTATTAAATCTATACCAATAACTTCTATCTACCTATTTGAACCAGATTTTTTTCAAGAGGGAAAAACACTTTTCAATGACATTTACTAATATGGTTGTAGGTGTCATTGTTGATATATATCTATATGTATTTATAAACCACACTTATTAATATGATTATGCTAGTATTATGGATATAAAATTTTAAAACAATAGAAAAATAAAATTAGAAATAATTAGAAATTTTTTGAAAAAATATAAATATTATTTCAAAACAATCCCAAAAACAAAAATCTTTGAGCTAAAATAATTTGTGGCGTAACATAGTCCCTCCAAATTTATATTTTTTATAAAAAATAACTAAAGAAATAAGCTAAAAAGGAAGTTATACCCAAAGATCTTACTATAAGAAAATACATAATGAAGTGCTTCTAAACAATGATCCGTACTTAGAAATCAATATTTGGCCTCATATTAGTAAAATTAAGAAGACTTTATCGATATTAAATCCATTCCCAGATGTATACGATAAATTCATGAAACGCTGTGATGCATACAGGAAGAAACTGCCTTTTCAATAATGATAGTAGATCTTGGCATTATTAGTAATTGTTGTTGGCATTAATGTATTCGTATATTTGATTGTAGTTGTTGAAGTTAAATGAATTTGTTTAATCGATATTTTGAAATTATATTTGGGTACATTTTCAGGGTGCAAACGCAAATAATTATTTATGTACGACAATATTTTAGTCAGAAAAGCATAAGCTGGCAAAAGTTCAATCACTCTCCTTTCAACAGACAAGAAACACATGCTGCCCGGTTCAGAGTCAAATATAATTAAAGTTTTGGCGATATACAGTTGTATCGCAGAGGACATGCGCCTATCCATTTTATTTTAATCGAAAACGGGGCTACCCTATAGACAAATATTGCAATCAATATCTTAATGTGAAAGCTGTAAATCACAAATATTCATATACTAAAAAATAAGATAAGTAGTCTACTGATGTTACATTTTAGTTAAGAAAATAATAAGAATTTTAGTAACAAATTTGAAGAAATCTTTGTTATAATGGTCAAGTTTCAAATTTGTTATAGTTTTATGATGAAAAAAAATAAAAATTATTCAGATATGATTAGATTTCCTTAAAAAAAAAATCACTTCTAAATTTTTATTAAAAAATCTATAAGCTTGAAATCTGCCGTAATAGTTTATTTTGTCTTTCTTTTTTCTAATATTTTTTTTGTAATGTTGTAAATATAGCTTTTATTTTATTTTTGATATTATAGTATTTTAATGAGAATATATCCCTTTTTTTATTACTACTATTTATTTTTATAAATAAATTTAATTTTTATATTATTTAAAATATTTTTTAATATATAAATAAATTTAACATTTTTTTAATATTAAAATTCCTTGAATTGCATAATTTAAAATTCAAAGTGACAATTTCAACAATTTTAGAAAACCTACCTTTCCCCACACATCCCAAACAAAGTTAACATAAACTACATTTAAAAAAGAACCAAGAGCGAGCTAACACTGAGAGCAATTAGAACAATAGGACTGTTCAGTGTTGGGTCGATAATGCTTCTTTCAACAAAGTACGGGAAGCACATGCTGACAGGTTTATAACCAAATATGATTAATGTTTTGTCAATACATGTTGCAGAGTACCTTACAAAAAAACAATTCGATGTTAGAGAAAACAGTGCAATCAAACATATCAAATAGCCATATAGTACAATTTGATTATTAAGAGAAGACTAAGTTTGTACTAGCTCGAGCTCGATTACGTTCTTTTCAATGTAGGCTAAGAAACGCGCGCAAACCAGTTCAAAGTCAAATATGATCACAATGCTATAGAAATCACATATATTCAAACATATCTCAGCGGTAAAGCTGGAAATCACATATATTCATATATTTTTACAATAGGACAAATAACATATAGATATAACATAGTTGCCCATTGTCATAAATATCAAGCACTAATAAGTTAATGAGTAATTTATTGGTTTTTTATTTTATTTTAGGTATTAATTATAATAATTTGGTTTTTAATATATAGAATATGAATTCTTTAAATGGTATTTAATATTTACATTTTTTTTATAGTGTTTTAAGCTTTACAAAATATTTTAAATCATTCATAATCAAATAGATAAATTTAAATTGAGATTTATCTCTGAAGCAATTATGCTATTTGTTTTATTTATAATTAAATTGATTAAATGAAAAAAATGTCATATAAATAAGATTTTTATTAAGTAAGTTATAGTTTTTTGGATATGTGGTATTAATGAACCATGGTATTACAACAAAGCCTATTTAAACATTACAAATCTCCATCATAAAATGGTTAAGAATTTGTTCTCTGTTTTTCAAATATATAAATGTTTAACTTTTATATAAATTATTTTTATAGTTAATAATAATAATAAGGCTATAATTTCATTAATTTTTATGATTTTTTTATTATAGTAACATGAGATAGATGGGTGTTTATTGACCTTTATTAGTCGTTTAATTTATATGGTTGTGCTAATTATTATTATATTAGAAAACAAATTAACATATACAACACAATGTTGTTTTTGATATTTTTTCAATTAATATTTTTGACCATAAGGATTAGTAATTTGTGTACTTGTTAAAATTATTTCTTACAATAAAGCCAATTGGGGTTTTTTTGGGAGATTGTTGAGATATGATCTCAACCTTTATGTCCAAGTTAGGGATACGTTAGATATCACAACACTTATATAAATGTATAATATTTAAGTTTTAATATGTAATGAAAAACAATGATTATTTTGTCCCTACATTTTTTTTCCTTTTTGGTATCATATCTAGTAGCTTTGGGTGTAATTCCCTTGATGGAGGGCCTTGAAATATGTGAGTATGTAAGAGTTATTCGTTTTATGAATAAGATAGAGTAGACAAGTTAAAATTTTATAGGAAGATTTATGTGTGTACATGTTTTTTGTATTTGTGTGTTTGGATTGAAATTCTGTGTGTGTATTATGAACATGTGGATTGGTGTAGCAGAAAACCAAATATCAGTTTGCCTATAATGCATCATGTAATCAAATGTTGTTTTAAATTCTACCAAGCTTCCACAAGAATGTGAATTCAGTTTGTGGCCTAAAAGAGAAGAAATATAAACATAAATGTTAAAAGAGAAATTAATATTATGTGCTAGCATTGGGTTTGAAAAACGTATGCACTTTGAGGAAATTTCAACAGGGAGATCAAGTTCAGAGTTTGGATATGGTCTTCTAGTGGCGATGCTGCTAAAGATCCATTCACGACATTCAACTCTCCAAAAAATTTGATTGTAAGTGTGCCAAGCACAATGAGTTAGCTACATATTGATTGAGTACTTTAATCTCTTCATAGTTAGCAGTGAATTGTTTGGAGGATAGAAAATTCTTTGGTGTAAAATAACTACAATTGATCTTATTATCATGTGTTTTTTGTGCATTTTTGGGTCCAAAAGAAATTGAACTTGAGACAACATTGGACTTTTATGCTTAAATTTTTCTAGTGTTGTCTCAACAATAAAACATGAAAGTGCAGAAAATAATTGTGAATGTAATTTTAGCTCCTCATGTAGGTTGGGTACCTTCTTAGTACAATTTGAATATAATTATGAAGAGCCTCTCATAGAACATAGTAACATAACGTAAAATCATAGTTCTTGATGTATGCACTATCACAAGAACACGTCGCTAGTTTTATTATATCTATTTTTTGTTAGAACTTATGTTTATTAGAGTATTTTGTAACCGAAGAATAACTACTACTAGTTAAGTAATCTTTGTCTGTTTGTGAGTTTGTAAAAGGTTACATTGTTAGTTTGACCATTGCACACATTCAGTATGTAAACTACTTCCCTACATAACTTGTTAATACAATGTGCTATGTACTTCGACAAATAGAAGTATGTCAATAGAATGATTTAGTATCTAAACTTTTTTTTGTAGGAAAATCAATAAGCTATATACTTTGAAAGATGGAAGTACATAAAAAATCTTGAGTCATTACAAATGTGAAGTTCATAGCTAGAATCTATTGTATTTTTAATGAATAAAATGACATCTTAGAATGATGGGCTAAGGAGGAGCATAATCTACAAGAGTTTAGAAGTGAATAGAAATTCTAATGAAGACCATACTAGCCCAATATCAAAGTAAAATGTGTCTCTATGATTTCAATATTACTTTTCGTGATGTAAACATTAAAATAAGGTATCAAAATTAATGTTTACTTTCAAATTAATTAAAATTTAATGAAAATTGTTGAAATATTATCTCTAACTCTATCTCCACATTTGAAATAATTTAAAACTTATGATACCTATATAAATATATTGTATTCTAAATTAAATATGTGATAAAACATAATTATTTTTTACTGCATTTCCCCTTTTTATACTTATTACAAATCTTCTAAATGTTTTCGAATATAAATGGTGTCCTCAAGCCAAAGTATATATAGAATCACAAATATTTATTTCAAAATATTATTTTTGATGTGATATTGATTGTAAAAAATGCATTTTGAATCTGATATCGATTTTAAAAAATAAAAAATAATCGAGTATGGTTTGCAGAAATTATGTAGTTTATCATTTATGAAATTTTATTAAATTGTTACCAACCTTTTTATTAAACTAAATTTTGTTTAGAGATCGTAAAGTGTTACTAATTTCATTTTCCATTTTTGAGTGTTACATTAGTTAGTTTACAATTACTGGGATCTTTTTAATTTGAGTTCAATTTCAGACTCTAAGTGTTACTCCTTTACTGTAGTGTTATGTGAATGTGGGAATTTATAATTATAATAAAATACAAAATGTTTTTACATGTTTAAAAATTATATATATATATATATATATATATGTAAAATAAATTAACACAACTACATTTAATTGGATATGTTTATGAATATTTTCGTCTTTTTAAAATTAGTGATTACAGAAAAACCATTAGTTTTATAAACCACTAATATCACATCTCTTATAACATTGACACAAAAGAAAATTAATCTTACTAGGGATTTTTTATTTTTTATTTCCCGGTCATTTATTACTCTTAACGGAGAATTCACTTGCAAACATATATACTTTAAATCCCTATTTATAATAATCAGAAAAAAAACTTTCAAATTGATCTTCAGAATTTATCATCTACTTTGTGTTGTGATTTTCATTAGTTTGGTTAGTTTTGAATCTTATGACGCACATTTTACAAATTATATAACTTTTCATTCCATTAAAATTTTACAAAATAGAAATTCACAATGATACTTATTCAAAAAGTGAAAATGGAATTGGATATTATAATAAAATAATAGTTAGATCTATATTAATTGGGGTTATTTGGGTGGTTGGTAAAAATATGTTTATCTTATTTAATTCATACATATGAGATGTTGAATTTATAGAAAGCAATTTGTATGTATAAAATATATATTTTTGAGAAACTTTTTATGAAAATGACAATCTTATATGTTAGTTTCTTTTCTTTTCAATTCTTGTACTTGGACTATTTTCTGTAGAAATTACACCAGTACGTATATCAATGGATTCAATTTGATCATGTAATATGCTAAAACGAGATATTGAATCCTTTTACGGTATTTGCGGAAAATAAAAACAATCGCACAATCACACCAAGTAAGAGAAAGAAGCAAAACAATTGCACAACACAGATATTTTTCCTATGGAAGGCTTGTTGCTCAAAACCCCTCTATCTTTATTGTATAACAAACCAAGGAATCATGAAACAATACAATGCACTCTTCTCACAAGAGTCTGTTCCACTCTACCAACCGTCTCACACTGATCCGGACAAAATCGACAAACACTTAGCCAATTTCCTACCTCTTCTCATCCTGCCCTACTTGCGCAATTCTAAGAACAATTGATCCCTATTAATTAGGAAATTTAACCTTCCAAAAATATGCAATACATCATGGGAAATCTTATTGTTGTCTAATTGTGCACCTGCAATTTACTAATAATACAACTGATAGATAATATCCCTTTAATGTCTATCTCAACTGGGTCTTCATTAGAAATGACATGAATAAAGTTATTAATAGTAAATCATCAATCACTTGATAGATCACTAGATGTCAATTAAATTTGATTTAATTCACTAGATGTGAATTAAATCTGATTTCATTCACTTGACTTCTCACTAGTGGAACAATCAATTACAACTAGTTAGACTGAAATTAATTCACGTAATTGAGTTAACCGATTTCTCATGCATTAAACTAATACACTAACTGCAACTTGGACTCTAAAACAAATAGAATCACTATACATGCCTCACCAACCACCCTCAACTCGAATTTCATGAGCTAACTGAATCTATCACACTCAGTTAACTATTACAAGTGATTATGAGATAAGATTACAATTTATTGTCCAATTTATTTAATGGAAAATTAAATTAGACACACATTTCTTGTTGAATTTTCAACATTCCCTCTCAAAAAGAAAGGAATTATCTGCTACTTCGATCCTGCCTTTGTGGTCTTCGAATTTTCTCTTGGCGAGCGCCTTCATCAAAATATCTGCATCTTGATCGTCCATGGGAATGTACTGAAGCAACATAATGCATCGTTGAACATAATCTCTAATATGGTGGTATCAGATGTCAATATTCTTGGACCTGTCATGGAATACTCGATTAACCGAGAGTTTTATGAAACTTTGGTTATCACAATGTATCACTGTTCGATCCGTCTGATTACCAAACAAACCAACAAGTATCTTCCTCATCTAGATGGCCTCACACATCGCCTGAATGGCTTCCATGTACTCTTCCTTGTCGAACTGAGTGCAACTAATATATGCTTCCTATTGTACCAAGAAACTGTTGTCGATCCTATGTTGAAGATCCCTCCTGATGTGCTCTTCCTGTCTAATGGATTGCGTGCCCAATTTGCATCGGTGAAGCCTTGAAGCTACACTCCCTCTGTATATCTGTACCATAATCCATACTCTATAATGCCCCTGAGATATCTCAAGACATGCTTCCTCGCCTTCCAAAATAGCTTGGTCGGCTTATCTATAGCTTGACTAAGCTGGTTAACTACGTAGCATATGTCTGGTCATGTGTTCAGCAAGTACATGAGTCAACCCACAAGCTGCAGTAGCGTCTACTACCTCACCTGAAGTAGCATCCTTCTTCCTATAGTTTCCTTCAAGATGAGTCTCCATGGGATTATAGCTCTCCATGTGGAACTTCCTCAAAATATCTTTAGCATACTTGCCTTGAGAAAAAAATAGCTCGCCATCCCGCTACAATATATCCAAACCAAGTAAATAGTGAAGGAGTCCCATGTACTTCATCTCACACTCTCTTGCAAGATTTGTTTTTCAAGAATTTATGAGTTTCTCATCACCTATCAGAATAATATCATGTACATAAAGTAGAATAATCAAAAGCTTACCATCAACCACATCTGGTACAACTTTTCATCTTGTTCACTCTTTGTGAAGCCCAACCCGGAGAAATAACTGTCAATCCTGATATACCAAGCACGAGGTGCTTGCTTCAGCCCATACAGTGCTCTCTTGAGATTGCACACATATGACTCCCCGTCAAAGGTCTCAAAACCTTCTAGTTGCTCACTGTACACTTATTCCCCAATAAATCCATTCGTAAATGTAGTTATCACATCCATCTGATGTATCTTCCAACCCATCTGCATTGAGAGTGCAAGGATAGATCTAATCGATGAGTACCCTGCAACTGGTGCAAAAGTCTCCTCATAGTCAATCCCCTCAACCTACGAGAATCTTCGGGCTACAAATATAGCCTTTTACTTCGCCACGCTCCCATCTCCTGCCTACTTCACTTTATATATCCATCTAGATCTAACCATTGACTTCCCGAATGGTCTTGGGATAGCATCCCATGCATTGTTCCTAACAATAGAGTCATACTCCTCAACCATGGCATCAACCCAACTTGGTTGTTGAATTGCTTCCTCAAAAGAGGATGGTTCTGTCACAATAAACTTGCTCATAAGAGCCATGTATCCAGTATACATGTCTGGTGACTGTCTCTATTTATGTTGGGATGTGGGTGCTCATACATGTTCTATCGCATCAAGTCTCAATCTATCAGACTCTGTGGTGTGCCTCCTACCATGTATGGTGGATGGATATGCATGAGTGGTTTCTTCCACTCCACGATTCTCCTCATGTGGCTTCTTCACATCTTGAGGTTCATCCTTTGGAACCAAGAGTTCCTCATCTACATGCAAATCAAGCTCCCTCTCAAGGGACACTATCATGGCTTTCTTATACTTCCCCATGGTAAATCCCTTGCATCTGTCTATCTGTGCAAGAGTACCCTTTGGAAGACCTGCAGAAATATATTGCATGATCTTCAAAGAATTGTCGTGTAGATGGTTCAATATCATGTGCCATAACTCACTTGTATCTCGGCTCACCACCTTCCCTGCTTTACTGCTCAATGCTACGCAACCATCTACATCAAGTTTGTAGAGGTTCTTCACATGAACCCCAATATTCTTAACCTGTCCTGTGGCTTTCTGACAAAGGAATGTTTTCCCTTCACTGAAAACCACATCATATCCTCTATCCTCCAACATACCAACTGAAACTAAATTATTTTTCAAGCCTAGTACATGCTAACATATTTTAATAAGAAAGGTTTACCTAATTGTCTTTGGAAAGTAACTGTACCAATCATGATAGTGCTATACCTCCTGTTATCACCCATCTCGATGTGCATCTGAAGATTCTTCTCCACCAAGCTACTAAAGAGTTCTTTGTCTCCTATTATGTGGAAAGATGCATCACTATCCAAGTACCACACTGATCCCATCGCACTAGAAACCATGGATGTAAGGAGTGAGAAGTCCAACTCGAACTGTGAAGCCAAATCATCACTCGTTGTAGATCCTGAAGCCTTCTTGTTGTTCTTCTTCTTCTGTGGACAATCAGTGGCATAATTTCCATGCTCGTGATAGTGAAAACATTTCACTTTCGACATGTCACGCTTCTTGCCTTCTTTATCGATATTAGATTTGGAATAGGATTTCTTTCCCTTCCCCTTCTTTACCTTACCATCCAAGGCACGATTTTCCTCATCATCTGTCTTGGATGAGGATCCATCCCTCGTATTCTTCCTGAATTCTTCTTGTACCAAATCTGACCAAACTCGCTCCCCATCCAGTAGCTTCTCCCTCCCATTGACAGAGTCCTGATAACTATGCCAGCTCTTGGGAAGGCCTAGAAGTGTTAGCCTCTCCAAGTCACCATATGGTACAATAATCCCGACACTTCCAAGATCATCTCGACATTGGATGAACTTGGTCAAGTATCTGGGAATAATGTCTCCTTTCTCCATGTTTATTTTCCTGAGCTTGTCCTTCAGTGCCAATTTTCTATGGTCACTGTTGTTCTGAAACAGATCTGTCAAGGCCTTCGACATTGCATATGAATTCACCTTTCCATGGATACTCGAGACAATGTGATATCAAACTCCCTCTAATAATATGATCCTCGCCTTTGCAACCTTATTTTTCCAAGCATCAAGAAGAGTGGCGTTTGCTGATGCGGGCCTTGGAATATCAATGTCAATAAATTATTTGAACTCGTTGTCCTCCAAAACTGCCTCCATTTTGTCTTTACATGCAATATAGTTAGAACTTCCCTCAAGTGCATATTCCAATATTAATCCATTAAAATCCATCTTGATCCGCTTATCGCACCAAAGAATATTTTTGCAAATTCAAATGTTGTTCAGCACAAACTCAATTTATTCTCCACTATAGTGATTTCTGGGACTCCGATACCATGTATAAATTACACCAATATGTATACCAATGGATTCAATCCGATCAAGTAATATACTAAAAAAATATAATGAAACCTTCTACAATATTTACGGATAATAAACATGATCTCACAATCAAACCATGTAAGAGAAAGAAGCAAATGAATCGCACAACACATATATTTTTCCCGGGGAAAGCTTGCTGCTCAAAACTCCTCTATATTTATTGTATTATAAGCTAAGGAATCATGAAACAATGGAATGCACTCTTCTCACAAGAGTCTGCTGCACTCTACCAACTATCTCACACTGATCCGAACAAAATCGACCAACACTTATCCAATTTCCTGCCTCTGCTCAGCATGCCTTTCTTTCAAAATTATAAGAAAAATTGATCCCTATTAATTAGGAAATTCAACATTCCAAAATTGTTCAATACATCATTGGCAATCCTATGGTTTTCTAATTGTGCGTCAGAAATTTACTAATAATACAACTGTTAGATAACATCCCTTTAACCTCTATCTCAACTAGATCTTCATCAAAACTAACATGCATGCAACTATTAATACTAAATCATTGGTCAGTTGAAAGATCATTGCATGTGAATTAAATCTGATTTAATTCACTTGACCTCTCACTAGTGCAACAATCAATTACAACTAGTTAGACTCACTTTCACTCACTTAACTGAGTTAACTGATTTCTCATTCATTAAACTAATACACTAACTACAACTTGGACTCTAAAACAAATAGAATCACTCTACATGCCTCACCAACCACTCTCAACTTGAATTTCATGATCTAACCTAGTCTATTACACTCAGTTAACTATTACAAGTGATTATGAGATAAGATTACAATTTATTGTCCAATTTAATTAAGGAAAAATTAAATTAGACACACATTTCTTATTGAATTTTCAACATTTTCTGTTATTAATTTTGAATTTAATAGCTATACATTATATATCATAAAATGAAACATTATTTTCCTCTATTTATTATGAATTTAGTAATTAAGTTGTCTATCATACATCACATATCATGAAATATAACTCATATTAATTTATGCATAATTTAATTATTATAATAATCATACAAAAACCATATATCACTTATCATAAATTAATATACATTTAATGTTAAGTTATATAAGATTTAATTATAATAATAATTATAAAAAAATCCATATTCTATGATACATCTAATATTAAGTTATATATGATTTAATTATTATCATAATTAGGAAAAAATCCAAAATATATTTTAGAAATAATTGAATAATGAAACAATATCATCATCCATTAGCCATCACCATTAGCCATGTTTGAACAACCAAACAAATCCAAATTCATAAATATAAATCGTACACATCAAGCTTAAGCTTTGATGGTTGCATATTAAAAAAATATTAAAGAAGTTAGCACACAATCCACCCTAGATTGTAGAATAAACTTAACAAAATATATAAATAATCATATTATGTTAAAGTCAAATATTTGCTTACATGTAGTGAATTCATCTTTTCCCTTTTGTTTATTTTCTAAGATAAGACATTTCCAAGTATTAGTTCCACATAAATCTCTCTCATATATTTAATGTTTTTAAAATATACTCAAATAAAAATAAAGATACACAAAGTTATATCCTTTAGAAGAATAAGAGGGAGAAATATTTGTTTAAAAATTATTTTGATTTGTGAAAAATGGTAATGAGAAATAATGTGATGTAGGCAAATTCATATACACTAATGAAGAGGATTACATGGTTACTTTGTAATTAATTTGTTGAGTGAGTGGGAGTTACTTTATAATTACTTTGTTGAGTGAGTGGGAGTGGGAATCTTTTATCTCCTTTTTCTTTTATATTGTGATTGGATTGTTAAATATGCAACTACACGATATTATCAGCACCATTATACATTTGACTTCATTGTCGGTATCTCTAAGTATTTCATTTGTCGTCTTCTTAGTGTTAGTTTAGATGTTATTGCCGTTGCCCATAATGTATCGATCACCATTAATCTATTTCTGCAACAAATTTTTTTAAAAGAAAATGATAGGATTCCAACCAATTTGGTTTAAAAAAATAAATAAATATCATTCTAACCTAACAATGTTGTCCAAAGAAGGGCACCAATCATTAAAATGGGATCAGAGTGCCCAAGAAATGCCCACTTCAAATTATTCGATGAAAAAATAAATGTCCACAAAATTTGATGCAGGAGCATCCAATTCACGGTGAACAAAAATAAAGTGTTTTTGTCTCACAGATTTACAGGTCATCGTACCTAAGTTTTTTCTTTTTAATTTCCTTAATTTATAGGATTTAAGACTTAACAACAAAGTTACATTTTTATTTCATTATATTTTTCTTTTAATTATTGTTTTACAAGTAAGTACAGAATTTAGGGAACAAAAATTAACAGTTACCTAATGTAACTACTTGTAACTGTTGATAGTTCTAAAAATTGTTTAACAAACCATACAAAAAGGGAAAATTGAGACATTGTAAGGTTGATTTCCATCATAGCAAAGGAGACAAATAAAATCATTCAGGAGATTTTGTAAAACCATATGAAATTCATCTGCAGTTAGATACAATTTCTTTTGATTTTCATGATAAATTGAATGCATGTACAAACATAGCAAGAACTGGCAAAGTAAATTGTTTTCACAGGTGTTGGAGTAATAACAGAAATAAGAAGCCGAGATATTCACCAGCAAGAAGAGATCTTCGATTTAAGAAATACGCTGAGAATCATAACCAAGAGGACGCACAAAATAGTCACAGGTATTCATCCAATTGAAACAACATACTTTCATTTTCGAATATTGTCAAAATAGTTTTGTTTTACAAGTATCAAAAAATATATTACATGTCGAAGTAAAAGACCAGGTTCGAAACCCAATATAGACATTATACTACCAACAGCAAATACCTGAACTGGAGATAAAGAAAAAAACAAAACCTGACTGAAGAATCAAGTGCATGACTGCATATAGACCCCAACCCATTTACAAACAGAGAAGCATTTGTAATAGACCATTAACGGAGAAATCTACATAAAGACAACTAACAGGGGAGCCAAGGCTCATAACCGAAAGAAACCCCAACTACCAGAAGTGACCAAAGGAAAAGACCCTACCTATTTGGGTCAACAACGGTGGAGTTGAAGACCATGTTTGGAGCAACCAAGGAGTCACCTGCAAGGAGAAAGACCCATGTGTTAAAATTTGCAAAGGAATAAAAAAAAAGAAACCCTGAACCATAGAAAGGAACAAAGAGGGTTTGTAAGCTTGGCTTACTAGTAGAGCAGCATTGAACCGAAGGAGGGATTCGACCGGTCGCCAGCCAACAAGGGAGCCTTCTCACAAGGAGAAAAAGTACTTAGTATAACCAGGAAAAAATAATCGAAGAACTAAAGTAAGGAAGGAAGACCTACCATTGTGAAATTGACGAGTTGAGGTCGAATGCCGAGTCCCCTGATGGCTGCGACCTGATACAACACAGACAAGCAACCAGTTAATCAACAGACTACTTACAGTGAGCGGATAAAACAACACCGGAGTGAAAGAATTCAAGAAATTACAAACATAAATAGCGCCCATAAAACTTTCATGGTGGAGAAACCTTGTTACAGACAACGGAGAAACAGACCTCAAAACCCTCGAACTCATTAGCAGAGCGAGAAAAATGAACAGAGTTATCATATCGATGGAACTCAGCTAGCAGGAAAGAGCCACAGTTAAAGATTACATGAAGCACCAACAGATAAAATCAGAGCCGTGACCACGGAGAGGTCAAAGGGCCACAAAGAACCGGGCCATTACACGCACAGAGAACCAGTCGAAAGAAACCCTCGCAACCATCGAAAAGAAAATGAGAAAATTCCAAATGAACAGAGTAAAGGCATGTAACTAAGGCAAGAGAACAAATTTCAAGGACGAGACAGGTGTCCTCCTCACACCTTTCACAAGGACGAGTCATCAATCGATAATTTAAAACATATCAATTGCAAAATCACAAAAATATGATAATCACCATCACAACATTAATAATATTTTAATTATTGATTGAGCGCGGAGTTTAAGAAGGGCTGGTCCCATCAAAATATTCTCGGAATGATGGAAAAATCCATAGCGGCTCGAATTTGCCATGCTAGTGCTTGTACTAAACTAAACTATAGATGAGCTATCGAATTGTCAATTATTCTATTCGATTTGGTCAAATTTTATAAATATGCTTTATGGTATGCTATTTTTCATGCAGCAAAATGTTACTCATTCTCATGGAAGATCAATGTGATAATCATTAATCTCGATAAATTTTGAAATTTGATTATTTACATGTATGTTACATAAGCAATGGTATCGAGTGTCCAGTTTAAGGTATATTTATTGGCACAATTAAATTAATAAATATAATTGATAAATGTCAATAAACATATCAATCACATGTAAAATTATATAATTAAATATGGTTGATATACACATATAAACATCAGTATATATAGAAATTTAATATTATCGATATAATAATAATAATAATACAATAATAATAAATATATTTTAGAATATCATTATTATTATATTATAAATATGATAATTATAATAAGAATTGAAAATAATTATAATAATATGGTAATATCATTTATATTATCTACTAAAGGTATTGATATTATACTAATATTATATTATTATTAATATTATTGATATAATAAATATTGATATTATTAAAGAAATATATTATTAATATTAAAAACTTGAGATATTATAAAGCTTAGTAAATTACATTAAACACAAAGGATCAATATCATAAACCCAAATGATTATTATTATAAGTCTAAGGGAATGATGTTAAAAATCCAAGGCATTAATAAATCTCAAGGAATTAATACTAAAAATCCAAGGGAATAATATTAAACTCATCGAATTAATATTGTAAAGTCAAGGTATATATACCCTAAGATAAACACTATAAACGATATAACAAACATGGTTGACCATGGTTGATTTTCATATTGAGAAAATTTATGTCACAATGTGACATTGAATCATGGTTGGCCATGGTTTACTATAATTGATTTTGATAATGAGAGAATCTTTGTCAAAAAGTGATGGTTGACCATGGTTGACCAAGGTTGATTTTCATATTTAGACATTCTTTGTCGCAATGCAATGCTATACCATACTTAACCATGGTTTTCACAATGAAATGTTGGACCGTTGTTGACCATGGTTTTCACAATGGGACATTGTACCATGAGAAAACATTTGTCACAATGTGAAAATGGTTGTGAGCATGGTTGACAATGATTGATCATGGTTGACCATGGTTGACCCTCATATTCAGACAATATTTGTCACAATTCAAAGTAAGACCATGGGTGACTATGGTTGAACATGTTTCATTTTCGTATTTCCGATGAATGACCATGGTTTACCATGATTGACCATGGTTGGCCATGATTTATTTTCATATCGAGACAATATTCCTTAATGTCTTTGTGCCCATTCATTCACCTATTCCATCCATGGCATCAAATGCTAGCCAACTTATATGATCATAAATATTCACTCTTATTTTTTCTTAGCCTATTGTCCCTATTCCTAACATGCATGTAGTAACCTTAGGAATTATGTGTGAAGGATGATTTTTTTCTCCTAGCCAGCTTAGGGGCAACCTTGATTCAAGTATTTCTCAAGCCTTGTATAGTTCATTATTTGGAGGGATGATATCCACTACTAATTTTACTAGAGGGAATAGTGTACCTAGCAGAAACCATTATAGTAACACCATTATCCCTACAAGTTATCCTCCTTATGTTGGTGCTTCTATGAAAGGAGGTCCTTATTTTCCTATCAGGTACAACCCCACTAGAAGTCATACTCTTGGGGGTAATTTTCTCTCTGGAGGCACTTGTCATAGGGAGAAAACTCCTTACACTAGTCATAGTGGCCAATATCCTCTATATGCTATGATGAATTATAACCATGGTCCAAAAAATGTTACTCAAAACCAACGTATGGGGGGACCTAGCGGTTGGTCAGGGGGCTCTTATTCCTATGACCCATTCAGTCAATTCCATAACCCTTTTCTATATTCTCTTGGTCTTCTCAATTTGTATATGCTGACGAATTACCCCATCCATACTGATCTTTGGTTGCCACCCATTCCTACAAAATTATCTTTTGATGTCCCTAAATTTGAAGGGAAACTAAGAGAAAACTCATCGATACATATCACCACCTATCAATTTTGGTGCTCATTAAACTCTTTGGTGGATGATTTGAACAAATTGTGTATATTCCAGTGTACCCTACATATAGATGCTATTAAGTGCTATATTGAACTGGATATGACATCGTTCAGTGACTTTCCTTACTTGGTCCAAACATTTTTGACCCATTTTCAATTACCCAAATATACGACATCGATTTTGATATATTTTCCAACTTTAAGCAGGAAAAGTCAACTCTAATATCTGATCATATTCATACATATTGATGATGTAAGAGGCTAGTTCAAACCAAGCTCCTTGATGAGATTCTTCGAAAAGGGTTCATTCCATTTTTGCTACCTCCCATGGCCAAGGATGTACCTTTATTTAGGGTTGTTACTGAGGAAGCTATTTTGGCTGCCTAGCAACTAGATTTGATTTATTATTAGTCGGGCATAATTTATGATGTAATTACTAATTCTCCTTTCCCTTATATATACCCACCCAAACCTACCACAAGACCACACTCTGATGGTGTGATTGGTTCTGTATCTAACTCCATGAGCCAACGTGTTTCCAAACATGGGCAATCTTCATCACATCACAAGCCCCATCAAGTGAATTTCGCTATAAAAAAGCACCCACTTCTGAGTAATCTGCCGATGTTCACACACTGAGGTTCACAACAACCAAGAACACTCAGAAACATGGCGATAAAAAAAAAAAATAATAATAAACAAAAAAAATCAACCAACTTAGGAGAATCAACCAAATCTGTCTAATTAGAGAGGGGCCACCATTGAATGAAGCCGCAAGATAAAGTTTCTTTGCAATATTGTCAAGGTGAGAATTTGACTCATGAGTTACCTCGAATAGATGAATTCCATTGACTTCTTGTACCACCACTTCCTACTCACCATCCAATTGTATTGACTCATCCAATCCCTACACAACCTCAATAAAAAAAGGTTTCCCAGGCTACTCAACATCCACAAGGGGGGAATGAGGGGCCATATTTCCATTTTCCCAATAATATGTTTGTGCTTTGTGCCAAGAGAGATTAAATGTACCCACATGAGCTAAGTCTTATGATACTCTTGAGTTGAGTTCATCCTCTAAGGATTCGACCACCCTTCCTGCTTCCACTAGACCTCTCACACTAGATAAGCCTATGGATCCAGTCTATCACCCACCTAAGGGTGTCATTCTCAAGTTAACACACAATGTATTTTCATGAGCTTCCAAACATTACAACATTGTCAAGGATTTATCCTAGGTTCCTTGTGCCATGTATGCCTTAGATTTTTTGCAGAGCTTCTCTCAGCAACACAAAGCCTTGCTAACTACAATTGGAGGGGTTCATCCCTCATAGTATTCTCTCATTACTTTTAATTTTGATGCTCCTCCTTATAGGATTTCCCATCAAATTTCCTTCTAGATTTGTATGAAAATATTTACTAAGCATAGTCACCACACTTTGGTGGATGAAGGATCCTCTACTTGTATAATGGAAACATCATATTGGAAAAAAATTGGTTCTCCATCACTCGCAAAGTCTACTACCACTCTGCTGGAATTTTATGAACATCATTTTGTAACTCAGGGGGTTCTTCGTAAGTTTTCCATCAAGCTAGGGGGAAGATTTCCAACATTGATGTTGAAGTCATTGACACTACCATAGACTATAAACTACTCCTTAATCGTAGTTGGTTTTGTGTTATGACCGATGTTGTATATTTGGTATTTATTTTTTTTTTCTTTCTGCATGAAGGAAATATAGTCACGATAGATCACTTGCACTATTGTGTGTTGTCGATCTAGATTACCGCTATGGGGAATTTTTCCTGGCACATGTTGGATATAACTCTTGGGATTATGAGAGTTTTGGTCTGGGATTGATTAAGAGCTCACCTCTTCTGGCCATTTTTCCATTACCACTGCCTAACATTGATTCTTGATATACCACTGCTTCCATGCATATGATATCTTCTCCCACCTATGGACCGCAAAGGTCTCATGAAATTTGGGAGATTCCTTCTTCTATATATGTAAATCGTCATTGTGAGCATAAAACAACTTTAGTGGAAGAGATTTTCTCCTTGGTAGTCTTGTAAATACCTTATGACACTGGTTAGAAACTCCATATCAATATGGAATATGACCAAGATCATTTTCCAACAAGGGTTTTTACTCTTCCTCTTCTATGTGACCCCCTTGATAACACATCTTCTTATCAACAAGTAACCTTGGAAGTCATGAATTCACCTACTGGTCATCCTAGGGAGGTTATTCCTCTTAATGCCTCTAGTCCTCCCAATTTGGAAAAGGTATATATTGGGAAACAAAATCTTAAATCGACCAAGGAGGCATCTCCTTGGCCCTCTTTGGAAGTGACACACTTGGACTAAATAAAGTATTGGGTTTCTAATGTTGAACTTTCTGATAAATTTTCCAACTCATATTCATGTGTTGACAAGTGCATTGTACTCCCTTTACATCTTTATAGTCCTTGTCAAGGAGCTCCACTAGCTCCCGAGACCACTCTCTTTTTATGTCCTCAAGTTATTCCTTGTTATAATCAAGCTTTAGGAATTGATCAATTCAACTTTCTATGGCATGGTCCTATTATGGTGCACCATATGGTACCTCCACTCCTCTATGAGTTCATGTATGGAAATCCTTAGCCTATTTCGGACAGTTCTCACATCTTGATGTGACCTATTAGACTGAGTTATGCTTGTACATTTTTTTACATAGGAGTGTGTATGATAATTTATATTATTTTGTTTTGGTATGTAATGAGACAATTTTCCTATTATCTCATATATACGAAAAATACAAAAAAATGTAAAACTAAAATAATAAAATTATATATGTCTTATTTTTACCGAATCCATTTTTATTTCTTTCATTATGTGATTTAATCGTCGGTCTAGTATTTCAAGATGGTTTTTACAGAAAAAGGTGGTGTTTTTACTGTGACATCCTTTGGACATTAGGTAAATTTCTCTCGAACATGGCATGTGTGATAGGTCACATATTTCCATATTCGTTGCATTATCATCTGTCATTTCCATATTCATTGTTCCTTAGGCATGACCCCATCAAGTTGTGGCATTAACCACCTTTTCTATGCACATAATAATTTGATGCTACAGCCTACATAGACATGGATACCCTATTTTAGAACCTCTTTGTTGTATTGGTGTCCATGCAGTGTCTCATTTATTTTCTTCTCGGTATCCCTCCTTTTGATCCACTGTGACTTAGAATATGAACCTAATTATTCTCTTCTTCGTCACTTTCTAGCCTTACCCTGGGAGGATTCCACATTGTATCCTTTGTGATTTCCACATTATATCAGTATATTTTTGTATGATGAGCCTTGTTTTTTCTTTTTTACCAATGTTATCATATTCTTGGCATACTATCTCACTTTCACTTGGTCTTTTACCTGTACCTGGGGGCACATCCTTGATGAGTGGTTGTATTAATCAACCTCTAGACATTTACATGTTTTGAGTAGTTCCACCATGAACAGCACCAATTTCTACCCATTATACCATTCACTCCTCTAGAGGGAGTTCCCTTTAAGCCCTTTTTAGACTCCTTGAACTGGAAATGATTGTTGATTAAGCTTGTCTCCTTCACGCTCTTTAAAGTATATGAAGGGATTTTTATTCGGTATATGCTTAACTCTTTTCTAGACTAACTCGACTAGCTATGAAAAAGGAATACTCTAGTCCCTTATGACTAGAAGAGTTCTCCCTTGTATTTTTTTATCTGTTTTTCAGGATCAGGGGAATAACCTTATGAAAAGGAACCTATTGAGCATATTTTTCTTCTCTTTCATGCTCATTAAGCTATGAGGGAGACTAAAAAAGAGGAAAAGGGAAGGGGATAGTTTACTTTTTTTGATTGTCACTATTGAATATGGCACCTATTTTCATCATTGTATTACAGATGTGTTTTGGATTGCCTATACGTTGTACCATACATATGAGTCTCTTTGCTCCTCTGGAAGGTTACCCTTCTAGTCATATGGAGCATGCTTCGATGCCTCCTATAGTGTTTCACAATATCATGTGGTTCTCATTATTCATGTTTACAAGTCACTCTTATGTTGTTATGCTATATGTTTAAGGGAAGTATCAAGCCATGTTAGTAAACTACAGTTTCATGTTGACATTTGTGAGTCAGACATCCCTATTTCAATTGTACATCATCGCTTCATGACTTCATCCATTCATTACATCATCTTTGAGTTTTTTCCATGTCGATTGATGTGGGATACATCAAGACCATCAAGGCCATGGGGGATAAAAAAAAAGACATAATATTTCTCTACCAAAATTTGTGGAAATAAAACAATGATTAGAAACACAACCACACATAGATATTTATCTAGGGAACCCAATTGGGAAAAACTCATATTTCTTGTATTATCAATTGAGCAATCTGATATATTACAAAGAATTTTCTTCAAGCCTGAATGATGCAACAACGTTGAAAGTCAACCCTGAGGGGAGATGGTCAATTGTTGTTGTGGCTCTGTCAAACCTTTCCCTGCTCCACGTGGTCTATTTCGTTTTATTAATTATCAAATTCGTAGAATTTGATAAATAATACTATCCACAGTGTTTAAACTTTAATTTATATTCTCGAACCTTAAAGTATGCCTTTCGAAACTTTATATTAATCTTCGAACTTATATTAATATTCCACGCTTTGTAAATCAAACTTTACAATAGAACTCTTGCTCTGGGCCCACCTCTATGTCCAATAGCCAATCAAATGTACGCCCCATACCTTGGTTAAACCTCGCGCATCTCCGTCAGGCGACCACCGTCCGATGGCCTTTCCCCGGATCGACGGCTCTCGTCGATATCGCTCGGCTTCCAGCGCCGGACTTTAACACGCGATGAGAATACAGAAAGGAAGTTTTGTACTCCCGTCCGGTGCCACGCGTCGATGGTTCTATGGAATCGCTTCAATTCAGGAAACACCACCTTCTCTGCGAAGGTGGTGCGATATGGGAAATATGTCTTTCAAAACCACTCGCGGTTTTTTTGCACAGTGTTTAACTATGGTTCACGCCGGTTGCACGATCCTCCTCATTCTCTAACTCACGCCTAAACCGCAGTTACGGTTCGAAGCAACAACTCTATTCTTTACAAGTGGGAATCTTCCAATTAACCAGTGTTCCTCTGCACAGACCTCGCCTGTGGGTAGCATGGATTTAACAGGGTTATTCGGATAAAATTGAGAGAAATAATGGACCGAGGGATACAAAACCTATACGGCAGGTTAGTTCAACAAATATGTATATATAAAGAGTCCAATCACTTCACAGTTAAACCAATTTCTTCACAATTATAAATACAGGCAGTTGAAAATCAACAGGACTTGAATTTTATTCAACCGGAAGCAATTGCTCAATGCACAGAGTTTATTGCAGAAATATCTCTTTCTCTCTCTCCCTCCCCCTCTATACATCCGAGGGATTACAATTATATACATAAACATATGACTCTTCGGTTCCTCCGAGAGGACCGTTTTAGGAAATCAACAGCCCAATTAAAATAATTCAACTAACTGGAATATGATAGCTAGACTAACTGAGATATTCGACTTCTACGATTCTAATTGATCTAATAATACAATCATCTAAGGTATTGACACCTACCTGTAACAATTCGACTGTTTCCAAACCCTCCTAGCCACAACATGTGGACAAAACTCCTACATTGCTGGCTAGTGTCTAATGCCCCTGCATCAGACTCCTGAGGGAAATCTTCTTCATGGGCTCGTGTCCATGAGCTCTTCCACTGATCTGCCTATCTTCTACAACATTTCTTCAGTCATCCAAGTGGCATCTTCCTCTGGCTTATCCTTCCATTTAATCAAGTATCGAAAGTACTCTTGTCCTCTGGTCCTTCTGAATGGTGTTTTATCCAATATTTTCTCTGGTTGCAATGGCTGTGCTGGAGGTAGTTGTTCTCTCCACTCAATTTGTTCCTTGTTTGCTGCTCTTTCTTCTGCACCATCATCCTCATACTTGTACAAATCTGCAACATTAAAAATGGGAGATATTCCAACATCAGGAGGTAATTCAATCTCATAAGAATTTGCAGAAAACTTCATAAGTATCTTGCATGGCCCAATATTTTTGAACTTCAATTTATTGTATGCTTCTTTGGGAATCTCTCCTTTCTCAAGTGCGCCAGAACCTGATCTCCTACTTCAAAATGAGCTTCCTTTCTACTTAAGTCTACTCTGCTTTTGTATTTTATTTTGCTGCCTTGTAGTTGCTATTTCACTTGTTCATGAATGGCCTGGATCTCTGAAGCAAATTCCTCACCATCTGCACTTCTCAGCTCTGCCTTTCCCAGATTTCTTAACTCTGATATTCCTCTGGGGTGCATTCCATAAACAATATGAAATGGACTCTGCCCTGTGCTCCTGTTTGGTGAGTCATTATATGCATATTCTTCCTGGGGAAAAATATGATCCCACTACTTGGGATGCTCTCCTGCAAGAATTCTCAACAAATTTCCCAGACTCCTATTCACTACCTCAGTTTGTCCATCAGTCTGAGGAGGATAAGCTGAGCTGAAACCTAGTTTGGTACCAATTTTCTTCCACAGTGTCCTCCAAAAGTGCCCCACAAATCTGGTGTCTCTGTCTGAAACAATACTCCTAGGAAACCCATGCAATCTAACAACTTCTTTGAAGAACAAGTTAGCAACATGGGTGGCATCACTAGTTTTATAACATGGAATAAAATGTGCCATCTTGGAGAATCTTTCCACCACAACAAAGACTGCATTATTCCCTCTCTGAGTCTTGGGGAATCCTAGAACAAAATCCATACTCACCATGTCTGAAGGCCTGTCTGGAATAGGTAAGGGAGTGTACAATCCTGCATTCTGGCTCCTTCCTTTAGCATACTGACACATTTTGCAGTTCTTCACAAACTTATCCACTTCTGTCCTCATTTTGGGCCAGAAATAAAAGTGACTCAGCTGCTCATAGGTCTTATCAGTACCAAAGTGTCCAGCAAGTCCACCACTATGCTTCTCTTTGATCAAATTTTCTCTCATGGAACATTTTGGTACACACAGTTGGCTTCTTCTGAATAGTAAGTCCTCTTGCAGGAAATAATCCAGCCACTGGCTTCTATCTGTTAAAACAGGGTTACTACATGCCTCAAATTCTTCTCTAAAATCTGGATTTGTTTTATACAAGTCTTTGAGAAAATCAAATCCTGCAACTTCAAAATTAGTTTCTTGAACAAGCATGTGTCTCCTACTCAAAGCATCAGCTACTTTATTGGCTTGGCCACTTATATGTTTCAAAACAAAATTAAAACTTTGGAGATACTCAACCCATTTAGCATGCTTATGTTTCAACTTGGGCTTCTGTACAATATACTGCAAGGCATGATTGTCATAATACAATAAAAATTCCCTGGACATCAAATAATGTCTCCATTTCTTCAGTGCCTGAAAAATTGCATAGAATTCCTTCTGATAAGAGGAATATTTTCTTCTGCTGTCATTCAGATTTTCACTGAAATATGCCACAGGCCTATCATCCTAACTCAACATAGCTCCAATGGCCTCCCCACTAGCATCACACTTTACTTGAAATGGTTTAGTAAAATCAGGCAGAATCAAAACAGGCTTCTCAGTTATCTTTTGCTTCAAAACTTTAAAGTTTCTTTCTGCTTCAGCAGTCCACTTAAATGGTTGTTTTCTCTTCTTTATTGTCTCAATTATGGGTGCATTAATCTTACTGAAGTTTCTTATAAACTTTATGTAAAAGCTAGCAAGTCCATGGAAACTTCTTACCTCAAAAACATTACTGGGTGAAGGCCACTCCACAATTGCCTTAACCTTTTCTGGGTCCATCTTCAATCCTTCTGCAGAAACAACAAACCCAAAATACACCAACTCTTCCTTCATGAATGAGCATTTCTTCAAATTTATCAGCAGCTTCTCTTGGTGCAGCTTCTTCAAGACATGATTAAGATGCCTTAAATGTTCTTCTCCAGTTCTACTGAAAACTAATATATCATCCAGATATACTAACACAAATTTACCAATGAGTTCTTTCAATACTTCATTCATAAGTCTCATAAAAGTGCTAGGTGCGTTTGAAAACCCAAAAGGCATTACCATCCATTCATACAGTCCTTCGTTTGTTTAAAGGTAGTTTTCCACTCATCACCCTCTCTTATTCTAATCTGATGGTATCCACTCTTCAAATCTATCTTTGAGAAATATTTAGCACCACTCAAATAGTCTATCAAATCCTCAACTCTGGGAAAAGGGAATCTGTACCTGGTTGTGATCTTATTAATTGCTCTGGAATTAGTACACATCCTCCAGCCTCCATCTTTCTTTGGGCTCAATACTGCTAGTACTGCACATGGACTCAGACTTTCTCTAATCAGCCCCTTGTCCACCAACTCTTGTACTTGTCTCCTGATTTCCTCATTTTCCTTGGGAGTCATTATGTAGGCTGCCTTATTTGGCATATTTGAACCAGGGATAAAATCTATCTGATGGCTGATTTTTCTCACAGGTGGCAGCTCATCAGGTAAATCATCCACAACAATGTCACAGTAATTGTCTAACATCTCTTGGATTTCTACTGGTAAATCAGAAATCTTTGTAGAAGTAAGAACTACCTTAGGTTTGCAAACTAAAGCAAAACTTACCTCTTCTTCTTCTATCTGTTGTAGATATTCCTTCCCGCTCAGCAACAAGGTCTTTGGATAAATCACTCTGCTGGATGGCTCTCCTTCTTCCATGGGAATCAATGTATGATGTACCCCATCCTTGAAGAACTTGTAAGTGTTATTCTTGCCATCGTGCATTGCTACTCTGTCAAACTGCCAAGGTCTACCCAGCAGTATATGACATACATCCATGGGCATTACATCACATAGGACCTTATCTTTGTATTTTCCCATTTGCAGCTCTATCTCACACTATTATTTTACAACCAGTTGGTGCCCCTTGTGCAGCCAGGACACCCTGTAGGGAGTTGGATGCTCCCTTGTCTTCAACTTCAACTTCTCTATCACCTTAGTGGAAACCAGATTATCTGTGCTACCACTATCAATGACTAGCTAGCAGCATTTCCCTTGGACTTTGCATATGCTCCTAAACAAAGTCTTCCTTTGTGCAGGCTCAGTGACCTCTTTGGCTTGCTTCAACAGGACCTTATTCACCACCAAGGATTCTCCCCTCTCTGGAAGAATTTCTTCTTTGATCTCTGGTTCTTCTCCAGCCTGGGCAACAACAACATTCCTTGGACCAGCACCGACATTCTCTGGACATTCGTAGTGCTTATGTCCCACTTGCTGACATCTATAACACCTCAATTCTCTACCCCTACCTCTGTCTCTACCTCCTCTTCATTTTCCTCTAGAAGAACCCCTTCTGCCCCTTACATCATCCTCTATAGATGAATTCTAAGGTGAGCTATTGTTAGCTCCATCCCTGGGTGTAGCAGGCTTTCCTCTTCCACCTTGACTTCCCTTCCCACGGAAAGTACCTCTCTTATTGGAAGATTGTTTCCTCAGGAGTTTCTCCTCTGCTTTCAAGGCCATCTGATATGCCTCTTCCACTATCTTAGGATACAGGAGACCAATCTCATCTTGGATCTCTAGCTTGAGACCATTCACATATCTGGCAGTCTTCTCTGGTGTGTTTTGGAATTGCCCAGCCCTTATGCTTACTCTGTAGAATTCCTCTGTGTATTCTTTTACTGTCAACAACCTCTGTCTCAAGTTCTGCATTTGCTTATACAATGTTACCTGGTAATCACTAGGCAATAATTTACCTTTTAATTTGGCCATCATTCTAGTCTAGATTTTAATAGGTTGCTTGCCAACTCTCCTCCTTTCTACCTGCACCCCATCCCACCAAAGTGCAGCATGTCCTTTCAACTTTGTTACTGCAAACTTGACCTTCTTATCTTCACTTATTTCTTCATAATCGAAGCACTTTTTCAATTCATTTATCCAGTCCACCAGCTCCTCTGGATTTAGTCCCCCTGCATAACTTGACACTTCAATTATGGGCTTGACTGCAGACCCCAGAACAGTTCTAAGGAGTCTCATGTCAGGAGGAATTTCAACATTTTCTTATGCTTCTTCTGTCTTAGGTTCGCTGATGTCTTCAGGATCTCTGGGCTATCTTCGCTCCATGGCATCTATTCTGGCCTCGACCCTCTGCAACATCCCCAACACCTCAGCGTTGGCAACAGGTCTTCTTCTGCTAGCACCTCTACCAACTCGGATTTCCATGTCAGCAAAAAATCTTCGGATAATAGCTCTGATACCACAAATGACGCAACAATGCTAAAATTCAACCCTGAGGGGAGATGGTCAATCGTCGTCGTGGCTCTGTCAAAGCTTTCCTTGCTCCACGTGGTCTATTCCTTTTTATTAATTATTAAATTCGTATAATTTGATAAATAATACTATCCACAGTGTTTAAACTTTAATTTATATTCCCGAACCTTAAAGTATGCCTTTCGAAACTTTATATTAATCTTCGAACTTATATTAATACTCCACGCTTTGTAAATCAAACTTTACAATAGAACTCTCGCTCCGGGCCCACCTCTATGTCCAATAGCCAATCAAATGTACGCCCCGTACCTTGGTTAAACCTCATGCATCTCCATCAGGCGACCACCGTCCGATGTCCTTTCCCCGGATCGACGACTCTTGTCGATATCGCTCGGCTTCCAGTGCCGGACTTTAACGCGCAATGAGAATACGGAAAGGCGATTTTGTACTCCCGTTCGGTGCCATGCATCAAAGGTTCTATGGAATCGCTTCAATTCGGGAAATACCGCCTTCTCTGCGAAGGTGGTGCGATATGGGCAATCCGCCTTTCAAAACCACTCGCGGTTTTTTTGCACAGTGTTTAACTATGGTTCACGCTGGTTGCACGATCCTCCTCATTCTCTAACTCATGACTAAACCATGGTTACGGTTCGACGCAACAACTCTATTCTTTACAAGTGGGAATCTTCCAATTAACCAGTGTTCACGACCACAATTCCTCTGCATAGACCTCGCCTGTGGGTAGCATGGATTTAACAGGGTTATTCAGATAAAATTGAGAGAAATAATGGACCCAGGAATACAGAACCTATACGGCAGGTTATTTCAACAAATATGTATATATACAGAGTCGAATCACTTCACAGTTAAACCAATTTCTTCACAATTATAAATACAAGCAGTTGAAAATCAACAAGACTTGAATTTTATTCAACCGGAAGAAATTGCTCAATGCACAGAGTTTATTGCAGAAATCTCTCTCTCTCCCTCCCCCTCCCCCTCTATACATCCGAGGGATTACAATTATATACATAAAAATATGACTCTTCAGTTCCTCTGAGAGGACCGTTTTAGGAAATCAACAACCTAATTAAAATAATTCAACTAACTGGAATATGACAGCTAGACTAACTGATCTATTCGACTTCTACGACTCTAACTGATCTAATAATACAATCAGCTAATTTATTGACACCTAGCTGTAACAATTCGATTGTTTCCAAACCCTCTTAGCCACAACATGTGGAGAAAACTCCTACATTGCTGGCTAGTGTCTAATGCCCCTGCATCACTGAAGCCCATACAATACTGATCATCTCTACACAAGAACTTCCTAACACTTAGCCAAATAAAACTGCAAGTAAGATCACATTTATTTTCACAATTAAACCCCTAAAAAATAGGAAATCATCTTATTCCTTGAACAATTACCAAGATAAATCACTATTCTTCATCCTCAAGCCTCTTGCTCTTCTTGATTCTGTAGATCTACTTGATTTTCAAACTTACATGCAAAATCCTGTGTACAATGAGTAAATAGATATGTGCCTTTATACAATATCAATAGGAAATTTGAATTACATGGTCTGTTAGGGCTAAATTTAGTAATTGCAACTATTTTACTAAGAGTCAGTTGAGTTAACACAAGCCAAACTACTCAAATGAACTCAATAGCTCAAGTTTGTCTCTATTCTAGAATTAGAGATGAGTTAATTGACAAAAACTAGTGTTTAACTACACTAGATGGCTAATTTTTAGCTATCAACTCACTAAAAGCCATCTAAATCAAATTAAATAACAATAAAATATTGATAGGCCACATCACACATTTTAACTAATAGCTAACTGGTATCTATGAGATTGAGTTCAAATTGGAATATTTGATTAAGGTACAAGTCAAAGAATCCATTCCTTGCTACAATTTCAACTCTCCCTTTCAGCGAGGAAGGATTATTTGAAGAAACTCGTCGACGTAGATATGTCTTCACCTCTCCCAAGTTATCTACTTCTATCATTTATCCCTATGAACTACATAGTGCAATGTACCCTGTTTATCTAGGTTTCTACTTCTTAATGTTGGGAGACTCAAATCTCTTATGAGTTCCCTTAACAAAATCCTCTAACCACTTGGCTCAAACTATCCTTATACTAGAAGTCTCTAACTGGTCCTCATCATCATCATGCTGGTTAGCCCAACAACTGACTAGCTTAGACTGAAACTGAGATATTGGCTAATGCTCAATATTCAGAGCTTTATGCTACTCTAGCTCAACTGCCAGATCTATACTTTGAGAACTCTCTGCCTTGTTTCTCAATGTTACACATGCATCGACCTAGAATTTGTATAGGTTCTCAAGCTTGACATTAACCTGCTTAACTTGTCCTAAAAAATAATTCTTGAGGTAGTCCTTCCCTTTGTTGAAGTCTACATCATACCCTTTTTCTTCAAGGACTGCTACTGAGACACTATTTTTTTTTAATCCAAGAACACACATCACATTCTTGAGATCGAGAAGGAAACTAGACTCCCTCTTAAATCTCATTGTACTAACACCTTTTCTCATGTATTTACTATAATCTAGAAGTTGTATATGGAATTGCATGTCTTTCTCTTCCAAACGACTGAAGAAATATTGATTCCCTGTCAGGTGAAGTGAAGCCCCTGAGCCAATATACCACTCACTACTCGAAATTTTCTTTATATGCAAGATATCAAAGATAAATCAAATAAGAATTGAGAAAAGAGTGCTTATCCTCTTGATGTTGCTGCAATATCCAAGTTGCATTTCTTTTTTGGAATTTTTTTACGATAATGTCCAATCTCATGACCATGAAAACACATGATCTTTTTAATATCCTTCTTTTCCTTTCCACCATTTTGACTATATTTGGTTTTTCCTTGGGCCTTCATTCCCTTGGATTTATTCCCTTTGGTAGCTAAAGAAAAGTTCTCTTCCTCTTCTATCCCATATCAAACTTCATCCGTTGTCTTCCTCCTTTTATCTTCCTACACAATATCTTACCACAATCTCTCCCAATAGGAGAGTATCTCTCCCATTCACTATATCCTGGAAACTCTTCTAAGATTTTTGAAGCCCAAGAAGAGCAAGGGCCACAAGTTTTGTTGATGGAACTGTCTCTCTAGCACCTCCAATTTCACCCCTCATTTGAGTAAACTTGGATAAATATGTAATAATTGGATCATCCTTTCCCATTCAAATGTTCCTCAATTTGTTCTTTAAAGCTAGTTTTCTGGCATCACTATTACTCTCAAATAGATTAGTAAGGGCCTTTCAAATTTGGAATTTAGGTTCCTTCCCATGAAAATTTGGAACAATATGGCCTCTAACGCCTTCTAGGACTAACCACCTAGCTTTGGCAATGTCCTTCCATTTAGTTAGTTGTTGTGCATCTCATGCAATGGGTTTAGGAATATCAGTCTTGATGTATTCCAAAAACTCATTATCATCTAACATAGCTTCCATTTTGTACTTCCATGCACATAAATTTGAAGTCCCTTCTAGGGCATGATCTATCCTGAAACCATAGGATGGCATGATTCATGCACTTGTATAATTATTGCACTAACTAATATTCTCTCCAACGCACATTGAATTTGATCAAGGAACTAAATATCTATCTTGTTTTTTGTTCTGATACCATGTATAAAATCCTTGAAATATTGCAACTGCTAATGAGATAAAACTGATAACAAAATACACAATATTTCTCTACCAAAATTAAATAGAAAGAAAAAAATGAATAGAAACATAATCACACATAGACCAATCACACAAAGAAATTTATCTAGGAAACCAAACTAGAAAAACACCTCTTTCTTATATTATAAACTCAGTAATATAGTCTATTAAAAAGAATCTTCTTCAAGCCTAAAGCCCCTATAATATTGCTCAACTCTACGCATGAACTTTCCAACAGTTAGCCAAATAAACCTGCAAGGAAGCTCCTATTTCCTCGCACAATTCAAAAACCTAAAACATGGGAAATAATCCTATTTCCATGCACAATTTCTAATAGAAATTTCTCTACTTGATCATCAAGCCTCTTGCTATGCTTTCTTCTCAATCTCACATACAAAATCATGTGTACAATGAATAAATATATTTGTTCCTTCATCCAATCTCAAAAGTAAATTAGAATTGCATGAACTGTTAGGGATAAATTTAGTAGTTGCAACTAGTTAACTAAGAATCAATTGAGTTAACAAAAGTAAAACTACTCAACTAAACTCAAGAACTCAAGTCTATCTCTATTATAGAAATAGATATCGGTTAATTGACATACACTAGAGTTTGAATCCACTAGATAGGTAAATTTTAGTTTTCAACCAGTACACAACTAACTGAAAGCCATCTACTCAAATTAACTGACAATAAACTAGTGATAGCCCACATCACACATGTTAATTGTCACCTAACTCAAGTATCTATGAGATTGAATTCAAATTGGCATATTTGATTAAGCACAAGTCAAAGAAGGCATTCCTTGCTACAATTTCAACATAATTAGAGAAAATTTCAGCCTAGAAGTGGCCTTCTAAGGAAAAGTAATAAATTAATGGTTAAAATAACAAAATAAGAGTTATGAATTTTGGAGGGAAAAGAAGAAAACTACTTTTTTTTTAATTTTAATTTTGGCTTATCTCCTTATAGGTTTACTCAAATTTCAAGGGTAGACACTCGTTGGATGTGGAATTAAATTTCACATCCAACGAGTACCCATTATGCATACTTTTGAGGAGACCCACATTAATAATAATTTAAAATACATTAAAAAAAAATGTTCAATAGATTTTTTTAATGTATCTTCAATTTTTATCAATGTGGTATTCTAAAACGTATGCATCATGGGTACTCATTAGATGTGGAATTTAATTCCACATCCAACAAGTGTCTACACTTGAAATTTGAGTTAAACTATAAGGAGATAAGCCAAAAATACAATTAAAAAAATATTTTATTTTTTTTTCACTCCAAAATATTTACACATGTACCTATTTTTAAATTATTTTTTTTTATTGGTTTACATATTATGACATGGAAATTACGTGAAAATTTCATGGGGAATTTTAGGCTGAAATTTCCTCCAATCATTGATTTATTATCTAGGGTTAGGCTAGTTGGAATTAGAGAGTCTAAATTGTGGAGTTATAGTGAGTTATCTCAGATCTTCTTGATAGGTGTATTCTGACTCTTTTATACCAGCAAGGATTTTTTCTCTTTTCATTGGTTATTTTCTGTAGATGAGCTATGCGGTCTTCTACATATGATCTTGTTGTATTGTTTGTCATTGAATGTTTGTAGGGCATAGAGTGACTATAGGGAGCAAGATATCCTGAGTTGGATAATTATCTCTTTGATGCAAGGTCAACACCTTCCCACGACCTGCGAGGAGTCCGCGTATTCACTTTAACCAAATCCTAGATTTGGGTGTTTACTTGTATATATATATATATAATTGTGTTTTGGATTGGAATTGATTTTTATCTCTTGGGTTTAATATTATTCTCTTGGGTTTAATATTATTCTCTTGGGTTTATAATATTTATCTCTTGGGTTTAATATTATTCTCTTGGGTTTATAATCCCTTGAGTTTTTAATATTAATCTCTTAGGTTTATAATATTTATCTTAGGGTTTATATCCCTTGTGTTTATAATATTAATCCCTTGGGTTTAATATTATTCCCTTGTGTTTATAATACCTTGGGGTCTATCAATCCCTTGCTCCAACATCCCATTATGACAACCATCGTCTTCGATAATCAACCATTTTCCAATGTCACATTGTGAGAAAGATTGTCTCAATATGAAAATCAACCATGGTCAGCCATGATCAACCATATTTATTATAGGGTTCATACTATTCATTAATTATTATTAATAAATTATTTAATTTTTAATATTATTATTTAAATTAATTATTAGTATTAAGCACGAAAGATCTTGCTCCCCTGGCTTAGCTGAGCATGCAGAAAAGACTAACTATCACATCTGCATTGAACAGGCTAAGGTTATTGCTAGGATTGACCATTTTCATCACTAAAATTTAAGTGAGGCTTTAGAAATTGAAAAAATGCCTTTCAATCTCAATATAGACGATGGTTGGAATATTAGCAGGTGTCGGATCCCTTTCCTATATTCCTAAATGTCGATTCATTTCTTTAAATTTTTCTTAGCATACTTTCTCTTTCATTATTCTCATTTTAATTGATTTCTTTATTATAAAAAATTCAATGATAAATTTATTAATTTTTATCCATAATTATAATAAATCATTTAAATAAATTTTATTTTTGACCTTAGACCTTTTTCCTCTAGTTTAAAATAGTTAAGAAATATTATAAAAAAATATAATATATTGAAAATAAATATTAAAAATTAACAAAAATGGAATTTTAAATTTAAAAATTAATAAAAAATATTGATTATCTTTAATTTTTTTCTTTCTAGTTAAACTAGTTGTTATGTTTCAACTACTAGTGTGGCCTTCTCCACATCTATTTAACCTTAATTTCTGATCTGATCTCTCAGGTGGTCTTAGAGATGAATCACACTGATTGGTTCGAAACACATCGACAATGTTATGTCTCATGTCATTATAATTGAAAGATTTTTGGAATTTTTTTATTATTATTATATATTTATCAATGGCTAGTGTGGTAGATACAAATGAAGCCTTCGACCTATATTAAACACATTTAATTAATTAAATGTTGGTGTGCTAGTATTAAATCTATACCAATAACTTCTATCTACCTATTTGACTCAGATTTTTTTCAAGAGGGAAAAACACTTTTCAATGACATTTACTAATATGGTTGTAGGTGTCATTGTTGATATATATCTATATGTATTTATAAACCACATTTATTAATATAATTATGTTAGTATTATGGATATAGAGTTTTAAAACAATAGAAAAATAAAATTAGAAATAATTACAGAAATTTTGAAAAAATATAAATATTATTTCAAAACAATGCCAAAAACAAAAATCTTTGAGCTAAAATAATTTGTGGCGTAACATAGTCCCTACAAATTTATATCTTTTATAAAAAATAACTTAAAGAAATAAGCTAAAAAGGAAGTTATACCCAAAGATCTTACTATAAGAAAATACATAATGAAGTGCTTCTAAACAATGATCCGTACTTAGAAATCAATATTTGGCCTCATATTAGTAAAATTAAGGAGACTTTATCGATATTAAATCCATTAGCAGATGTATACGATAAATTCATGAAACGCTGTGATGCATACAGGAAGCAACTGCCTTTTCAATAATGATAGTAGATCTTGGCATTATTAGTAATTGTTGTTGGCATTAATGTATTCGTATATTTGATTGTAGTTGTTGAAGTTAGATGAATTTGTTTAATCGATATTTTGAAATTATATTTGGGTACATTTTCAGGGTGCAAAAGCAAATAATTATTAAAAGCAAATAATTATTTATGTACGACAATATTTTAGTCAGAAAAGCATAAGCTGACAAAAGTTCAATCACTCTCCTTTCAACAGACAAATATTGCAATCAATATCTTAATGTGAAAGCTGTAAATCACAAATATTCATATACTAAAAAATAAGATAAGTAGTCTACTGATGTTACATTTTAGTTAAGAAAATAATAAGAATTTTAGTAACAAATTTTAAGAAATCTTTGTTATAATTGTCAAGTTTCAAAATTTTTATAGGTTTATGATGAAAAAAAATAAAAATTATTCAGATATGATTAGATTTCCTAAAAAAAAATCACTTCTAAATTTTTTATTAAAAAATGTATAAGCTTGAAATCTGCCGTTATAGTTTATGTTGTCTTTCTTTTTTCTAATATTTTTTTGTAATGCTGTAAATATAGCTTTTATTTTATTTTTGATATTATAGTTTTTTTTAATGAATATATCTCTTTCTTTGTTACCACTATTTATTTTTATAAATAAATTTAGTTTTTATATTATTTAAAATATTTTTTAATATATAAATAAATTTAACATTTTTTAATATTAAAATTCCTTGAATTGCATAATTTAAAATTCAAAGTGACAATTTCAACAATTTTAGAAAACCTACCTTTCCCCACACATCCCAAACAAAGTTAACATAAACTACATTTAAAAAAGAACCCAGAAAGAGCTAACACTGAGAACAATTAGAACAATAGGACTGTTCAGTGTTGGGTCGATAATGCTTCTTTCAACAAAGTACGGGAAGCACATGCTGACAGGTTTATAACCAAATATGATTAATGTTTTGTCAATACATATTGCAGAGTACCTTACAAAAAAACAATTCGATGTTAGAGAAAACAGTGCAATCAAACATATCAAATAGCCATATAGTACAATTTGATTATTAAGAGAAGACTGAGTTTGTACTAGCTCGAGCTCGATTACGTTCCTTTCAACGAAGGCCAAGAAACGCGCGCAAACCAGTTCAAAGTCAAATATGATCACAATGCTATCGAAATCACATATATTCAAACATATCTCAGCGGTTAAGCTGGAAATCACATATATTCATATATTTTTACAATAGGACAAATAACATATAGATATAACATAGTTGCCCATTATGATAAATATCAAGCACCAATAAGTTAATGAGTAATTTATTGGTTTTTTATTTTATTTTGGTATTAATTATAATAATTTGGTTTTTAATATATAGAATATGAATTCTTTAAATGGTATTTAATATTTACATTTGTGATAGTGTTTTAAGCTTTACAAAATATTTTAAAACATTCATAATCAAATAGATAAATTTAAATTGAGATTTATCTCTAAAGCAATTATGTTATTTTTTATTTATAATTAAATTGATTAAATGAAAAAAATGCCATATAAATAAGAGTTTTATCAAGTAAGTTGTAGTTTTTTGGATATGTGGTATTAATGAACCATGGTATTACAACAAAGCCTATTTAAACATTGCAAATCTCCATGATAAAATGGTTAAGAATTTGTTCTCTGTTTTTCAAATATATAAATGTTTAACTTTTATATAAATGATTTTTATAGTTAATAATAATAATAAGGCTATAATTTCATTAATTTTTATGATTTTTTAATTATAGTAACATGAGATAGATGGATGTTTATTGACCTTTATTAGTCGTTTAATTTATATGGTTGTGCTAATTATTATTATATTAGAAAACAACTTAACATATACAACACAATGTTGTTTTTGATATTTTTTCAATTAATATTTTTGACCATAAAGATTAGTAATTTGTGTACTTGTTAAAATTATTTGTTACATTAAAGCCAATTGGGGCTTTTTTGGGAGATTGATGAGATATGATCTCAACCTTTATGTCCAAGTTAGGGATAAGTTAGATATCACAACACTTATATAAATGTATAATATTTGAGTTTTAATATGTAATGAAAATTTGTGATTATTTTGTCCTTACATTTTTTTTCCTTTTTGGTATCATATCTAGTAGCTTTGGGTGTAATTCCCTCGCTGGAGGGCCCTGAAATATGTGAGTATATAAGAGTTATGCGTTTTATGAATAAGATAGAGTAGACAAGTTAACATTTTATAGGAAGATTTATGTGTGTACATGCTTTTTGTATTTGTGTGTTTGGATTGAAATTCGGTGTGTGTATTATGAACATGTGGATTGGTGTAGCAGAAAACTAAATATCAGTTTTCCTATAATGCATCATGTAATCAAATGTTGTTTTAAATTCTACCAAGCTTCCACAGGAATGCGAATTCAGTCTGTGGCCTAGAAGAGAAGAAAGATAAACATAAAGGTTAAAAGAGAAATTAATATTATGTGCTAGCATTGGGTTTGAAAAACTTATGCACTTTGAGGAAATTTCAACACGGAGATCAAGTTCAGAGTTTGGATATGGTCTTCTAGTGGCGATGCTGCTAAAGATCCATTCACGGCATTCAACTCTCCAAAAAAATTGATTGTAAGTGTGCCAAGCACAATGAGTTAGCTACATATTGATTGAGTACTTTAATCTCTTCATTGTTAGCAGTGAATTGTTTGGAGGATAAAAAATTCTTTGATGTAAAATAACTGCAATTGATCTTATTATCTTGTGTTTTTTGTGCATTTTTGGGTCCAAAAGAAATTGAACTCGAGACAACATTGGATTTTTATGCTTAAATTTCTCTAATGGTGTCTCAACAATAAAACATGAAAGTGCAGAAAACAATTGTGAATGTAATTTTAGCTTCGCATGTAGGTTGGGTACCTTCTTAGTTCAATTTGAATATAATTATGAAGAGCCTCTCATAGAACATAGTAACATAACGTAAAATCATAGTTCTTCATGTATGCACTGTCACATGAACACGTCGCTAGTTTGATTATATCTATTGTTTGTTAGAACTTATGTTTATTAGAGTATTTGGTAACCGAAGAATAACTACTAGTAGTTAAGTAATATTTGTGTGTTTGTGAGTTTTTAAAAGGTTACATTGTTAGTTTGACCATTGCACACATTCAGTATCTAAACTACTTCCCTACATAACTTGTTAATACAATGTGCTATGTACTTCAACAAATAGAAGTATGTCAATAGAATGATTTAGTATCTAAACTTTTTTTTGTAGGAAAATCAATAAGCTATATACTTTGACAAATGGAAGTACATAAAAAATCGTAAATCATTACAAATGTGAAGTTCATAGCTAGAATCTATTGTATTTTTAATGAATAAAATGACATCTTAGAATGACGGGCTAAGGAGGAGCATAGTCTACAAGAGTTTAGAAGTGAATAGAAATTCTAATGAAGACCATACTAGCCCAATATCAAAATAAAATGTGTCTCTATGATTTCAATATTATTTTTCGTGATGTAAACATTAAAATAAGATATCAAAATTAATGTTTACTTTAAAATTAATTAAAATTTAATGAAAATTGTTGAAATATTATCTCTAACTCTATCTCCACATTTGAAATAATTTAAAACTTATGATACCTATATAAATATATTGTATTCTAAATTAAATATGTGATAAAACATAATTATTTTTTACTGCATTTCCCCTTTTTATACTTATTACAAATCTTCAAAATGTTTTCGAATATAAATGGTGTCCTCAAGCCAAAGTATATATAGAATCACAAATATTTATTTCAAAGTATTATTTTTGATGCGATATTGATTGTAAAATATGCATTTTGAATGTGATATCGATTTTAAAAAATAAAAAAATAATTGAGTATGGTTTGAAATAATTATGTAGTTTATCATTTATGAAATTTTATTAAATTGTTACCAACCTTTTTATTAAACTAAATTTTGTTTAGAGATCGTAAAGTGTTACTAATTTCATTTTCCATTTTAAGTGTTAAATTAGTTAGTTTACAATTACTGGGATCTTTTTAATTTGAGTTCAATTTGAGACTCTAAGTGTTACTCCTTTACTGTAGTGTTATGTGAATGTGGGAATTTATAATTATAATAAAGTACAATTTTTTTTTACATGTTTAAAAATTATATATATGTAAAATAAATTAACACAACTACATTTAATTGGATATGTTTATGAATATTTTCGTCTTTTTAAAATTAGTGATTACAGAAAAACCATTAGTTTTATAAACCACTAATATCACATCTCTTATAATATTGACACAAAAGAAAATTAATCTTACTAGGGATTTTTTATTTTTTATTTTCCGGTCATTTATTACTCTTAACGGAGAATTCACTTGCAAACATATATACTTTAAATCGCTATTTATAATAATCAGAAAAAAAAAAACACCTTTCAAATTGATCTTCAGAATTTATCATCTACTTTGTGTTGTGAGTTTCATTAGTTTGGTTAATTTTGAATCTTATGACGCACATTTTACAAATTATATAACTTTTCATTCCATTAAAATTTTACAAAATAGAAATTCACAATGATACAAATTCAAAAATTCAAATAGTCTTATGAAAAGTGAAAATGGAATTGGATATTATAATAAAATAATAGTTAGATCTATATTAATTGGGGTTATTTGGGTGGTTGGTAAAAATATTTTTATCCTATTTTATTCATACATATGAGATGTTGAATTTATAGAAAGTAATTTGTATGTATAAAATATATACTTTTGAGAAACCTTTCATGATAATGGCAATTTTATATGTTATGTTCCTTTCTTTTCAATCCTTGTACTTGGACTATTTTTTGTAGAAATTACACCAGTATGTATATCAATGGATTCAATCTGATCATGTAATATACTAAAACAAGGTACTGAATCCTTTTACGATATTTGCGGAAAATAAAAACAATCGCACAATCACACCAAGTAAGAGAAAGAAGCAAATCAATTGCAAAACACAGATATTTTTCCTATGGAAGGCTTGTTGCTCAAAACCCCTCTATCTTTATTGTATAAGAAACCAAGAAATCATGAAACAATACAATGCACTCTTCTCACAAGAGTCTATTCCACTCTACTAACCGTCTCACACTGATCCGGACAAAATCGACAAACACTTAGCCAATTTCCTACCTCTTCTCATCCTGCCCTACTTGCGCAATTCTAAGAACAATTGATCCCTATTAATTAGGAAATTTAACCTTCCAAAACTATGCAATACATCATGGGAAATATTATTGTTGTCTAATTGTGCACCTACAATTTACTAATAATACAACTAATAGATAATATCCCTTTAACATCTATCTCAACTGGGTCTTCATTAGAAATGACATGAATACAGTTATTAATAGTAAATCATCAATCACTTGATAGATCACTAGATGTGAATTAAATATGATTTAATTCACTTGACTTCTCACTAGTGCAACAATCAATTACAACTAGTTAGACTGAATTTAGCTCACATAATTGAGTTAACTGATTTCTCATGCATTAAACTAATACAATAACTGTAACTTGGACTCTAAAACAAATAAAATCACTATACATGCCTCACCAACCACCCTCAACTCAAATTTAATGAGCTAACTGAATCTATCACACTCAGTTAACTATTACAAGTGATTATGAGATAAGATTACAATTTATTGTCCAATTTAATCAATGGAAAATTAAATTAGACACACATTTCTTGTTGAATTTTCAACATTCCCTCTCAAAAAGAAATGAATTATCCGCTACTTCGATCCTGCCTTTGTGGTCTTCGAATTTTCTCTTGGCGAGCGCCTTCGTCAGAATATTTGCATCCTGATCCTCTATGGGAATGTACTATAGAAACATAATGTGTATTTGAACACAATCTCTAAGATGGTGGCATCAGATGTCAATATTCTTGGACCTATCATGGAATACCGGATTAACCGAGAGTTTTATGCAACTCTGGTTATCACAGTGTATCACTGTTGGATCCATCTGATTACCAAACAAACCAACAAGTATCTTCCTCATCTAGATGGCCTCACACATCGCGTGACTGGCTACCATGTACTCTTCCTTGCTGAACTGAGTGCAACTAATATCTACTTCCTATTGTACCAAGAAACTGTTGTCAATCCTATGTTGAAGATCCCTCCTGATGTGCTCTTCCTGTTTGATGGATTGCGTGCCCAATCTGCATCGGTGAAGCCTTGAAGATACACTCCCTCTGTATGTCTGTACCATAATCCATACTCTATAATGCCCCTGAGACATCTCAAGACATGCTTCCTCACCTTCCGAAACAACTTGGTCGACTTATCTATAGCTTGACTAAGCTGGTTAACTATGTAGCGTATGTCTGGTCATGTGTTCAGCAAGTACATGAGTGAACCCACAAGCTACAGTAGCGTCCACTACCTCACCTGAAGTAGCATCCTCCTTCCTCCAGTTTCCTTCAAGAGGAGTCTCCATGGGATTATAACTCTCCATGTGGAACTTCCTCAAAATATCTTTGGCATACTTGCCTTGAGAAACAAATAGCTCGCCATCTCACTGCCATATATCCAAACCAAGTAAATAGTGAAGGCGTCACATGAACTTCATCTCACACTCTCTTGCAAGATCCGTTTTTCAAGAATTATGAGTTTCTCATCACCTATCAGAATAATATCATCTACATAAATTACAATAATCAAAATCTTACCATCAACCACATCTGGTACAACTTTTCATCTTCTTCACTCTTTGTGAAGCCCAACTCAGTGAAATAACTGTCAATCTTGGTGTACCAAGCACGAGGTGCTTGATTCAGCCCATACAGTGCTCTCTTGAGTCTGCACACATGTGACTCTCTATCAAAGGTCTCAAAACCTTCTGGTTTCTCACTGTACACTTCTTCCCCAATGAATCCATTCATAAATGTAGTTATCACATCCATTTGATGTATCTTCCAACCCATCTATGTTGAGAGTGCAAGGATAGATCTAATCGATGAGTACCTTGCAACTGGTGCAAAAGTCTCCTCATAGTCAATCCCCTCAACCTATGAGAATCCATGGGCTACAAATCTAGCCTTTTACTTCGCCACACTCCCATCTCCTGCCTACTTCACCTTATAGATCCATCTAGATCCAACCATTGACTTCCAGACTGGTCTTGGGATAACATCCCATACATTGTTCCTAACAATAGAGTCATACTCCTCAACCATGGCATCAACCCAACTTGGTTGCTACATTGCTTCCTCAAAAGAGGATGGTTCTGTCACAATACACTTGCTCATAAGAGCCATGTATATAGTATACATGTCTGGTGACTGTCTCTATTTGTGCTATGATGTAGGTGCTCATACATGTTCTACTGCATCAAGTCTCAATCTATCAGCCTCTGTGGTGCGCCTCCTACCATGTGTGGTGGATGGATCTGCATGAGTGGTTTCTTCCACTCCACAATTCTCCTCATGTGGCTTCTTCACATCTTGAGGTTCATTCTTTGGAACCAAGAGTTCCTCATCTACATGCAAATCAAGCTCCCTCTCAAGGGACAATATCATGGCTTTCTTATACTTCCGCATGGTACATCCCTTGCATCTGTCTATCTGTGCAAGAGTACCCTTTGGAAGACTTGTAGAAATCTATTGCATGATCTTCAAAGCATTGTCGTGTAGATGGCTCAATATCCTGTGCCATAACTCACTTGTATCCCACTCACCACCTTCCCTGCTTTACTGCTCAATGCTACACAACCATCTACATCAAGTTTGTAGAGGTTCTTCACATGAACCCCAATATTCTTAACTTTTCCTATGGATTTATGACAAAGGAATGTTTTCCCTTCACTGAAAACCACATCATATCCTCTATCCTCCAACATACCAACTGAAACTAAATTATTTTTCAAGCCTAGTACATGCTGACATATTTTAATAAGAAAGGTTTACCTAATTGTCTCTGGAAAGTAACTATACCAATCCTAATAGTGCTATACCTCTTTTCATCACCCATATCGATGTGCATCTGAAGATTCTTCTCCACCAAGCTACTAAAGAGTTCTTTGTCTCCTATTATGTGGAAAGATGCATCACTATCCAAGTACCACACTGATCCCATCGCACTAGAAACCATGGATGTAAGGAGTGAGAAGTCGAACTCAAACTGTGAAGCCAAATCATTACTCGCTGAAGATCCTGAAGCCTTCTTGTTGTTATTCTTCTTATGTGGAAAATTAGTGGCATAATTTCCATGCTCATGATAGTGAAAACATTTCACTTTTGACATGTCATGCTTCTTGCCTTCTTTATCGATCTCAGATTTGGAATAGGATTTCTTTCCCTTCCCCTTCTTTACCTTACCAGCCAAGACACGATTTTCCTCATCATCTTTCTTGGATGAGGATCCATCCCTCGTATTCTTCCTGAATTCTTCTTATACCAAATTTGACCAAACTCGCTTTCCATCTAGTAGCTTCTCCCTCCCATTGACAGAGTCTTGATAACTATGCTAGCTCTTGGGAAGGCCTAGAAGTGTTAGCCTCTCCAAGTCACCATATGCTACAATAATCCCGACACTTCCAAGCTCATCTCGACATTGGATGAACTTGGTCAAGTATTTGGGAATAATGTCTCCTTTCTCCATTTTTATTTTCCTGAGCTTGTCCTTCAGTGCCAATTTTTTGTGGTCACTGTTGTTCTGAAACAGATCTGTCAAGGCCTTCGACATTGCATATGAAGTCGCCTTACCATGGAGACTCGAAACAATGTGATCTCAAACTCCCTCTAATAATATCATCCTCACCTTTGCAACCTTCTTTTTCCAAGCATCAAGAAGAGCAGTGTTTGCTGATTCGGCCTTGGAATATCAATGTCGATAAATTATTTGAACCTGTTGTCCTCCAGAACTGCCTCCTTCTTGTCTTTACATGCAATATAGTTAGAACTTCCCTCAAGTTCATATTCAAATATTAAACCATTAAAATCCATCTTGATCTGCCTGTCGCACCAAAGAATATTTTTGCAAATTCAAATGTTGTTCAGCACAAACTCAATTTATTCTCCACTATAGTGATTTCTAGGACTCCGATACCATGTATAAATTACACCAATATGTATACCAATGGATTCAATCCGATCAAGTAATATACTAAAAAAAGATAATGAATCCTTCTACAATATTTTCAGATAATAAACATGATCTCACAATCAAACCAAGTAAGAGAAAGAAGCAAATGAATCGCACAACACATACGTTTTTCCTAGGGAAAGCTTGCTGCTCAAAACCCCTCTATCTTTATTGTATTATCAGCCAAGGAATCATGAAACAATGGAATGCACTCTTCTCACAAGACTCTGTTGCACTCTACCAACTATCTCACACTGATCCGAACAAAATCGACCAACACTAAGCCAATTTCTTGCCTCTGCTCAGCATGCCTTTCTTTCACAATTATAAGAAAAATTGATCCCTATTAATTAGGAAATTCAACATTCCAAAATTGTTCAATACATCATTGGAAATCCTATGGTTGTCTAATTGCGCGTCTGAAATTTACTAATAATACAACTGTTAGATAACATCCATTTAACGCCTGTCTCAACTGGATCTTCATCAGAACTAACATGCATGCAACTATTAATACTAAATCATCAGTCAGTTGAAAGATCACTGCATATGAATTAAATCTGATTTAATTCACTTGACCTCTCACTAGTGCAAAAATCAGTTACAACTAGTTAGACTCACTTTCACTCACTTAACTGAGTTAACTGATTTCTCATTCATTAAACTAATACACTAACTACAACTTGGACTCTAAAACAAATAGAATCACTCTACATGCCTCACCAACCATTCTCAACTTGAATTTCATGAGCTAACCTAGTCTATTACACTCAGTTAACTATTACAAGTGATTATGAGATAAGATTACAATTTATTGTCCAATTTAATTAAGGGAAAATTAAATTAGACACACATTTCTTATTTACTTTTCAACATTTTCCTTTATTAATTTTGAATTTAATAACTATACATTATATATCATAAAATGAACCATTATTTTTCTCTATTTATTATAAATTTAGTAATTAATTTATCTATCATACATCACATATCATGAAATATAACTCATATTAATTTATGCATAATTTAATTATTATAATAATCATACAAAAACCATATATCACTTATCATAAATTAAGATACATTTAATGTTAAGTTATATAAGATTTAATTATAATAATAATTATAAAAAAATCCATATTCTATGATACATCTCATGTTAAGTTATATATGATTTAATTATTATCATAATTAGGAAAAAAATCCAAAATATATTTTAGAAATAATTGAATAATGAAACAATATCATCACCCATTAGCCATCACCATTAGCCATGTTTGAACAACCAAACAAATCCAAATTTATAAATATAAATCGTACACATCAAGCTTAAGCTTTGATGGTTGCATATTAAAAAAATATTAAAGAAGTTAGCACACAATCCACCCTAGATTGTAGAATAAACTTAACAAAATATATTAATAATCATATTATGTTAAAGTCAAATATTTGCTCACACGTAGTGAATTCATCTTTTCCCTTTTGTTTATTTTCTAAGATAAGACATTTCTAAGTATTAGTTCCACATAAATCTCTCTCATATATTTAATGTTTTTAAAATATACTCAAATAAAAATAAAGATACACAAAGTTATATCCTTTAGAAGAATAACAGGTAGAAATATTTGTTTAAAAATTATTTTGATTTGTGAGAAATGGTAATGAGAAATAATGTGATGTAGGCATATTCATATACACTAATGAAGAGGATTACATGGTTACTATGTAATTAATTTGTTGAGTGAGTGGGAGTTACTTTATAATTACTTTGTTGAGTGAGTGGGAGTGGGAATGTTTTATCTCCTTTTTCTTTTATATTGTGATTGGATTGTTAAATATGCAACTACACGATATCATCAGCACCATTATACATTTGACTTCATTGTCGGTATCTCTAAGTATTTCATTTGTCATCTTCTTAGTGTTAGTTTAGATGTTCTTGCCGTTGCCCATAATGTATCGATCACCATTAATCTATTTCTGCAACAAAATTTGTTAAAATAAAATGATAGGATTCCAACAAATCTGGTTTAAAAATGTTCTCCAGAGAAGGGCACCAATCATTAAAATGGGATCAGAGTGCCCAAGAAATGCCCACTTCAAATTATTCGATGAAAAAATAAATATTCACAAAATCTGATTCAGGAGCATCTAGCTTAGGGTGAACAAAAATAAAGTGTTTTTGTCTCACAGATTTACAGGTAATCGTACCTGAGTTTTTTCTTTTTAATTTCCTTAATTTCTAGGATTTAAGACTTAACAGCAAAGTTACATTTTTATTTCATTATATTTTTCTTTTAATTATTGTTTTACAATTAAGTACAGAATTTAGGGAACGAAAATTAACAGTTACCTAATGTAACTACTTGTAACTATTGACAGTTCTAAAAACTGTTTAACAAACCATACAAAAAGGAAAATTGAGACATTGTAAGGTTGATTTCCATCATAGCAAAGGAGACAAATAAAATCATTCAGGAGATTTTGTAAAACCATATGAAATTCATCTGCAGTTAGATACAATTTCTTTTCATTTTCATGATAAATTGAATGCATGTACAAATATAGCAAGAACTGTCAAAGTAAATTGTTTTCATAGATGTTGGAGTAGTCACAGAAATAAGAAGCCGAGATATTCACCAACAAGAAGATATCTTCGATTTAAGAAATACGCTGAGAATCATAACCAAGAGGACGCATAAAATAGTCACATGTATTCATCCAATTGAAACAACATACTTTCATTTTCGAACATTGTCAAAATAGTTTTGTTTTACAAGTATCAAAAAATATATTACATGTCGAATTAAAGGACCAGGTTTGAAACCCAATATAGACATTATACTCCCAGCAGCGAATACCTGAACTGGAGATAAAGAAAAAAACAAAACCCCGACTCAAGAATCAAGTGCGTGACTGCATATAGACCCCAACCCATTTACAAATGGAGAAGCATCTGTAACAAACCATTAACGGAGAAATCTACATAAAGACAACTAACAAGGGAGCCGAGGCTCATAATTGAAAGAAACCCCAGCTACCAGAAGCAACCAAAGGAAAATACCCTACCTATTTGGGTCAACAACGGTGGAGTCGAAGACCATGTTTGGAGCAACCAAGGAGTCACCTGCCAAGAGAAAGACCCATGTGTTAAAATTTGCAAAGGAATAAAAAAAAGAAACCCTGAACTACAGAAAGGAACAAAGAGGGTTTGTAAGCTTGGCTTACCAGTAGAGCAGCATTGAACCGAAGGAGGGATTCGACCGGTCGCCAACCAGCAAGGGAGCCTTCTCACAAGGAGAAAAAATCCTTAGTAGAACCAGGAAAAAATAATCGAAGAACTGAAGTAAGGAAGGAAGACTTACCATTATGAAATTGACGAGTTGAAGTCGAATTCTGAGTCCCCTAATGGTTGTGACCTAATACAACACAAACAAGCAACCAGTTAATCAACAGACTACTTACAGTGAGAAGATAAAACAACACTGGAGCGAAAGAATTCAAGAAATTACAAACATAAATAGCGCCCATAAAACTTTCATGGCGGAGAAACCTTGTTACAGACAACGGAGAAATAGACCTCGAAACCCTCGAACTCATTAGCAGAGCGAGAAAAACGAACAAAGTTATCATATCGATGGAACTCAGCTAGCAGGACAGAGCTACAGTTAAAGATTACATGAAGCACCAGCAGATAAAATCAGAGCCGTGACCACAGAGAGGTCAAAGGGCCACAAAGAACCGGGCCATTACACCCATTGAGAACCAGTCGAAAGAAACCCTCGCAACCACCGAAAAGCAAAGGAAAAAATTCCAAATGAACAGAGTAAAGGCACGTAACTAAGGTGAGAGAACAAATTTTGAGGACGGGACAGGTGTCCTCCTCACACCTTTCACAAGAACGAGTCATCAATCGAAAATTTAAAACATATCAATTGCAAAATCACAAAAATCTGATAATCACCATCACAACATTAATAATATTTTAATTATTGATTGAGCGTAGAGTTTAAGAAGGGTTGGTCCCCTCAAAATCTTCTCTGAATGACGAAAAAATCCATAGCGGCTTGAATTTGCCATGCTAGTGCTTGTACTGAACTAAACTATATATGAGCTATCGAATTTTCAATTATTCTATTCGATTTGGTCAAATTTTATAAATATGCTTTATGGTATGCTATTTTTCATACAGCAAAATGTTGCTTATTCTCATGGAAGATCAATGTGATAATCATTAATCTCGATAAATTTTGAAATTTGCTTATTTACATGTATGTTACATAAACAATGGTATCCACTGTCCAGTTTAAGGTATATTTATTGGCACAATTAAATTAATAAATATAATTGATAAATGTCAATAAACATATCAATCACATGTAAAATTATATAATTAAATATGGTTGATATGCACATATAAACATCAGTATATGTAGAAATTTAATATTATTGATATAATAATAATACAATAATAATAAATATATTTTAAAATATCATTATTATTATATTATAAATATGATAATTATAATAAGAATTGAAAATAATTATAATAATATGGTAATATCATTTATATTATCTACTAAAATTATCTAATTAAATATGGTTGATATACACATATAAACATCAGTATATATATAAATTTAATATTATTGATATAATAATAATAATACAATAATAATAAATATATTTTAGAATATCATTATTATTATATTATAAATATGATAATTATAATAATATGGTAATATAATATAATATGGTATTATATCATTTATATTATCTACTAAAGGTATTGATATTATTATAATATTATATTATTATTAATATTATTGATATAATAAATATTGATATTATTAAAGAAATATATTATTAATATTAAAAACTTGAGATATTATAAAGCTTAGTAAATTACATTAAACACAAAGGATCAATATCATAAACCCAAAGGATTATTATTATAAGTCTAAGGGAATGATGTTAAAAATCCAAGGCATTAATAAATCTCAAGGAATTAATACTAAAAATCCAAGGGAATAATATTAAACTCAACGGATTAATATTGTAAGGTCAAGGTATATATACCCTAAGATAAACACTATAAACGATAAAACAAACATGGTTGACCATGGTTGATTTTCATATTGAGACAATTTATGTCACAATGTGACATTGAATCATGGTTGGCCATGGTTTACTATAAATGATTTTGATAATGAGAGAATCTTTGTCAAAAAGTGATGTTGGACCATGGTTGACCAAGGTTGATTTTCATATTCAGACATTCTTTGTCGCAATGCAATGCTAGACCATAGTTAACCATGGTTGTCACAATGAAATGTTGGACCGTTGTTGACCATGGTTGTCACAATGTGACATTGTACCATGAGAAAACAGTTGTCACAATGTGAAAATGGTTATGAGCATGGTTGACAATTATTGAGCATGGTTGAACATGGTTGACCCTCATATTCAGACAATATTTGTCACAATGCAAAGTAGGACCATGGGTGACTATGGTTGAACATGTTTCATTTTCATATTGCTGATGAATGACCATGGTTGACCATGATTGACCATGGTTGGCCATGATTTAATTTCATATCGAGACAATATTCCTTAATGTCTCTGTGCCCATTCATTCACCTATTCCATCCATGGCATCAAATGCTAGCCAACTTATATGATCATAAATATTCACTCTTGTTTTTTCTTAGCCTATTGTCCCTATTCCTAACATGCATGTAGTAACCTTAGGAAATATGTGTGAAGGATGATTTTTTTCTCCTAGCCAGCTTGGGGGCAACCTTGATTCAAGTATTTCTCAAGCTTTGTATAGTTCATTGTTTGGAGGTATGATATCCTCTACTACTTTTACTAGACAGGATAGTGTACCTAGCAGAAACCATTATAGTAACACCATTATCTCAACAAGTTATCCTCCTTATGTTGGTGCTTCTATGAAAGGAGGTCCTTATTTTCCTATCAGGTACAACCCCACTAGAAGTCATACTCTTGGGGGTAATTTTCTCTCTGGAGGCACTTGTCATAGGGAGAAAACTCCTTACACTAGTCATAGTGGCCAATATCCTCTATATGCTATGATGAATTATAACCATGGTCCAAAAAATGTTACTCAAAACCAGCGTATGGGGGGGCCTAATGGTTGGTCAGGGGGCTCTCATTCCTATGACCCATTCAGTCAATTCCATAACCCTTTTCTATATTCTCTTAGTCTTCTCAATTTATATATGCTGACGAATTACCCCATCAATAATGATCTTTGGTTGCCACCCATTCCTACAAAATTATATTTTGATGTCCCTAAATTTGAAGGGTAACCAAGAGAAAACTCATCGATACGTATCACCACCTATCAATTTTGGTGCTCATTAAACTCTTAGTGGATGATTTGAACAAATTGTGTCTATTCTAGTGTACCCTACATATAGATGCTATTAAGTGCTATATTTAAGTGGATATGACATCGTTCAGTGACTTTTCTTACTTGGTCCAAACATTTTTGACCCATTTTCAATTACCTAGATATACGACATCGATTTTGATATATTTTCCAACTTTAAGCAGGAAAAGTCAACTCTAATCTCTGGTCATATTCATACGTATTGATGATGTAAGAGGCTAGTTCAAACCAAGCTCCTTGATGAGATTCTTCGAAAAGGGTTCATTCCATTGTTGCTACCTCCCATGGCCAAGGATGTACCTTTATTCAGGGCTATTACTGAGGAAGCTATTTTGGCTGCCTAGCAACTAGATTTGATTTATTATCAGTCGGGCATAATTTATGATGTAATTATTAATTCTCCTTTCCCTTATATAGACCCACCCAAACCTACCAAAAGACCACACTCTGATGGTGTGATTGGTTCTGTATCTAACTCCATGAGCCAACTTGTTTCCAAACATGGGCAATCTTCATCACATCAGAAGCCCCATCAAGTGAATTTGGCTATTAAAAAGCACCCACTTCTGAGTAATCTGCCGATGTTCACACACTGAGGTTCAAAACAACCAAGAACACTCAGAAACATGGCGACAAAAACAAATAAAATAATAAACAAAAAAATCAACCTACTCAGGAGAATCAACCAAATCTGTCTAATTAGGGAGGGGCCACCATTGAATGATGCCGCAAGATAAAGTTTCTTTGAAATATTGTCAAGTTGAGCATTTGACTCATGAGTTACCTCGAATAGATGAATTCCATTGACTTCTTGCACCAACACTTCCTACTCACCATCCAGTTGTGTTGACTCATCCAATCCCTAGACAACCTCAATAAAAAATGGTTTCCGAGGCTACTCAACATCCACAAGGGGGGAATGAGGGGCCATACTACCATTTTCCCAATAATATGTTTGTGCTTTGTGCCAAGAGAGATTAAATGTACCCACATGAGCTAAGTCTTATGATACTCTTGAGTTGAGTTCATCCTCTAAGGATTCGACCACCCTTCCTGCTTCCACTAGACCTCTCACACTAGATGAGCCTATGGATCCAGTCTATCACCCATCGAAGGGTGTCGTTCTCAAGTTAACACACAATATATTTGCATGAGCTTCCAAAAATTACAACATTGTCAAGGATTTATCCTAGGTTCCTTGTGCCATGTATGCCTTAGAGTGTTTGTAGAGCTTCTCTCAACAACACAAAGCCTTTCTAACTACAATTGGAGGGCTTCATCCCTCATAGTATTCTCTCATTACTTTTAATTTTGATGCTCCTCCTTATAGGATTTCCCATCAAATTTCCTTCTAGATTTGTGTGAAAATATTTAATAAGCATAGTCACCACACTTTGGTGGATGAAGGATCCTCTACTTCTATTATGGAAACATCATATTGGAAAAATTTTGGTTCTCCATCACTCACAAAGTCTATTACCACTCTGCTGGACTTTTATGAACATCATTTTGTACCTCAGGGGGTTCTTCATAAGTTTTCCATCAAGCTAGGGGGAAGACTTCCTACATTGATGTTGAAGTCATTGACACTACCATAGAATATAAACTACTCCTTAATCGTAGTTGGTTTTGTGTTATGACCGATGTTGTATATTTGGTATTTATTTTTCTTTTCTTTCCCCATGAAGGAAATATAGTCACAATCGATCACTTGCACTATTGTGTGTCGTCGACCTAGCTTACCGCTATGGGGAATTTCTTCTGGCGCATGTTGGATATAACTCTTGGGATTATGAGAGTTTTGGTTTGGGATTAATTGAGAGCTCATCTCTTCTGGCCATTTTTCCATTACCACCGCCTAACATTGCTTCTTGATATACCACTGCTTCCATGCATATGATATCTTCTACCACCTATGGGCCGCAAAGGTCTCATGACATTTGGGAGATTCTTTTTCCATAGATGTAAATCGTCATGGTGAGCATAAAACAACTTTATTGGAAGAGATTTTCTCCTTGGTAGTCTTGTCAATACCTTCTGACACTAGTTAGAAACTCCATATCAATATGGAATATGACCAAGATCCTTTTCCAACAAGGGTTTTTACTCTACCTCTTCTATGTGACCCCCTTGATAACACATCTTCTTATCAACAAGTAAGCTTGGAAGTCATGAATTCACCTACTGGTCATAGTAGAGAGGTTATTCCTCTTAATGCCTCTAGTCCTCCCAATTTGGAAAAGGTATATATTGGGAAACAAAATCTTAAATCGACCAAGGAGGCATCTCCTCGGCCCTCTTTGGAAGTGACACACTTGGAATAAATAAAGTATTGGGTTACTAATGTTTAACTTTCCAATAAATTTTCCAACTCATATCCATGTGTTGACGAGTGCATTGTACTCCCTTTACATATTTATATTCCTTGTCAAGGAGCTCCACTAGCTCCTGAGACCACTCGCTTTTTATGTCCTCAAGTTATTCCTTGTTATAATCAAGCTTTAGGAATCTATCAATTCAAGTTTCTATGGCATGGTCCCATTATGGTGCACCATATGGTACCTCCACTCCTCTATGAGTTCATGTATGGAAATCTTTAGCCTATTTCGAACAGTTCTCACATCTTGATGTGACCTATTAGACTGAGTTATGCTTGTACATTTTTTTACATAGGAGTGTGTATGATAATTTATATTAATTTTTTTTGGTGTGTAATGCGACAATTTTCCTAGTATCTCATATATACGAAAAATCCAAAAAAATGTAAAACTAAAATAATAAAATTATATATGTCTTATTTTTACCGAATCCATTTTTATTTCTTTCATTATGTGATTTAATCGTCGGTCTAGTATTTCAAGATGGTTTTTACAGAAAAAGGTGGTGTTTTTACTGTGACATCCTTTGGACATTAGGTAAATTCCTCTCGAACATGGCATGTGTGATAGGTCACATATTTCCATCTTCATTGCATTATCATCTGTCATTTCCATATTCATTGTTCCTTAGGCATGACCCCATCAAGTTGCGGCATTAACCTCCTTTTCTATGCACATAATAATTTGATGCTAGAGCCTACATATACATGGATTCCCTATTTTAGAACCTCTTTGTCGTATTGGTGTCCATGCAGTGTCTCATTTATTTTCTTCTCGGTATCCCTCCTTTTGATCCACTGTGACTTAGAATATGAACCTAATTATTCTCTTCTTCGTCACTTTTTAGCCTTACCCTGGGAGGATTCTACACTGTATCCTTTGTGATTGCCACATTATATCAGTCTATTTTTGGATGATGAGCCTTGTTTTTTATTTGTTACCAATGTTATCATATTCTTGGCATAGTATCTCACTTTCACTTGGTGTTTTACCTGTTCCTGGGGGCGCATCTCTGATGAGTGGTTGTATTAACCAACCTCTTGACATTTACATGTTTTGAGTAGTTCCACCATGAACAGCACCAATTTCTACCCATTATACCATTCATTCCTCTAGAGGGAGTTCCCTTTAAGCCCTTTTTAGACTCCTTAAACTGGAAATGATTGTTGAGTGAGCTTGTATCCTTCATGCTCTTTAAAGTATATGAAGGGATGTTTATTCACTATATGATTAACTCTTTTCTAGACTAACTCGACTAGCTCTGAAAAGGAAATACACTAGTCCCTTATGACTAGAAAAGTTCTCCCTTGTATTTTTTAATCTATTTTTCAGGATCAGGGGAATAACCTTATGAAAAGGAACCTATTGAGCATATTTTCTTCTCTTTCATGCTCATTAAACTATGAGGGATACTAACAAAGAGGAAAATGGAAGGGGATAGTTTACTTTTGTTGATCTTCAAAATGGTAGCTTAAGTCATGTCACCATTGAATATGGCACCTATTTGCATCATTGTATTACAAATGTGTTTTAGATTTCCTATACGTTATACCATACATATGAATCTCTTTGCTCCTCTGGAAGGTTACCCTTCTATTCATATGGAGCGTGCTTCGATGCCTCCTATAGTGTTTCACAATATCATGTGGTTCTCAAATAGATTAGTAAGGGCCTTTCAAATTTGGAATTTAGGTTCCTTCCCATGAAAATTTGGAACAATATGGCCTCTAACTCCTTCTAGGACTAACCACCTAGCTTTGGTAATGTCCTTTCATTTAGTTAGTTGTTGTGCATCTCATGCAATGGGTTTAGGAATACCAGTCTTGATGTATTCCAAAAACTCATTATCATCTAACATAGCTTCCATTTTGTACTTCCATGCACATAAATTTGAAGTCCCTTCTAGGGCATGATCTATCCTCAAACCATAGGATGGCATGATTCATGCACTTGTATAATTATTGCACTAGCTAATATTCTCTCCAACACACATTGAATTTGATCAAGGAACTAAATATCTATCTTTTTTTTTGTTCTGATACCATGTATAAAATCCTTGAAATATTGCAACTGCTAATGAGATAAAACTGATAACAAAATACACAATATTTCTCTACCAAAATTAAATAGAAAGAAAAAAATGAAAAGAAACATAATCACACATAGACCAATCATAAAAAGAAATTTATCTAGGAAACCAAACCGGAAAAACCCCTCTTTCTTATATTATAAACTCAGTAATCTAGTCTATTACAAAGAATCTTCTTCAAGCCTAAAGCCCCTACAATATTGATCAAATCTACACATGAACTTTCCAACAGTTAGCCAAATAAACCTGCAAGGAAGCTCCTATTTCCTTGCACAATTAAAAACCTAAAACATGGGAAATACTCCTATTTCCATGCACAATTTCCAATAGAAATTTCTCTACTTGATCATCAAGCCTCTTGCTATGCTTGCTTCTCAAGCTCACATAAAAAATCATGTGTACAATGAATAAATATATTTGTTCCTTCATCCAATCTCAAAAGTAAATTAGAATTGCATGAACTGTTAGGGATAAATTTAGTAGTTGCAACTAGTTAACTAAGAATCAATTGAGTTAACAAAAGTAAAACTACTCAACTAAACTCAAGAACTCAAGTGTATCTCTATTATAGAAATAGATATCGGTTAATTGACATACACTAAAGTTTGAATCCAATAGATAGGTAAATTTTAGTTTTCAACTAGTACACAACTAACTGAAAGCCATCTACTCAAATTAACTGACAATAAACTAGTGATAGCCCACATCATACATGTTAATTGTCACCTAACTCAAGTGTCTATGAGATTGAATTCGAATTCGCATATTTGATGAAGCACAAGTCAATTAGGCATTCCTTGCTACAATTACAACAAAATTAGAGAAAATTTCAGCCTAGAAGTGGCCTTCTAAGGAAAAGCAATAAATTAATGGTTAAAATAACAAAATAAGAGTTATGAATTTTGGAGGGAAAAGAAGAAAACTACTTTTTTTAATTGTATTTTTGGCTTATCTCCTTATAGGTTTACTCAAATTTCAAGGGTAGACACTCGTTAGATGTGGAATAAAATTCCACATCCAACCAGTACCCATTATGCATACTTTTGAGGAGACTCACATTAATAAAAGTTTAAGATACATTAAAAAAAAGTGTTCAATAGATTTTTTTAATGTATCTTCAATTTTTATCAATGTGGTATTCTAAAACATATGCATCATGGGTACTCATTAGATGTGGAATTTAATTCCACATCCAACAAGTGCATACACTTGAAATTTGAGTAAAACTATAAGGAGATAAGCCAAAAATACAATTAAAAAAATATTTTATCTTTTTTCCCTCCAAAATATTTACATGTACCTATTTTTAAATTAATTTTTTTTTATTGGTTTACATATTATGACATCGAAATTACGTGAAAATTTTATGGGGAATTTTAGGCTGAAATTTCCTCCAATGACTGATTTATTATCTAGGGTTAGGCTAGTTGGAATTAGAGAGTTTAAATTGTGGAGCTATAGTGATTTATCTTAGATCTTCTTGATAGGTGTATTCTAACTCTTTTATACCAGCAAGGAGTTTTTCTCTTTTCATTGGTTATTTTCTGTAGATGAGCTATGCGGTCTTCTACATAACATCTTGTTGTATTATTTGTCATTGAATGTTTGTAGGGCATAGAGTGACTATAGGGAGCAAGATATCCTGAGTTGGATAATTATCTCTTTGATGCAATGTCAACACCTTCCCACGACCTGCGAGGATTCCACGTGTTCACTTTAACCAAACCCTAGATTTGGGTGTTTACTTGTATATATATATATATATAATTGTGTTTTGGATTGGAATTGATTTTTTTTTTAATTTCCATACTCTATGTGATCTAGTAGTCCTATCAGGGCCAAGACTATGGGGAAATATCTCCTAGTGGTTGTGCCAAAATGGCCACAACAATAAAACCCCTCCAAAGAAAAAACCAAAAAAAATATCTCTTTTTATATAATCTAATCAAATGAGAACTCCAAGGCATAAACAAAAAGATGAAGAACTCTAATAAGATGCAAGTTAGCCTTCCTCCCAAGATGTTATAGGAATTCAAAGTCAAATCAAGGCAAAATATTCAAAATAACTTCTAGCTTTAGAATTTCAGATGCCCAACTTTATTGTTTTAGCCTCTAGCTCAGAATTTTAGATCTGCAACTTCTGCCCCCGCAAAAACTTGATTAATTTACACATGTGAAAGATATAGGGTAGAAAATTTGATTTTCTAACTTCTTTATCTATCTTGCTTCCCAAATTCTTCTTCCATTGAATTTATCTCTTCTTTTCTTAGAGAATGAACTTGCTTGAGTGGTGCATCAAATGTGGTCGATATCTCTCTATTTATACACATCCAAAAGGTGAAATTAGCCCTTCCAATGCTTATTTTATGAGGGAGGTGTGAATTGGTCTTGTTGGTACAAAACTGAAATATTTTACTCAAATAATTTTATTTTTCCACTTTATTTTCAAATTCCAAATTGGACTTGAGTCAAACACAATATTCTGACTTGTGATAAATTTTCTTTTGACTTGATAAACCCGAGAAGCGTGAAGAACATGCTTGAACTAGATGACTAAATAATTTCAGGATGAATCCCGTGCTTGGAAAATAATATTTATTTTTTCTATTTTGATCTATACATAAAATATACAATAGTATAAGTATAATATAAATTATGAAGAAAAAACCAAGACACATTTTCTAACACTCCCTGTTAACTAGGGAGGCACTCGTAATTCCATAGTAGGTACAAGGATACTCTCAAACTGAAATGTTCTCATAAGAAGATTCAAAATGTCAAGCCATATTTTAAGTATCAACATCGTGACCAACATTATCAAATAACGAAATAGTAAGGCCTTTTGACTAACAATCTTGAACTCTGCATAATATTATAGCACAATGTTGGGAGGCACACGCATATGGACACCTCAACCTCTCAAGGAACATACCCCATCGAAATTTTCACAATATACGTCATTCTAAGACTTATTCTTATCTTGGATTCCCAATCCTCAAAGAATATGGTTCCTCTTCGAACACTCTTGTCTTGGAAACCTTGTGAGATCCTCAAAGAGTGTTGATGCATGGGACTACTTCCTATCTCGGATTTCCAATCCCCAAGGAGTACCAGTCTCCATATGCTTATCCAATCCTCCATTCTCCATCCGAGAGTGATACACTAGATGTACGATGATTGGTCATGTCCTAGTGCATGACACCTATAGAGAATATAGTGTCCACCATCACTCCTTGTCAATCAAGGAGGAGGGTCGTACTCCTTATCCAATATGAAGGATATTTCTTTCTCCCTTTTAATTTGGGAAACTTCATCATAAACATATGCTTCATTATTTGTTTCTTTCATTGGTTACTTATTCTTCCATGGAGATCATAATATTAGTTGTAAGGGATCCTCTCTCTCATCATCATATAATACTTGAGATTCGACCTTCTCGAATATTTATGGATCAAAATTACTTCTTCAATATTACTTTGTAATAAGATTCATGCCATTATCCTTTTACATCACTTTCTATCAACCATTATATTCATCATCAGTAGTATTTTTCCAAATCAATTAATGTAGAATTAGTCATTGCTCCCTCTGTCCATTGGGAAAGTGAATATCATTAGATCCAGCATGACCAACATGTTATATTATGACTTTCTAACTTTCCTGTCTTCATGGACTTCACAGTTATTCATTATATCCTGATTTATTTAATGATTACAATTCTCAGGAAAATGTTTTAAATCCTGCAGATTTGTATTCTAGTGAATCCAAATTTAATCAAGAGAAAAATGGCATTAATGTAGTATTTTCTTCTTCTCAAATTAGAATTTATCAATCTTCTAGATGGAAGGAGAAATTTTTTTGTAACAAATACATTTTCCAAAGAATCTTCTAATGATTCATTGTCTTTTCTAATGAGTGAAGAGTCTTGTGATTTAAATAATCAATTTGATGAAATATAAATTTGTAACCAATCAAATAATGTTAATGGTTATCATTCTACTAATAACCATTTATCTGATATATTAAAGGATGACATTCCATATACAATATACGATTCTACTAGTATGTCACTAGATGATTGTTTAACATTTAAATTTTTAGAGACTTTTCAAGAAGATAAGGTATGTCAGTCACAACCTATCGTTGTGACATATTTTGATGATCTTACTAAGAAATAGACTTTTAATCACAAGAAGACTTTTCCACTAAGTTTAAATTAGGATAATTTTGCACATAACATAGACTCATCTGTACATTTTTTCCTCTCTTTTTTTATACCAACCATTCTACATATCGGGAAAGAATAAAATATTATTTAGAAGAAGCTTTCCCTGAAAAAATCCATTTAAATAGTCACATTGTTTCCATGCACATGTTTCATTCAATTTTACATTTATTATTGTTTGGATTTCTATTTTTAATTTTCAATATATATTTGATTGTATTATTTAATTTTCCTAATAAATTGTGTTGTTGTAATTTTAGTTATTTATACCAGCCAAATTCTTCATGCAAATGTCTTTCTTAGTTTTGAATATCTCTTTAACTCGCTTTTTGCAACCCAGGCAAATTTTGGTTGAAAGAAATATTGATGAAGGAATTCTTATTACATAATGATTTTCATGATAGAATTGAATTGTGGATGGAGGAATATTTTCAACAAAAGTTTTCTGTAAATAAAAACACAATTTTATTGTACATGATCCATGAAATTGTAAATAGTACAATTTTTTCTTTTCCTCTTATTATTTTAGTTTCTACTCTAATATTAATGTTTGATGTACATATGTTTGCAGGCTTAAAGCTACTTGAATGGCTACATTGGCATTATGATTTCAGCTAATTCATTTTCACCTAGTGTAGAATAAGTTTGGGAATAAATTATTTTCTTTTTTTTTTAAATAGTTTCATCATACTTATGTTAATATGCAAGTTTGAATTCTCTTGTTAAATCTTCATGATGCATTCATTATTTTTTAAAGGAAGAAGAGGAATGGACTAAGGATTTATATAAACTTCTCTAATTCAAATTATTTAACATTTTTGTATCCTCTTTCTTTTGAGCAAGAATTACTGAAATATTTAGGTGTGATTAATAATAAAACTCATATATTAATTCTCCATTCCCATTTATCTTTGATAGACAAGAGACATCTTACCCATAATTTTTGATGCAAATGGTTGTTTGAGAGCCTCTTTTAGAATTAATTATGAAATTTAATCCATGCTTATGATGAGACATTTCATTTCCAATCAATAATTTTTCAGTCTCTTGCTATTCATCTATAAACCGGAGAGAAAAATAGGAGGATGAATCTTATCCTATAAGAATCAAGAATAGACTAAAAAATCTATTAAATTTTGTGAAACGTTGGAGTTCAAATTCTCTTTTTTTTTTTATTATTGAACTTCGTTATCATCTCTCGACCTCCTAACTCTATAGTCGACCCGACTTAACAAAGACAGAGGTCACTCAAAAAACCACAACATTTCTTGGTCAGACTTCCCACTATATAAACTTCAATTTTTCCTGATTCCTTTGTAATTCGGGGTCGGGTCCACTAGGCAATTCATCTCTATTAAGTTTCTTGATCCCCAAATTTTTGGCTAAATATAATCGTACTAAATATTCTTATGAGGAGCTAAATGTCAGTGATTTACATATTGCGAACGAGTAATATTATGTGGAGATTTTGTAATATTTTCAAATATGGATCATTTACAATAAAAATTCCAAGACGATAAGGAGCATTGGTATTTTGCCAATTCCTTATTTTCGGAAAAACAGACATTCTTGATTAATATTTTTCAAAATGAATATGAAACATCACCATAGCGTGTTTAGGTAATTTTACTTACCTTCTCATCTTTCTTTCTTTTAGATATACTTTTATCTTGTTTTGATGAAAGTAGAATTTATTTTGGTAATATTGATAATGATAAAAAGTCCCCTATATCAAAGTGTTGTGACGATACAGGTAATAATTATTTAGGAAAACATTTTTCTTCTGAGGAGATATTTGGTATATAAAAAATTATTTTATCTTGATTTTCAATAGTCATTAATATTTATGTCCTGATATATTTATGCTTCTCATATGCAGATAATTATACCGAATATTTTAATGAGTTAAATATTCTCATATGCAGATAATTATACCGAATATTTTAATGAGTTAAATATTAGTGATTCACAAATAGGAAATATGAAGTGAAAAAATGGAATTCTAGAGAAATTCATATCAAATAGAAGATGAAACATCAACAATATTCTTTCATGGAAGTTTAATTTAATTTTTCATTTCTCTTAGATTTTTATCGTACGACTTAGTTTGTCACCATTTATTGTTTCTCTAAAAACCACCTTTTTCTTTTGAGAAAAAACCACCCTTTTCTTTTGAGAAAAATAAAGGTTCCCTGATAGAGAATTTTAGAAATATCACCATGCTTTACATTTGGATTCTTAATTTTAGGAATTTTTCAATTTCTTATTTCTTCATGTCAGAGGATTAAAAAATAGAACCATTGAAAAATTGTATTTTTTATATTCTAGTGGTTTAATCCTCTTGGGGAGCCCATGCCAGCCCACCTCCACCATTAGGCGCAGAAATTTTTGCTTAGGTCTTGAGTTTAACTTGTTTCAAAAAGTTGACTACTAACACCCTCATCCATATCACATTTCTCACATAATAACCACACCGTCTTCCATACCTCTCATTTCAGTTCAAATAATGCATGGCCCATTGCAACATATATACACCAAGAAGTCAGATTATCCCAAGCTTGTGGGATTATTCTTAACAATTCGATAATTTGCAATAAAAATTCTACGAATTTGACCGCGCACTACTATATAACTCTAACCTCTGGAGGGAATATCTCAGGCTACAAGACGTGAAATCAAGCCTAATTTAGTTGGTTGAAAAGCAGAAATCGAGAAAAATAATATGGAATCATTCATTTCAAAAACAATGAATCTAAACTACTGAAAAAATTTAGTATAAAAAGGGTTACGTTTATTTATTAAAATTGATTTTATGGGTTATTTTTTAAGAATAAAATTGGATGATGAAAATTTGTGTTGCTCTAATCTCATTGATTCATTATCTATCTATCATAATTACAACAACACAAAATTACTTGGCTTAGATTTGGGGATTTATTGCTAATTTACATGAATCAAGTTTTCTTTTAATAATTAATTTTGATTATTTTGGATTGAGATTTTTTCTTTAAGTTTTGATGATAAATTTTGCAAATGTTTTATGCAGAATGTGTAGAATATTTGTACCACTTGGAGCTCAAGAATTTATGGATTGGAATGGAATATGGAAAAACATGATTATTCAAATCCCAAGAAATAAAAAAATAAATTTTCTTGAAGCTGTCGAGAAATAAATTTTTATTTCATTTTATTGTGTTTTAAAATTAAACTCTCTCATCATAAATAGAGGGGTTGTAGAAGAGAATGGGAGGCTGAGACAAAGCCGAAATAACTGATATTATTATGGGATATTTCTTCTAAAATCATAGTCCCAAGGGAGTTGGAAATTGCTTCACTTAGACTCTTGTTTTATCATTAGTATTTTACAATCAATTTTGAAGACCAATCAAGTATTCATATTTTTTCAAAGATGTTATATTAGTATTGTATGGTCCTTTAATTATTTAAAATACATTGACGATATTTTCCTTTATCATTTTTGTTTATATTGGTACTTGTCAAATGTCTAAATGTTCTTATGTCCTTTATTTTCAAATGGTCAAGTACATGCAGTGTTGAGTTATTTTATTGACACAAATTTGTCATTTTTTTAAATATGAATGAATTGACATTCATTTCTGATAGTCATAAGAGATAGCTTATTAATATTTCTCTTGTTTTTGAGATAGATTTTTTTTTTTCATTTACATTAATTTCATTATAATAAAAAAAAATTGAAAAGCATAAAAAATATAATCAGTCTTTCATAAGCGCTTTAAAGTAGAGACCCAAAAATCCATTTAAGTGGCTAACTGAACCATATTCTAGTTGGGGTTTTCATTGATTGAAACATGTGTAGTGTTTTCTCTAAATGCTACATTTGGGTGATTTCCCCATCCCCCGATGTTAATATGATTCAAGAAAATCCATTCATACACAAAAAATTGAATAGTTCTTTATAATTACTTGTAAGTATCTAGGATGATTAGATTAGATTAGTTTTCTTTTAATTGATATATATATATATATATATATATATATATATATATATATATATATATAATTTAAATTAATATAGGTGACTAAGCCTTTATTCCAGAGAGTAATAGCCACAAAAAATGAAAAGGGGTCTAATTGGGACCTCAACCAGGCCAATACTCACTCATTGCAAAAGAAATTTTTCCACATGTCAACAGAATGGTGTCCACTCAGTCCATGTGATTAGAATTGATCTTCAACCAAACAATTGTAGATATGTAACCTTCAATTGTTATCTTTTCAATCTATAATTCTACAATATGTCCTTTTAGGTAGCCAAGTCATATCCCAAATGAATCGTCAATACCAAATTATCACAATCATAGTTACCCATTCATGATAGCCTTAAAGATGTCATGTTCTGCTACTAGCTCCCTCTGAGATCAACATCCCTTTGCATTGTCCTTCTTTATACTAGAATTCTTCTTCATGTTTTCTTCCTTCCAAGTATCGATTAATGTGGAGAGAACTAAAAAGGTTCACGATCATATTTGTCATAGTTTTTGTAGCTTCTTTTGAAGTTGTCCATCTTTTATTCTTCAATTAACGAAAAACAATGTTGATCAATATCATCATGTGTTCTTCCTATCCATCATATTTCTATATATCACATAATCATATGAAAGAGTTCCAAAACATATCATCTGTATCATCTATCATGCTTCTATGTATATGGAAGAGTTCCTTCATATCATCTTTATTATTTTTTTCGAGAAATTGAATAGAAGAGTTATGTCTTATCTTATCCAAAAAAATCATGCTTGTGTCCCCAAGCATATTTCTGCAACGAACTCTTCCTGCAATAGTACTTGAAGAGATGAATTTAAATCCCTAAAGAGAAGCTTTTAAATATATATATACCTCTTCCTTTATTCTTTCCATCTAATATTCTTCTTTTGAGTGAGTTACATTTCTTCCCGAGGATGATGTCTACAATGATCTTCAATATTATATTCCTTCTCTATGATGAGAAGTACTCTATTATATCTTCGTGCCGCAACTAGATTATCTTCATTTTTTCAAGATTCTTCAATTACATAATTTTAGTAGAAATATACTTTTGTCATGTTAAAAATATTGTTTCACATAGTGAAGAACCTTCATTATCACTATCAAGGATCCATGTGATCATTTCTATTTAGTAGAATTTTTCTATAATGATAAGAACGCCAAACTATAAATGAAGAAATAGAGTGATCAATGGTCAAAAATATTCTATTTTTGCTTAATGATGCCTACCAATGAGATGCAATTAATTGTGAAAAGTTTAATTATTCCAATTATTTATGCTTCTTTCCATGATGTCATGCTTCAAAAACCAAAATTATTCTATTGTACATGTTGTTGTAACTTCCATCTCCTAATGAAAAATAAAACATAATGTATCCAGACTTGATGGTGGGAGAGTCCTTCAATAGTATAAATCCTTGGTGTATTCATTCTTTGAATTCTTTTAGGTTTCTTTATTTTATTCGGTTGTATGTTCTCCACTTATTTTCTTACTCTTTTTTTTTTATTCTTGTTTTACAGGTATTTGGGACAATATCTCTTAAAATTTACATATTCATTTCTTCCAAAGCATTTCACCTTTGACATATATACATTTCTTTGTGGTTGACTGTTGTTCATTTGATGGGGTTCAAACTTTCCAAGCTTCCCTTTCTTCTTCTTTAATTTGGCAGAAAACCTTGAGACTTTTCATTTGGTTTAGTGTCATCCTTTCCATTCAACCTTGTCTCTTCTATCATACACAAATACCATATCTCATCAAAGTTCGAAGTGGCCTTTCTTTAATTAATGATTGTCACAAAATTGCTCCATTGAGAAGGTAATGCATTGAGAGTACAAGTTATTAGTTATGAACCAGTGATGACTTCTCCAAGCCCTTATAATTGATCCCTTAATTTTGAAACCTTCAAGAGATATGAGGTCAAATCTTAATCCTTTGATAACCTTGTCTTTTATATATTATTCCTTTGAGATAAATTCTAACTTTTAGTGCTCACTGAATATAATTTCACCAACTTGTCATATATTGCTTTAGATGTGCCCAAATCTTTAACAAAATTAATAAGATGATTCTTAATGGATTCAATGACAAAACTTTGACCCTCACTTATCCTTTAATGTACTTTTCAAATTCTTAATTCCTATCCTTCTCTAGTTCTGCAACTTTTCCTTGAACATAGTCCATGACTTCATTTTCTACAATTATCAAATCTATTATTTTCTTCCATGCTTGAAAGTTTGTAGACCCATCAAGCTTATCTCCTTCCTTAAAAGAAGAATTCATTTTATTTGAATATTGATCCATAGCATAATGTAGTACTTACTTGATATAATAGTGTCTATATTGATGAAGATATCTCCAAATATCTTGATGTTCCCAAGACTTCCAAGAGACTTCAAAGATTCCCTAGAATGATGACATATAGGATGTCTCGAACAATGGTGACTTTAAGTTAATTTCAAGAGTGTATATGATGTTCCCAAGATTCTTTATGATTCCTAGTACGACGCCTTCTACTAAAATCTTCCAAGAGAGAGATCAATGTTGTTCTTCAAGATGATGATATGTGAACAAGGGCCTTCAATGGAGGAGCAATAACCTTCCTTCAAGATGATCATTTTGAGTCTTCTTCCTTGTATCCTTCCTTATGTCCTTCTTAATTCGCTTCCTTGTATCCTTCCTTGTGTCTTCCCTTGTGTCCTTACTAAAAATGGTGTCCTTCAAAGTATCTTTGATTAATGTTTCCTCTTTATGTCTACAATAGTGATCTTCAATTTTCCTTCTCCTTCACCTTAGCTGTTATACCATGTTGAGAAATCAATAGGGACAGCAGTTAAGATGATTTCTCGTTACTTGATAATTCCTTGTGAAGTTATGTTGTCTTCTTATTACTTTATTATGCTTTTTTCATCAAAAAATTACCAATACCATAAACAATGAATATCACAAATAGAAAATTGACCTAAGGTGTAGGCTCCAAGCCAAGGAAACACACCTCCATTGGGAAAAACTAGAGAAATATTCTCTTCTTATAGAATTATATCAAATGATAAATATAGGACCCAAAAAAACAAGACCAAATATCTCCAACAAGACCCAAGTCAACCTTCCTCCCAAGCTCTTCCAACAAGTCAAAATCAACTCAATTCAGAACCTTCAAACAACTTCCAGCTTCAAAATTTCAGCCCAGTACTTCAAAATTTAGGACCTATAGTTGTGGCGCCTACAACAGCTTTAGAATTTCACATGTGTGAGATATTTAGGGTTGATTTTTGGGAAAAAAAATTGATTTTATTTATTCTTTCTCTCTCTTTCTTCCTAACTCCTTCTCTCAAATTATGTTCTTCTTGTTTTGGAGATCGAAATGGATTGATTGGTGCATCAAATGAGGCCAATCTCTCTGTTTTTCCACTTTCTTTTCAAATTCAAAATGAGAATTGAATCTAATACAATATTTTGATTTGTGACAAATATTATTTTGAACGAATAAACCCTAGAAGCATGAAGAACATGCTTTACCTACATGAGAAAATAATTTGAGCATGAAACCCATGCTTGAAAGATAATATTTCTTTTTCTTCTTTTGATCTTTACATAAAATATACAATAATATAAGTAAAATAGAAATTACGAAGACCAAACCTAGTTACATTTTCTAATATGGCTAAGCTATATAAACTCTACATCACTTTCCTTCTTGATAAATAGGGAAACTTCACCCTTTTTAATGTGGAAGGTGTCCTTTGACAAGGGTGCCCTTTATCCCCACTCCTATTTTTACTCATACAAGAAGGGATATGAAGGCACACTAGAAATGAAAAACATAAAGGTAGCTACAAAAGAATATTGATCGCCCAATAGTGCTCTTTGACCCATTTACTCTTTTTCAATTATATCTCAATATTTTTGGATTGGACCTTCAACTACCTACACTCTCTGAAATGCATTTTGGACTCATTTTCTGAAGCAACTAGTATGGTCACAAATCTCACGAAATCATGAATTCAATGGGCCCCCTCTATCTGGAAAGAACTACAAGTGGATACTTTATTCTCGACAAAAGGTTTAGATATTAATGAGGTACTTAAATATCTGGGATTTACTGTAAATCACAACCACTGCACTAAATATGGTTGGTAGAGGTTACTAGAAAAAGTGGAAGAAAAAACATATATTTGGTGCAAAAAATGGATTTCAAGGTTTGGAATATTGGTCCTATATAAATCCTTTATATGATCTATACCAGTTAAATAAGCTTCTCTTGCATGGATATGTGTAAGAATATTATGTAAACTCAAACAATTGTATATATACTACCAATGGGAAATAGAAGAGAAGAATAATTATGTTTCCTTCATAGCCTTGAACTCCATTTCCCCTCAATAATCATGAGAATGGAGGTTAAAAACTTATCAATGGTTCTCAAAATCACTTACTACAAAAACGATCCAGAAATGCATTCAAGGAACCAGATCATGGACTCAAGTCATACTTAAAAAACACATGTGTCCTATTTCATTATCTGACTAGATCAACAACACACATAAACATATATTGAATGGATCCATAATCTTTAAAGTTGTAGTAAAATAATTTCCTCTCATTTCATAGATCCTACGATGGAAAGGTCATAATGGAACTCAAATCATATTATGGATGGAACCATGGATAAAGTTTCTACAAAGGCATTTACTCCCTAGGGTGCTAGTCCATAGAATAGCCAAAGAATGCTCTTATAACCTCAAGAAAATTTTAGTCTAGAATTGTGTAAACGGTCAACAAAATTGGCTTACAAATGCAAAAATGAATATATTTGGATATGAAACAATCTAGGAGAATTACATAGATGCCTTAAAACTCTCACATGCCACTTTTTTCATTAATGAAGATTTTTTGATTTAAGACTCAAGTAGTAATGGATAATACTCACAAAAAAATGGGGTCTTATCTCTTACACAAGGGGCATATCCAACTGAGCCTCATTTTTTGAAAAAATAAAATAAAATTGGAAATTAAAATCCCCTCTAAAAGAAAAACTTTTCATGTGGATATTAATTTGAAACAAATCTCTCACTTGGGACAACCTAGAAAAAGGATATTTCTATTGTCTAGGTTTGTTTAAGGAAGCCCTTCCATAGATTTTTACCTTAACAATTCAATAACAATACCCCATAAACTCCAACATCAAGCTCTTCCTCTCATACTAGCATGGGGAATATGCCTTGAAAGGAACCAAGCCATTTTTTGAGAGAAAGGGCCATCACCCATCAATATTTCTTACCACACCTTAACGATTATAAATTAAGTACCAAAAGTGATTTCTACAACTATCTCTTGACTGAAATAGAAATGAAAATGAATTCCTCATGGGAATTTTTTAACGAAGGAGCACAAGGTTCCCCCTTCATTATAGGAATAGAGTCATCCTACATCTCTCTCTCTCTGTGCAAACAAGGTCAAAATCAAAAAAGTATGTAGGTATATTTTCTTTAAAATGGATTTTACTTTCAACATTTAATCAATAGATAACATTATTTCATATACATGGGGAGCCAGAAGTTGTAATATACTAGATAAAAGGAATTTATTGCACTCATAACTAGACACTTATGCCACTTTATTAGAATATCTATCATTATATCACTCTCTTTAAATATATTAGTTTTTACCATGTATAAAGGCATAGGAACTCATAAAGTGACTCACTCTCAGAAGTTTGACTTAATAAAGGTTCTCTTGTGGAAGAACAAAGAGAAAGAATATCTTCTTAATCCTTTGGGGTGACTAAGATATGGTTTTCATCTTCAATGAAACTATTAAACTTTGAGAACATTATTGTATTTTGATGACATTGATATAAACATATATGTGCTAATTGTATAAAAAATACTTGGATATATATGTAACGATAGTGAAACTATAATATGAAGATCATGAATTTCTCATGAATTTGGAAACAATAGGCACCACAATAGTTATAGACATTTGTTTATTGTGTCCGCAAATTCTACAGCTCAGTATGAGGGGAACACATGATTATGTTTGTGCTCAACGTGGATGTGTCTCTCTTAAAACTTAAAAAAAAAAATTTAAAATAGAAAAACAAAGTCAACTCTAATAAAAAAATTAAAAATGAATATACATGTTTACTTAGTTTTAGTTAAAAGAATTATAAAACATTAGAAATATCAATGTCACTATAGCCACTATATTTTTTTGTTGATATTACAATCCAAAATAATAAATAAAATATTTGAGTCAAGCACACATAAATACAATATTTTGATAACCACATGATTTAATATAATTTCATATCAACTTTAGAAAGAGATAAATTTATTAAAAGTAAAATGTGACTAAATTGTTTTATCTTTTTACTTTTCAAAAATATTTTAAAATATAATTTAAATAAACTATTTCAAGATCTTTGTTAACTAATTTAAATCCATATGAACTTCATATATATTTATATATATAAATAAAATGTTAAAAAAATATTTTAGTGTTGTACACAATAAAATATTAATTGTCCAAAAATATAGTTGAGAGTTAATCATTCTACATCCATCCGAATTTTGGATCTACCAAGTGTCAAGAGGGATCAAATGTCTTTTCATTCTAAAAGATATTTGCATATCAAGAAATTTAATGCCTCTCATATTTAAGACCCAAAATTAACATAGATATAAACTAATAATAATTATAATGAAAATGATTATTATTAGAATATACTGTAATAACGAAGACTGTAATAAAATCATTAATTTATGTAAATCAATATTATGTATGTTTTTAAATTTCAATACTTTTAACAATGTGAAGTTTGCATGGAGAGATGTAAGCTCTAATAAATTTATAATTTGTGAGAATTTGTGATTTAGTATTAGTATAGTTGAGTTATTTGAAAAGTGTGTTACCCAAAGTTACATTAATGATCACGACATAACCTCTAAGAGCATGTTTTCAACTATAACATTTCCTATACTCGTAACTATATACTTTTGTGTTTATTACACTTTAATGTGTTAATTAGGTCTCAAAAGGGATTGATTTCGTAGTATTAGTAAAATTTATAATTAACACGACGTTATTAATTAAGCCGATTGGTTTCTGATCATTTCCACTACTCCTACTCCTTATCTATTTATTCCAAGAGGTTGAGGTTATCAAGATTTCAAAATGTTCAAAATGCTTCCTATCTAGATCTCAGGTAGATGCCCATACTTCATTTACATTATAAATCAGGTTGGTCAATATTATTTCTTAGCTATGATGGATAGTCTAATAAGATAGATTTGGTTTCACATTCGAATTCAAAATACGGTTGGGATTAATTTCAGTAAAGACGACGGAGTTAAAATTTGAGGGAATGTGAGAAATCATCCGAACATCAGTTTTTACTACTATTTCATACTATAGGAAATTCAATAACAGACATAAGTGAATGTGTACCAATCACTAGTAGAAAATGGCTAATTAGTTACTAAAAAAACGACTAAAATTTGCATATAAATGACTATTTTTCGGTCGGTGACCAATAGTAGCTAATTTACAGTATCTTATAACGCGACCAACTTTTGGTCATTTTTAGCTTAGTCATTAATTGGGTATCTCAATTTTTTTGTCTAGTTGTATATTTGGTCATTGATTTAGTCATTATTTTAGTCATTGATTTGATCATTAATTTAGCTATTTATCATATGCAGTAGTCATTTATTCATTATATAAACGACTAATTTAGTAGTTTATATTCATTTCATTTACTTTCATTAATAATCATTATAAATGACTAATTTAGTCGTATATTCATTTTATTTGTGTTCATCATTAATCAATATAAACTACTTTAATAGTTTTAGACTAATTTTATGTGTTCATTATTAATCACATAAATTAATTAGTATGATTTTGCAACTAAATTTAAAAAAAATGTCATACAATTTACATGTTCATCTAATATGAAAACGCAAAGTTACATATGTTAATTACAATACCAAGTAATATCAAGTGCAACTATAAATAATTTCAACCACATTATATTATATAAAATGTCAAGTATTACAATATGAGTTTCCAACTTAATATTGGTTGGAGTACAATTTACAGATAAAATATTGTTCATCACTTCAAAACATTATCATTATCTTGCCAAGGAATTGCAAGTGAATTCACCAACTCTAAAAACTTGACCATTAGTCTTTATCTATCTGTCTTATGCGGGATATTGGCTCTACGGGTACCACTAGACCAATACACTTATCTCTCTTGTTCACTCTAGTGTTATTGTTCCCCTCTTTCTTCAATCCTTACTTCTTACCATCAATACTGAGTCCATTTTCTACAAAAAGAAAACAAAAAAAGTTACAATGCAAAGTATAAGACATGAACACTGGAATATAAACTAAAGTAGACTACAAAGAATTGATACGATATATACCTCAACATCAGCAATATTGTTAATGTCATTTTCCCCCATAAAAGCAAGAAACTAAAACAATTTTTCTTTAGTTGGGAAATAGTGGCCACTAGATGACCTGTATAAACAAAGCAAGTAAAATGTCACAAATAAACACAACAGAGCTAGCATGTTCTACTAATAATGTCTCATGCTCTACTTTTTTATTTGTATCGTTTCCTCTAGCTATCTCTAAGAAGAAGTGACACTTCAACAATAAAATTGGTTAGTAGAAATCTAATGGGTGGAGCAAAGTATTGCAGACACATAATTACAACAAGAAACTAAAAAAGAATAAGACAAGACTTTGTAAATTGTGATACTAACCAGGAATATAGCTTCAATATAGTAATATTTAATTATCAACGTACTATTCCAAGGGAAAAGGAATCAAATTCCCATAAGCCAACAAATTATGTATGCCCCTTGTTTTCCCTGTAATTAATTGAGCAAGATTAGCACACACAATTTTCATTTAGAATCTCTAAAATGGTTCTATAAATAGTCAAATCAAACTTAATGTTACTCATTCATTTTTATCTGATGCACACAAAACTGAATACGCTAACGTGTTTTTGAGCTGGAGAGTTCTGTAATTCATCGTGTCCAAAATCATTGTTTATTGTCATCACTATTTTTTTTGTTTAAATGATCAGGCAACTGGCCTATATTTGATCAAAAAACATATTTTTCAGAATATATTCCATTTTTCTAATTCAAAGCTAGATTTCCTTCCATTTTATGACGTTCAAACAAACTAGAATAATTTTCCTTTAACAAGTCATTGTTGTAATATACTACTAAACAGAAAACTACATAATGAAGTTATTAGTGGTGGAATACTAATAAATCACAAATACAGGAAAGAAATAACACCACTATGTCCTAGAATGCCAAGTCTTTATTCTCTTGGTTGGAAATATTACTTCATGAAACCAACATATTTGAAAAATAGAACTTTTCTAAAACTAACCAATGCCAGTGTATCCAAAAACAATGACATTTCTATTGGAATGCCCTCAAAATGTGTTGAAGTATCAAACAAGTGTAGTGCACTTCCCTGCAAGGTTAAATTTTGGTAATGGAATATGTTGTCCCTTAGTCTAATCAGGTTTTAACTTGCCTTTGATAACTTAGAGAGAATGGGAATCCAATATAGAACAATGACAGAAAGCTTTTATTCATTCACACTTACCTAGATCCTAAACATGCATTGAAGCGTTATACAAATCCAAGAATGTCTCACATTCCACCAGGAAACAAAATTTCTAGATTTTGATTGTAACCCTTGAGGCTTTCTCAAATTTGTAAATAAGTAACATCATAAATATTTTTCTGTAGTTCTCAAACCTTCTTTTGTGTGGAGCTTGAGAAAATATGTGCATACAAATATCACAAGTGTAACTAATTTCTCCTTTTCCTAATTGTTCCTTTTCCTTAAAGTAATATAAGTGGCATTTAAAAAATAAAAGGAAGCGTACAAGAGAGAAATGCCACAAATGCAGATATATTGTAGTACATAAAATCCAAAATATAATGAAGTTAATTAATGTTGTAATTGATGGAGAAATCAATGGGGTCATTGGTGGTTGTTTGTATCCTAAACATGCGGGTTACAATTAGATTTTTACAAATACATTGTGATACATTCCCACTTGCCACTTGTCACCTCGTATTACTCTCACCTCTTCCTCCTTTCTTACAAGGAATTCTTCCCTAAATTAGCAAAATGGAAACTAGTAATTCCTTAAAAATCCTAGAATATCATCTGATCCAGTGACAAGACTAGCCACCTCTTAAATCATATCTAGAACCTTTGATACCCTTTCATCAGTATTGTCACTGTGTGAATCCCTAAGGAAATGTACAAACTTCTCAGGAAGGAATGGCAACACTCTATTAAAAATATCTCTAGTATTAGATCATGTCTGGGCTTCATAGAATTGCATTACAGTAACCAGTTCATTTCTATTTGAGTGAAGAAACACAAACGATAGAGCCTTGTGACACCATTCCAGCAGCAAAACTGGAAAAATTGTATTCAACTATGTTTCCAATTCATGCAAAGAAGCTAATGCATGGAAATTCTGTTGTTGTAAAACTACAAGCTTTGGAAGAACCACAGGGACCATCTCATGAACAAGATCTACACTTGGTATACCTCTGAAAATTAAATTCTCATAACTAGGCATGTGACAAACCTTTCTTTCAAGTATTCAAACAACTCATCTCTAATTCCACCAAACTTCAAAAGGATTGATCTGATTCCTCCCTTCTATTTAAAACTAGCAGATTTATGTATTAGCCTAGCAGTTGTTGCTCTTACCCAACTATTTGAATTGTTAAGTTGATCAATCAATAAAGAAGATGAGAAAAAAATCAAATATCCATGGACATCAACCATTTTCATAATTTCTGCTATCGTTTCCAACAAAGTCTCAAATACATCTGGATCCTCAGCGGCTTCCAAATCATGTTTCAATATTCCAAGCATATTTTCTTCTTTTGTTTTGTTGCATGCATCATCATGTTCAAACAAAATATCCATTACATTATTCTCAATGATGTAACGGATTTTCAAAAAAAAATATCTCCTCACAACCTTCTTTTGATAAAGTGGAAGTATATCCAGGTATTTTATCCACAAAGTTTTTGTTCCCATAAGGCCACTTTTGATTGCATGGCATAGAAGACGAGAAATTATTCCCACAATAGCAACACAAACTTGCTCTAATGATTCACTAAAAAGAGGTCGAGAAAAGAGAGACTGAAAAATACTAAAAGAAAACTCTAACAGTTGTATTATTAAGAATGTATTTCCTTTATATCTGATATAAAGTTACATCAAGGTCACTTTTCCCTGAGTTAGCTGAAATTTATTTATCACACTGAGCACAAAAGAATCTTGATATAAGAACATCTATGTTTCCCAAATTCACTTTCAAACCAACATTTTGTGGATTTGACACAGAAATTTGGTTGCATAATAAGTGGCTAAAGGACTAGCAGATAAACATGCAATGTATCCAATATCATGAGCTAAAATTTCACAAACTTTGACAGATTTGTCTTCAACAAATACCTCCAATATTCTACACATGGTTGTAATAACATCATAACTAGAATTGAATGCAAGAATTGGCATAGATGCAACATCTTCAGCTTGGACATCAGCAATCTGATCTTGCAATTCTAAGTCCAAAACCTCAAAAATATTTTCACTCATTGCTTTGATCCCTACCTTAGGCAACATACTCATAATTCTGCACTTTTTCTTCTTGATGATATCAGATTCGATGTCAATATCATAAAACAATCATGGAAGTTTTAAAATTGACAAGAGTGTTTTTATGTTCACAAATATTTCTCTGTTGCTTGTATTTTGAAATGTCTGAGAAAACACTCTTTAGTTGTACATTCAACAATGCATCTAGGGCATATGGCATATAAATTATGAAGGAAAGAACCCATGGTCAAATCATAAATAGTGGTCCATTGAATGCACAAGATTCTTGATAGGAATTATTTCTGCATCCACTGATGATGATGCTAAATGTATAAAGTCGAAACAAGGCCTTTGTAATGTACCGTATCCTTAAGCAAGTAAAATACAAGATGCATACATGAACGATGAACTAATAAGGCCTTCTAATTGAAGCCTTATTTCGACAAGGCATATATTCAGCAATTTCAACATCCAAGAGGCAAATGGTTGCTAGTGCACCTCTCCTGTAACATCAATTAGAATACCCACAATGTCTGGTGACTTGGAGAAAGTAGGAAGGTTACAGAAAGGTGTTGGAGAGCTACAGATATAAATTCATTAAAGCACATGTTAAATCATGTTATAGACAAAGAAATAGAAACCGTGAAGCCCAATTCAGTTGCGTAAAATGATGCAATAGATAATAGGTATGCCACAGGATAATTACATAAAGCCCATTTTCTCGAATAGGAATTCATGACCAACCTGGCCGCTAAGGAAGCATGTCTGGTTTCCCAGGTGTAAAACTCTCTCAAAATTGAGAAGTGTGACTCCTTCACCCAGAACATAGAATGGTCCACTAGATAAGTAAGTCATTGGCCTAAATGGACTAGATAAATAAGTTTCTGTGCGCTGTCAAAAGAGAGTTTTGGACAATTTTTTGAAATTTTCTATAGACAAAACTAACTCTCAAGCATGGCAGGAGAAGATTGATGCACACATTCTAGAGCCTAATGAGTTCTGACAAAAAGAACTAAAGCAAATTTCATGAAAACAATTCAAAGTAAAAAAAATTAAATCAAGACAAAGTTCATGTAGGCTAAGAAATCCAAAAAAACATGAAGAAGCCCTATACTACTTTGAATTTATCAGATGTTAAAATTAAAATAGTGTACGAGGGTTGTTTCTAGCTAAACACGTCACTGCTTACAAATCAACAAATTTATACAGCTTGTAGAAAATATTTTAGAACAATTTGATGTTTTTTTACACACTTGAAGAGGCCAAGCCACCAGTGAATAGCTGATAATTGCCAACAAACTATACTTAGCATTTAGAAAAAATAAGGTAACATGAAATATATTAGCAGTCGCACATGCATTCAAAGTGTTGTGTGATCGATTCTTCTACCTATGTGAAGAATATACGACTTTCTCTCAGATCTATTTCAATGTGTTCAAATCTCGCTTGCATCTCCAGCGATAATTCAAACACCTTTTTCAGATTTGTTCATCAAGGAAAACAATTGATATGTTGGCCAAACATATGATTATAAGGCACTCACAATTTCAACAAATATTTTAAGGGTCATTACCCCTTTGAGGAATTTGTTAGTCAATGGGGAGGACACCTTATATGAGAGGAAGTCACCTTGCACACATTTCCAAGCTATTATGATGAGGATGTCCACTCATTGATAATTACTTCACCTTCTCCTTTGTAGAATGTACATCTACCATGGAATTTTCCAAATGGAGCCTTCTGCATTGAATATTGATAGAAAGTTATACTCATGATGCCACAAGTGCCACTTTATTAGAGTTTTGCATGGTCTTTGTGCATTCATTCAAGGTTTGAAGAAGGAATCCACTTTGGAGGAGGTCGCACATGCTTCTAAGGAGGATTCATTCATTGTTCGTGAAGGTAGATACATGGTCAACCACTTGGAGGAGGAACCGTACTTTGTGGTGCCATTTTTGGAGGATTGTTGCAAAACCAACTCCATTATCATGTTATCGTCAACTTGTATCATGGAACTTATTGATTGAGAGCATTATTATAGTCTTTTCCTAAAATATTTTCATATTTTTTCTTGAAGTAGAAAAGGAATCTCAACATCCTATTGCTATCTTTAGTATAGAGTTGTTGAGAAGGTTTGAATGTTAATATTTTATTGTATTCCTTGCACAGAATATTGAAACTGGGAAAAGGTTGCAGTAATAGCTGTGAGAATTCGTACAGTGCTTCAGTTACAACAAATGACACTATGGCTGCTAAAAAGAAGTGGCGGCCACAAAATTTCAATGGTTGGGAATAGCACTAACCATTCGAAAATGCAAGAAGGATATGCAAACATTGAAGATCATTTTCCAAAACATTCAACAGGTGAAAAGATAAAGCATCCTGGACAATACGGTTAAAATTTTTTTGATGTTTTATTTGGTAGGTGTTGGCATGCATTAGATGTCCGCTTATTCAATGCAACTGATCAATCAATGGTTCCAATCATAGCCTTAGTACTTGTCAAGAATTTATGTACTCTAAAGTTGTTATCCTTGTTACTTGGTCATCTATCCCTAATTCATGCCTTTTTTTCTACTACAGTGGAGGTAGGCTTTGCGGGTGCAGGTTCATGGTGATTCTTAAGTTGTCTTGGCTAGGTTTATCTTTTCATGGGTATTTGATGTTGTTGTTGTTGCAGTTGTTGTCATCTGCCAAGTGTTTTTGCCACAATTTTTGTGGGGTTTCTTGGGCTTTCTCAGAATGTGTCCAATATTATTTTAATGGGGGGTTCAAGATTTCTTTGTTGCTCCTTCTAGGTTTTGGAAAGCCTACGTGCTTATCCTCTTAGTTTTCCTCAAACTTTGGCCTAGGATTTTATTTCACTAAGGTTTCTTGGGGATTTTTGTGGGGCTATCTGGGGAGCCTATGCCCAATTTTTTAAAGATGTTTCATGGACCTTCAATTGGAGGAATGTGAACTAGAGAGCTTTGAGCTCTTATTTTTGGCAGGCCTTTTGGCTAATGTGATTGTAATGCCCTCGTGCATTTGAAAAATGTAATTCTTTCGATATTTTCAAGTTGAATAAAATTATGATTTTTTCTTCTAAAGAAAAAAATAAGTGGAGAATTTATTAACAAAAAAAATATTCTATATATATATATAAAGCTAAAAATTTAAAAGACTTGTATAAATTTCCTAATATTCTATATATATAAAAATATAAAGCTAAAAATTTGAAATACCTGTATAAATTTTCTTTGGCCTAGCAAAGGACGCAACAGAAACATCCCCTGGTAAAATGGGATAGACTTGTTCTCCCCAAAAAATTGGTAGTTGGGGGTTTAGAAAATATTGTTCTCTTCAACAACTCACTAGTAACCTAAAACCTTTGGCAGCTAATTCATAACACATCCCTCCAAGGGAAAACTCTCAAATCCAAATATCTCCCAACCTCCACATTCGTGGACTAGATCTACTAACCAAGGAAATCTAGAAAGGGACCAAATGTCTAGAATCCTTCATACAAGCCTTCCCTCTCATTGGAGAATGGTCGGCATCAGAAATTGGTAATCGTGTAAGTGTGAAGCTAGGACTAGATCCATGCATGGGGTTAGTTGATGCCTATATATTATCAAACAAGTTCACCAAGCACTTAAATTAAAAGTGGGTTATGTCCTCACAAATGCAAAAGCACAATCCCACATAGCATGGGGGCCTACAGGATGCAAAACTTTCACAAATTTGCACCTTGTTGGACAAGATGTTGTAGAATGGGAAACATGTTTCAATCCCCTCACTACAAATCTCATCAAACTTTGGAAGGAGATCAATGTTAAGTTGTTATTGTCAAAACATCCCAACAATGGGGACTTCACTACAAAATTGGGCTGCGAGTCTCACATTGATTCCCTATTTACTGGGGAAACATACTGTCGGTGGAAACCTGTGCAAAAAATACAAGCACCCCTAAAATATAAAACTACACTTTGGCTAGCATTAAATAACAAACTTTTAACTTGGGACAATCTCATGAAGATGAACTAGGAAGGCCCTAGTTTCTACTACTAATGCAAATATTCATCAAAGAGCATTGCACACTTAATTATCTCCTTTGCATACACAGTGCAAGTAATCAGCATAGTAGTGTCATAATTGCATATAAATGGCTCATGGTCTTCCACAAGTTTGGTAGACAATCTCATGACATGGCTGGAAAATAAAGACAACTTCTTCCATGGGCATTCCCACTATTTTGGTAAACAATATTTGGTAGGCTAGGAACAAAGTTATCTTCACCACTTGAAACATCCTTCTAGAGACCACAATGGGTTGAGTGGTAAAATTCTGCATGAAACATAGAGCTAATCACAAGCCATAGAGGAGGTGCATCATGATCATGTGCCCTCTTACAAAGCAGCTTAAGGGCACCTAACACATTGTGGTGTTAGTGTGGTTTTATTTATCACTCAATCACATGATGTACCAATATATTATCGCTCTTAGGCAAGGTACAAACAACCATTCATAATTTATTGCATTGTGCACCTTGCTACAATTTTCTAATAATCAAGTAATGGGCCGTGGGGGATTTCAGGCCTGCCATCTACTGGGCAAACAATAAAATCCAAATTGAGAATATCTACCTTCACTCTATTCTTCAAGACATAAAGAAAACTCTCCTTCTCTTTTGAAGGGATCTCTTTCACACATATACTGCATGAACTCAATTCCACTGTCACACATATGCTGCATGAACTCAATTCCACTGTTGATGGGCTCTCCAAAATTGCTGTGGAACTTCTGGAGGTGACCTTCCTCATCCATGACCTCTCGAATGGTGTGGAACATGGCTAAAAGGTCATACATGCTTAATGTGACATTTACATTTATACTTCTGTCTTTAATTTTTTGTTTTCCTTGTTGTTTTAATATGCCACAGTCACAAATTCTGTAGATGCTTTTCTAAAATTTTTGTGACTCCATATTGCACGTATCTTAACAAAAGCCTAACGACCGCCGTGTGTGGATTCTATGCATTAAAATTTCCAAATAAACTAAAACACTGAGAATATTTGCAGCTAACGCGAGTTCTATTCCCTGGGTCTAGCAAAACCTCAATGAAAAATCGTTATGCCAACGCCTTTCTCCATAATGATATGCAATCTCAAATCTTCACCCACTTCATCAAGCCGGCAGAAATATGTGCAAATTTGTTACAGATTCATGTAATCCATGTACAAAAGGTTGTTGTGATTATAAGAAAAGAGAACAACTGCTCTTGCAAATCCATGTACAAACTGCAAAATGTTAAGCCCAAGCAGTATGAAAACACCCGGATTGTGTTTCTTGGGCAATCTCAGAAAGAAAAAAAACCATAGATGATTTCCTAGAGAACTCAACAGGTCTACTGTTAAACCACAACCCAAGCTAGGGTTTCGGATTACATTGAGGCCACATCGTAGGGTATTGTCAAAGAAAGAGCATCTTTAGGGCGAATTAGTCTATGGTGATTGTTTAATTCATATATTAATACAAACTAGGGAATTGGGAAAGTGATTATTTTGGATAGATTTGCAAAAAAAAAATCCCTTGTATTATTATTACATTGAGCCAGTCCTTTACCTGATCTACCATGGAGTTTCTCAGCTACGGAGTTCCAGTTCTGGGGTCCATATTGTTCAACGAGTTCTCTTAGTTTTTTTTCAGAAGAAAAAAACGCTGATTATATTATAAATATAAATAGTACATTATCCAATAATTCTCAGCTGTGTAGCCTACAGCGAGAAATCCACCATATAAAGCTAGTTAAATTATGCTCATTATGGAGTGAATGAGCAGATAGAAAAAATTTGGCGTCCTCATTAGCGGGAAATTCCTTCCCATATAAATGGAAGCAGAATGATAAACAAAAAGAGAAAACCAGAGAAGGATGGATACAGCATAAAACATCTCCCATCAATCAAAATGACAGGCAGACAAAATCGGATATGACATCGGAGACTTGAGAATGATTAAAGTGCAAAACAGGGAGAGAAAAGTCCAGTTCACCCCTGTTCTGTCACTTTTATGATAAGATGAGATGCCAAATCAAATAACAGAGTGTGCAATGCAAATATCAAAAATGCTGAGATCGGGCTCGCTTGTAAATGTTAGAACTATACTGTTATAGCTTAGAAATGCCGAATAATCGGCTCGCTTGAAAAATATTGGCCTGTACTCTTATAGCTTTATAAACGCCCTTTAATCTGGCAGGAAAGGAGTCATTCAGGCTTGCTTGGAAAATATAAAATCAGGCTCGCTTGAAATTAAGATCCGGCTCGCTTGATAATTAGTAATAGGCTCGCTTGATGTTTTATAGTCCAGGCTCGCTTGATATGGAGGATATTGGAAATTCGAGAGTGATAAAAGCAAGATCATCCAGTAACCCGAAACCAAAATCCTGTGTCATAATACTAGAACTCCCTGTATAACACTGGTTAGACAAAAAATGGAAGCATAGTACTGAAAAGAAGATATTCATGGGATGGGAATGGAAAATTCCCTGATCTGTTTGCCATCAAAAAAATGAATGATCTTCATAGATCCAAAATCAGCCAGAAGTCCCTTCTTGGATAGCCGATCAGCTCGAGTGTTGTTTTCACGGAAAATATGATTAATGGGAGGGCAGTTCAATCTACGCCATAGACGCTGTGTCCTATCAATCCAGCCTTAGAGTTGTGGGGAAAACATACCAAATTTGTTGGTAATCCAACCAATGATCAGCTGAGAGTCCCCATATATGTTAACATCCTGGATTTGAAGGTCTGAAGTAGCCAGGAGACCCCCCCATAGTGCCATAATCTCAGCCTTGTTGTTAGAACCAGGACCTCCATTCCAGAAAATGTGGAAACGTTCCCGATCAGAAAGCTTGATCCACACACCACATCCAGTATTACCATCTATGGATGCACCATCAAAGAATATGGCAAGGATGCCAATCTCGTGTGGTCTTATGCGATGAGAGCCATCGAAAACATCGAAAAGTTGTAGAGGACGATCATCCACCCATGATTTAATAGCCAGATATACCCGTTGAATATGGAAAGGCTTATGCTCAAAAATTAGATGGTTCCTTGCCAGCCAGACCTCCCATATAAGATAAAAGGGAAGTGATCTATATTTACTGCTCAGTTTGTCCCATTCGTATGCAGCTGAAATGAAATCCACAGGAATCCATGATGGATTCAGAATGAAAGAACTGAACAATTTCTAGAGTCTGACAACTATGGGGCAGGTGAAGAATAAATGAGAAATAGATTCATCTGCCGAACAGCAGATAACACATCGACTGGGACCCTGATGACCCCTCTTCCTGAGATTATCCCATGTTAGAACTTTTCCCCACCATACCAGCCACCCAAAGATTGTGATTTTCGTTGGAATTTTCCTTTTCCAGAAAGGAAAGAAAATTTTGGAGACATGAAGCTGTAGAGGTGTGACAATGATATTTTGGTATACCTCCTTCACAATTACCATGTTATCTTTTACTGGACCATTCCAAATTATTTGGTCACCACCAGGTGCATAACAAAGACCAACACAACGCAGATGATCCCGAAACAGAACCCATTCATCAGCATCAGTCCCTTCTAAACCTAGTTGTTCAGCAGATTTGAAAATAGGAGCACCGAAAGACCAATAATAAATTGCTTGTGAATAATACAGTATACCTCGCTGAGTCAGAGCGTGTAGAAGTTGTTGGGATGGGGCAGATTGTGGCGTCAACGAGAGAAAGTTGAGCGACCCAATGGGAATGCTACTCCCATCATGAAATTTCCAACTTAATTGAGGAGAAATATGAACCAAGATCATTTTGAAACTGCGCCAAATGCATGAGATGTTGCGAGGGAAAGAGAAATCATTACAAATGATCAATAACAGAGTGTCACCACGAAAATATTTAGCTCTATTAATATCATTCCATATGCCTGTACCAGTAATAGCCCGCCAAAAAGACTTAGTTAACAGGGCACTATTGAAGTCACGGGTACACAGGATTCCCCATCCATCCATATCCTTAGGTTTGCTGATAGCTGATAAACTACAGAGAGGATATTTCCTGTCCATGTTAGCCCCACCCCAAAGAAATTACGTGATAATGCTATTGATCTTGGAAATAACAGCAGCTGGGAGATAGAAAAGATGACCCCAAAACACAATCATCTGCGATAAAATAGATTGGATCATAATAAGCCGTCCACCCTATGACAGCCAACGATGGGTCCAACGCTGAATCTGATCCCGAAATCTGTCAACAATCCAATTCCAGTCGCTGTTATTTTATCCACATGGTTTAATAATATAACCCAAGTATTTGAAACCCATAGAAATCTGGCGAATTCCAACACCCAAAAACTCAACAATAAAATTGACTTCCTGAATATCACCATATTCATATAAGAGAAAGGATTTGCTGCAATTGATACTCAATCCTGTAGCAGTTTCGAATCTCATAAACATAATATGAATATAGAACCAATGATTTCTAATCAGATAACCAAAGAGCAATAGGTCATCAACGAAAAGAGAATGTGATGTAGAAACAGTGTTTGAAAAAACAAATCCTTTGATAAAACCCTTCTGTTCTACAGAATGCATTAACTTACTGAACCCATCCATAACAAGGATGAAAATAAGTGGGGATAAGGCACATCCCTGGCGCAAACCGCGACCAGCCTCAAAAAAACGAGATGGAAATCCATTCACAATAACATCATATCTAACATTCGATACACAAGACATGATCCAACGAATGATCCGGATGGGAAGGCCAATCTTGAGCAATAAGACCCGAAAGAAAGACCAATCAACAGAGTCATATGCCTTGTGTAAATCCACCTTCATGACCAGAGCTTCTTGTTTATTCGTGTGCATGGAATGAAGAACCTCCTGAGCTATGGCAATAGCGTCATGTATAGACCTTCCTTTGAGAAAACCATATTGCTCCACTGAAATATTGGCAGATAAAACAAATTTTGTACGATTAGCAATAATCTTTGAGGTGACTTTGTAAATGAGATTACAAAGAGCAATGGGTCTAAAATCAGTAAAAGACTGAGGATCCGTGATTTTATGGATGAGAGAAATAAAAGTAGAATTCAAATTTGTAGGCATAATACCCCTTTTTCGGAATAATTCCATCATATCAGTAAGTTCATCCCCCAGTAAATCAAAGAAATAGACAACAAATTCCGTAGGCCACCCATCTAGCCCCGGGCATTTGTCATGGGGAAAATATTTCAGGACCATAAGCACCTCATTCCCTGTAATACATTGATCGATTAATGCAATAGCCTCGTCATCAAAGAATCTGGAGACATGGTCGAGAACCCAGGATTGATTCTCGGCATTAATCGAGAGATCATTCATGTAGAACTTAGAAAAATATGCAAAAGCTTCTTCTTGGATCTCAGATGTAGAGTAAGCAAAACTGTCATCACTCTTTTTTATACGCCATATGGCGTTCCTATTTCGCTGAGCATTTGTTGTTTTATGGAAAAAATGAGTGTTGAGATCGCCCTCCCTTAGTCATAAGATTCTGCTCTTTAACCTCCATGTAACCTCATAGATCCTCAAAATTTCCCGCTTGCTAGAACCAAGTTCATTTAATAGACTCAAAGCAAATTCATCAGGGCATGTAACCGAGAAGGAAGCATATAGATCCGCCATCTTCGAAGAGATCTCCTGAAATTCTTTTTTGAGAGCAGCGTTTTTCCTTATCTCCCATTCCTTGGACGCCTTCTTAATCTTCTGGAGTTTAAAATGAAAACGACCCCAATCCTTGAGACCCACATCATCTACTTCTTGTTGCCATACACTGTTAACCATATTAGTATAATCCTCATCCTCAAGCCATATTCTATTAAATTTGAATGGATGACCTTTAGTAATGGCATTATATTTCCATGAGAGCTTGATTGGCATATGGTCGGAAATGTCTGAGACAATAACATCAGATCGAAGCATACCCCATTATCAACAAGATTAGCGTGGATCATTGCCCGATCCAATATTTTACCAATATAGTGAGCACCGGCCCGCTTGTTCGTCCAAGTCGGAAAAAGAGGGCGCGAGCGAATATCAACCAAATGGAGATCAAAAAACATATCACACAAAAAGGAGGAAAGAGGATCTGGTCTGGCAGATGTACCCCATATTTCATCAGGATGCATTGTGGAATTAAAAGCCCCCATCAAGATTAAATTGTGCAATGTAAGAATACCCGAAGCGACCATTCTTTGCCAGAAGGACTGTCTGTTGCTATAGGGGGCATATATATTGATAATATTAACATAATCCTCCATACCTCTGAGACGACCAGATAGCAAAATCCCCCCGAAGAACTTGTAAGCTTTGAAGGATGCAATATCAGGATTCCACATAGCGATGAAACCTCCAGAATGCCCCACGGCATCAACTGCAGCAGCATTCCGCCTAGTCTTAAAACTCAGAAAAATCTTGATGGCCCGCTCCCAAGCACACATAGTTTCTTGGCCCAAAAAAATGATCGGATTTACAGAAAACAGAATGTCCCTTAGGTAATGTGCTTTGGAGGCATTGCCCATCCCCCTAATATTCATAGAAAGGATGTGATTCATGTTGAATCCAGCGTCGGGTGGCTTGCTCTAAGCGCCTGAGGACTGCCCCATGTGCCTTCACTGATCGATATCGGAATATCGGTAAGATTATCATCATTCTCCAAGAAAAGTGATATGGCTTTAAATTTTCCCCTAGAGTATTTATTGACCGACTTTTGGTTACGCCTTACAGGAGGATTAGATGAGAGGAGTGATTATCTAGTATCGGTCGATGGAGGAGGTCTATCGAAAACAGTGAGGGTGGCAAGGTTGATATTGGGATTAGCCAGGATAAATTCAAGATCACTGCCGACAGAGTTCCTAGGGGAATCTGGTAGGTTGATGGGATCAACGGAATCGGGTTGTATTTCAAGAGTCATATGGGGACCGGAAGATGAAGTGGGAGGAGGAGCAGACGATTCGCCAATGTAAAAGTTTGTGGAAGGACAAAGAGGGGGGTCATCACGTGACGAGGCATGACCAACATCAGAATACAGATTACCATGTGGGGTATCGTCGAGAATGGTCACAGAGTGAGTTATGGGAACCTCATCATCACTGATATCCAAAGATGTTTTTTGGCTAGAAACATGGGGCAAGCCATTCCCTGGACCCATAGGCACAGATGACCAGAGAAAAGAGAAATCATCAAAAGACTCATGATTAGATTCCGGATCCAGTACACGAATATTATTTAGAATTCCATCTGACTGATCCTGAGCAGTGACAAAAACTTCTTCATCAGAGTTGATGGGGCTAGGATTACCTGAGTTTAAACCGCCAGAAGTACCAGAAGCAGCATTTGTCCGCTGACCATCAGCCACAGAAGTGGATGCGCCACCAGAGCGGAACATACGCAAACGATATGGACAATGTTCCCTAAGGTGTCCAGTGTGGTGACAAATTAAACACCGGAAAGGAATGCCCCAAAAATCAATGCGCTGCCTATGCCTCCTGTTGCCCCAGAGAAGATCAATATCACCAGGCAAACCCCCCGAATACTCGAGCTCAACCAGAATCCACGCAATTCGCTTATCACTAGAACCCAATATGCTTGTGTCGATGTATTTAGTGGAGCCAATATAGGTACCTATTGCCCAAAGAGCCTTAAGGGTCCAGAATTCCAGGGGGAGACTCGGGAGCTTCACCCAAATAACATGACTGCGAGGGGCCTCCATTACTGGATTGAATCCCAGATACCAAGGAATTAACTGCATAAAACTCCTACCACGCACCCAGGTCCTACTGGTAATCTTGTGAACATCTTTATTGTCCAAAAAATGTATGTTGAACCAACCGTTGATGAGAATACTCACATTTGGAGTATAACCAATAATCGGATTCCAATGTTTTCTAATCCAGTTGGACGTATCAAACTCATTGTTATCCAGGAACATCCATCTGCCGATAACCTCCTGCTTCTGCAGGCTTGCAACCCTCCCACAAAGATCATCATAGTCTAATGTCACTTCCTTGATTTCCATCTTATGTTTAAAGCAAGAATACTTCTTCTTGCGACGACCGCAACACTTCTGATTCTTATGGCCACCGAGCGCACGGGAAGCGTCAACAGATGAGTTTTGGAAAACCTGTTTTACAATTAGCGCATTGACATCGTCTTGCACCATGGAATTACTATGGTCATATGCATTTGATTCTGGATGCTTCACCCGAGAAGCGGGAATTTTGGATAAGGAGTCAATTGTACCCGCCATGAGAGCAGCAGCTAAGCAATAAAATCTAATATCACCTGATGACTCAGAGAGCCGTCACTGCAAAACCACAGCAATACGATAGGACGTGAAGGAAAAAAAATAAAAAATACAGCGTGGAGACTGGACTCAATTACCGAGGAATCAAATGTCAGCAAATCGAGGGGGAAGATATGATAAATGGTAGGTGTCATAACAGTCCCCCATATTAATAGACATGGATATGGTGATATCAAGAAAGACGTAGCAGTATCCAAATGTGGCTTTGTGGTGTACGATCACATAGAAGAAGGTACCCCATGCATGGAGAAGGAGAAGGCTGGATAAATGATAGAGGATGATGTCGATAGCCGTCAAAACAAATAAACCCTATACCAATTGTCAGAGCAGACGCATAAAATAAAAACCAATTGATTGGAGATAATGGTGCTAGTTGAAAGATCAGTTTAGTGTGTGTATAGCATCCCCAACCCACCTAACCCCATCATTCAAGATCCCCGAATGTCGACAGAGATGCCTCAAAATGAAGAATGTAAGATTACTCTATTCGAGACCAAAGATAGTCATAAATTAGGATGGCATCAGAACGTCTTGCCTTCAATGCAAAATCCCAGAAAGGAATTAATAGACTCGAAAAAGGACATGACTATCATTCCATATCAGATATGCATTGTATGAGCCAAGAAAAATGACGGCAATGTGAGCCCATCAGTACAGTTCCAACGACAGCAAATTCAAATTTACTCGGAGAATGATCAAGTAACGACACAAAATAGAAAAACCTGGTTACTGGAATAAACAGAGCAATGGTCGACAAGCTATAGGTGACAACAGCAGCAACACATACAGCCGAGAATAGACCACAATCTTTTGTGGAATCTAATGCTAATACTCCTGCATGGACGGGAGACAATAAAAGAATCCATCCAATTATGCCATAAAATATACCACTTGTTGTAGATATCAGAACCAGACGATACAGATTTAGATGTTATCGTCTATGATGATGACGATAAGTTTGAACCGTCATCAGCGTGGCAAACCATTAGACTTATGAGTGTGATAAATAGAACTGATAATATACAATGCTATCACAATCATGAAAATGGTCATCCCAATCTCGACCGCCTCTGAAAAACTCATAAGATCAGATGTTGACATAATAAAATCTCATCATGTGATTACCCAGAGAGACCTTGTTAAAGATAACTTCAGGAAACACATAAAGGAACACTAGATGAGAATATCCCAATATAGCCCAAAACCAGCAAGAACAAGATATTCTCAACATAGATGGCTGCATGTCAACACATCTAGTTTAAAACCTGTAATATTATGACACCCAACGGCATAAGAGAAATGTCGTATAGTCATAAACGCACCTCCACAAGTTTATCGTTTCTCCTGAGAACTCATGCTCACACTCATCCCATAGTTGTGTACATGGCATCTCATGGGCTCCTCCTCACGTCTATCTCTCTGCTCTTGTACGGGCCAGCTCACTTTCTTCAGCATTTAAAACAGCCCATCCCCCATTGGGGCAGCTATTTCCTCCAAACGATTGATAGTGCAATCAAAAACAAAGCAAAAAACTCATCTAGTGAATATCCAATGATATTGTAAAAGAATAACATATAGGATTCGCATACAGAAACACGTGATGAGGTCATCATAAAATACACTCTACACTGTAAGAACAAGGCATTCTCTACAAAGTAAAGCAGCTTGTTCATGTGCACAATCAATCCTGATCATATCAGCCCCCCAATCCTCTGAACTCACTCCCCATATGATATCACGCTAAATATATAGAAAACTTATTGGAATCCCTTTGCATAAATTGCCAGACCCACACCAGTGCACCTTCAGGAATATCTTGCAGATAATTCAATACCAATGCATGCCCATCCTATTTTCTTGTTTTCCATTATGCTTTCTTCAATAAGATGTCAATGTTTGTCTCAAATTTAAAGGACAAAAATAATTGTATTAGAGCCAACACTTGGGCGTGAACCCAGGTCCTTGTATTGCTACCAAGTCGTCTTCCAAATCGTAACCTACACGATGCAGGCGAGGCCAACCAGCCCAAGTGCATGTAAATAGAATGCTTATATTAGGATGACCAAATGCAACTACAGAATCTGGCGTTCGGCCGACTGCTACAGAATTGGATATGGGTTGTGAGACTGCGTGAGTGGGAGTCGGGTTATGGATTCGACGGTGTGAAGTGTTAAAATCTTTCAACAGTTAACGCCTATTCCTTCTGATAGTGTTGAATGGCGTTGATGATACTCCCTATCATCTTCAAATAAACTTTGGTTTCGCTAGTGCTGGATTGTTCGATACAACGATTGGGAAACAAATGCTGCAAAATCCAGTGTGGGCAGCGCAAACGCAGGTCCAGAGTTTGGGCGGTGGTTATGATTGTTGGACAAATCCCTCGTGCCTCTGGATACATAGCCCTCCTACTATATAAACTCTCTCGTGGGTTCGATGAAGAAGCAAACGTAATGGACTAGAAATTCAAAATAAACCGAGACTTCACCGTAGCCGAAATCGCCAATAGAATTTAGTGTCATAGAAAGAAAACAAGGCATGGATCGAAATGTTTAGGCCATTACCTATTATTATCTTGTAATCTCTGCATATATTTTTCTCCTCTTGTGTGTCTATAATCTCTCAATCGCAGCTAGCATTCCCATTGCCTTTGTATTCCTCGTGCAAATGCAGCAGAGTCGTCATTTGGCCACATCCCGGTGGATTACCTTTGCATTCCTCATGCAAATGTTGGACTATATTCTGTCAGAAGAGTTGCTGAAAGTGTTATGGTATTGAGGACTGGTGACTGGGGAGAGGGAGGACATTATGCATATGTCGATATGTGGAGGCCGACTGTGCATAGGAGTGAGTAAGCCGACAGCGCGCTGACAATATCCAGAAACAAAGCTACAAGAATAATGCTTCTGATTTCATGGCCGAAAACGATAACCCTCATCCAGGCTATCCATGAGACCCAAGAGCCACGAATATTGCAAGATATTTCTGCTAACTCTTAATGACTCTAAAATTTGCTGAAAATTTTAGAAAACATTTATAGACTTGAAAGGGATGGCAGGATTGGGTTGTGCGTAAGTGCGTAGAGAGTGATGAGGAGATTCCCTCGGCCGGTCCCCAGTGTCCTCGGGGGCACATTTTGGCTTGCTAATTTCCATCTTTTACATCTGAAAGTCTATCTGTTTTAATTTCCTCCTGGAGTACTATGGGTGCGGTCATTCTGTTCGCAGATTTTCAAAATCGCCCCCACCGAGAATCTATGAGTAGCTCGGTCTGAGCTCAGAGACTTGCAAAAGCTCTGAAATATTCATACAAGTAGTACTATTGCCTGGAGAAGGGTTTTAAAATTTGTTACAGATTCGTGTAATCCATGTAGAAAGTAGAAAAGGTTGTTGTGAATCACGAAGATAAGAGAAGAGAACAGCCGCTCTTGCAATTGGATATACAAACTCCAAAATATTTTGTCTTTTGGATGCTACAGACAGAAATCAGAAAAATGTTTGGTAAGATAAATAGTTAATATGGGGTTATGAAACCGTTGTGTACAGGACAAGGATATGTATATTCAAGTGGCTTGCAGAGCCAAATCTGGAAAATTTGCACCCATTTCTAGAATTTACAGCATTTGTAGTAGTTAAAAGGTTTACGGTGTATCCCAGATGCTTTAGCGCTGAGAAGATTTTGTCAAAGTTGCAAGACCATTTGGGTTTGACAGTGCTAATTGAAAAACTTGTAGCTGGCATTTTGTAAGTTGTAAGTTACATAAAATTCCCCTCACTTTGCAGAAAATGGATAAAAAGACCGCAGAAATGAAGTTATAAACACAATTGAGCGGACTATGGCCAAAAAATGTCAAAAAATACTTTAATACACATATTTTAATTTCTCTAACACTTTGAATGGACATAAACCAAGCGGATTAGCAGAAATTAATGAATTTTTCTTCATAACAGAAAGATAAAACTATTAACGGTTCAACGGAGATCTTACCTATTGATTCACTGCAACTCCCAGTGTCATGAATCAAAATATCGAGCTGTACTCTCTGGCCTGCTACACTTTGGGCTCTATGCAGCTGCTCCCGCTTAAGCCTTTCCCATCTTTTATTTATGAAATTACTGTAGAAAGCGACCAAAATTTTTGGGGAAAAACTCTCCCAGAAAGACTGAGTCTGAATCAGAGACACTAAGATATGGATCTAAAATCCCTGGAATCCATCAAAGCCCTAAAAATTGGCTGAAATCCTCGAGTCTGAAGAAAACCCAACAAATTCTGCCCAAACCACAAAGCATGAGCTTAGTATTGATGCCAAGGTATAGACCGCGGATGAAAACCAGACAATACAGCCCCGGAGAGTCGAGTACATCCATTCCCATAACATTGTAAGAAAAATACTCGTGGATTGTTAATATTTGTTTAAAAGTATCAACCAGTCGGTCATGGCGCCATTTAAAATTTGAATACAAATGGGCGGTCTATCCAAAATTTGAATACAAAAGGGCGGTCTATGCATTCGATGGTTTATATTTGACTAAAAGAAACCGCGTTTTCCTTACGACCTCTAGAGCTTAGTTTGAGTGGCTGGGTAAAATATCGTCAATGTTTAGCTTTGAGGTTGTGGTTAGCATTGTGGTTGTATTTTAATGTGTGGTTGTTTGGTCCAACAATTCTTAAGGTTTATTTTCGGGGAGGATTATGTATGGTTTTTTTTATTAGCTCAAATAGATAATGCTTAAAATAAAAAGTATGCATATTTATTAAAATAAAATTATAATTCAGTGTTAAGTAATGTGTAAAATAAATATCATATATGTGTTAAATGTTTGGAATAAAAAATATGTATATTAAAAATAATTTTAGATATAAAGAAGTGAAATTTATATAAATATAAATAATATTATTAAAAACCAATTTAAATGTAGTTTTACTTTGATTCTACTATATTTTAGAGTAATTAAATTTATTGAAGTGATAACATTTCATCAAGTGATAACATCTCATCATGTAGTCTTTACATGTGTTTTATTTGGAATAAACTTGACTTTGAAGTGAACACGTGTTCTTGGTTTAGTTTATGATACTTTTTGCCACTAGAAATATAAAGATTATGCAATTGGTGAAGGAGAAATAAGCATGGGTATCACCAGTAAGGTTGTGCAGGGTTAACCAAAATGCTTTTCATATGTATGGCTTGTCATAGCACACTGGAACTATTAGGGTAAAGGATGTTTTTCAGCAAAGTGCACCTGATTGGGATAGGAAAGCCCTAGTGAAGGAAGCTGATTGTGTTTAGAGGATATTTCATGGAAGTGAGAAATCCAAGGGGAGAGAACTATTTGTAAAGTCCAAAGAATTATTGGAAAGAGTGGAGTTGATAATGAGGCTGTAATTTGTAAAGTGATGCAATGTTCCTTTCAAAATTTAGGGACAAGATTATAATTTGGGACCTCCACATTCCATTTGTGAAATACCTTGTATGATCCAATGATATGGAAAATAAAGCCTTGTTGAGAAAATGGATTGTTATCATTGAATCAAGAAACTTGTACACATATGCAATCTATATGAGACTCTTCGCATTAAGAGTGTTCTTTGGTAATAGTGATTTTATACAAACCTTAGATCACATTAAATATTTCTTTCCAAATGAAGATAGTCGCATCATTATAAAACTTGATGTTCCAAGACAAGCAATGATTGTTCACCTATAGAAGACTTGGAATTGAGGCTCTTAGGTAAAGCAGTACTGGCATTGTCGGATATGCTTACCAGAAAACAAATCATTTTGAAAGGCCTTCATCTACTATGTGAAATAAGGATAAGTTTTTGAAGATGTTGAGGATTAAAAATATGAAACTGATGCCTCTTCCAGACATTTAGCAAAGGTCAAGTGGTAGATTTCAGTTTCTTTTGAGAGAATAATCCATAGAGAAAAATGGATCCCAAAAAACCCTTGTTCAATAGCACATGCCTTAAAGAGACAGGAATGTGCCCATCCTGATCCATGATTATGGTGATAAAGGGAATTAGGGTGTATATATAAATGTATGTACATGTGCCACATTGGAAAACGTTTTGATGAGCCGACCTACAAAATTGGACTAGACCAACCTGTTCATTTTGGATGCCAACTTATATACTTTGATTTGGATGAATTACACATTATTTTTCTAGCTAATTTGAAATATTTCCCATCTTTTGTGGGGTCTCTTCCTATAATTGCATTAGAGGACCTCGAGGAGCATTGGTCTTCATGACATGGATATTTCACACTTGGTTTGTGGGCCTGATTTGAGGAGAAGCCCCTTGCATGGAGTTTTCATTCACATTTCTCACGTCATGTGCATGGTATTCATCCATTGTCAAAATTGGGCATTGAATCATCTCCAATTTTTTGCATTCAAAGATGAAACTAATATGTTAACACTTTACTTTCAACTCTTTTCAGAACTTTATTTGTAAGAGAGAAGTTTCAACTCCCATTTGAGTACAAATGTCAATTGTGAAAAAATTGTAGAAACAACCTATAGGAAGAGAAGAATAAACATTTTTTTACCAGTGTGAACACACCCATGCACAACAATCACTCAGTCAAACAACAAAAGAAAGTCATATTTGAGAGAAAGATTGTGGATCAGCACTTGTTTGAGGAGATATTTTTGTTGTATTTACACCTTTTGAATGCATATCTATCAGCATGATAGCGAAAATTTTTGGTTTATATTAGCATTCTTAAGGACACCTCCCTTGAGATCATTTTTAAACATTCATTATAATAGTAGTGAGGAGAAGAACACACCAATGGGAGTTGTCTTAGCAGCAAATAGGATCCATCACTCAGCTACAGGGGAGGCAGTGATGTAGTGGCAGTTACCAGTTGTGAACTCTTTCCTGTAAAGCCTATTTCTGACATGTTTCCAGTGCTCATTCCTAGAAAATAAGGGCACTCCAATTGAGGGAGTTAGTTACCTATTCATGGCAGCATGATGAGTTACAAATTATCACCTTTTTGGCACTTGAAAGGAATACATTTTGTATTTTTCCACTTGCATGCAGGGCACATTAATGAAGGATTTGCACCAAATTCTCTCCTTATTCCTAGCATGAAAGAGAGTACATAATTTTGAGATTTACGTTAATTTTCCAAGCTTGAAAAAGTTCACCCTAGTAGAAATAATTATGAATTTGGAATCATATATGTTATTCCTATCTTCATATATAATTATGTGACTCGTATTTGATACTCATTCAAGGCCTTCACAAGTTGTAATAATATTACCTAGGATAAAATGACCTCCTGGCAGTGGCCTCCGCGGATGAACCGTAAACGTCGTAGGAATGTTTACATGGAGAGTGGCTTTTGTGTGCTTGTCATGGGAATTTGTTGGTTTGGTGTGTTCAATTGGTCCCTGTTTCTCAGTTTCTTAGCCATTTTCTGTGTCTGGGTCGAGTATAGGAAGTAGAAGGAAAGTGAGCTCACCCGTTTCCATTTTTCTTGGATTTCGGTGAGCCTGTTTTTTCATGCTAAGAGAGGAAGTTGGAATCTGTAGTCTAGGAAACCTCGAGGGTGGTGGCAGAAAACTAGTTTATTTTCCCAATTGTGTGCCCTTTGATATGGGTGCGACGATGTTTGGTGGATTAGTGTGTGGTCTTTATCCAAAGAATTTGGAGGTTGGTCGCTGCCCGAGGGGAAGTTATGCTTAGGCATCGATTACATTGTCGTCATTTATTGTTCAATTTCATGTGTTGGTTTGGTGGGTCATGATATTTGGTTTTCCTGGTGGTGGTGGTCTTTATTTGGAAGTGGGAGGTGGCTTTTCACTTCCCTGCAGTGGCGGGATATGACATTTGGCTCCTTTTTTGGTGGTGGTTGTTTTCTCTAGTGGGGGGTCTAGTCTCTGGACTCTGCACATGTCGGGGCTCCTTGACCTTGGTGAATTGTGAAGCCCTCAATGCGTTATGCGTGTTGTCCCTCTCCTGTCATTCATGGCCCTGTGGGGGTGGTGGACTCGACAATAATCATGAAGACTCCATGCGGGGGTGGAAATATTGTGGGGCGTGCACGATTAGCTAGTGTGGGCGCGCGTGGGGGTTGTGGAGGAGGTAGACGGGGGACTAGCAGGGGTGGGGATTTGATGGTTCAAAAGCAGAGTTGTCAAGGCGAAGGAGCCCGTGGTGGCAAGGGGAATCGTGGGTCTAATCGCTCTAAGGTAAATGAGGGTTAGGGTATCCAACATTGTTGCTTAGATAACTGTCATGCGCTTATCAACAACCTGATGGAAAGAGTGGACACGACTGAGAGAAATTCAACACTGTAGATGGATTCAGAGACCCCTATAGTGAAATGTAACACTTCGGTAGCAAAATTGTAATTTTTCATTTATGGAGTGACACAATTAAAAATTACTAACATAGATGACTAATTCATATACTTGTTGTACTTGTTATTTGGTCATATTTTTGTTCTTGGACTATAATAGTCATTTACATTCATCATATTAATTTTTTCAATTATTATCTAGTCATATATTTTAGTCTTAGACTAAATTAGTTATTTAAGTTAGTCACTTTTAGTTTAGTCACTTATTATCTAGTCATATATTTTATCCCAAGACTAAATTAGTCATTTAAGTTAGTCATTTTTAGTTTAGTCACTTATCATCTAGTCGTATATTTTATTCATAGACTAAATTAGTCATTTAAGTTAGTCATTTTTAGCTCGATCACTTAAAATTGCTCAAATTTAGTAGTAATTCACCTGAAATAATTGTAGTGACTAACTTTTTTAGTCACCTGGTCATTAATTTCATTGTTTTTTACTAGTGAATAGTGAGAATGGAGGTTGGTAGACGAGGACGAGGAAGGGGGAGAGTTAATCACAGATTAGTAGAAGAAGGATTGAGAGAGGAGATTCGTATTTTAAACGAGCGATTAGTAGCAGTGGAGGCTGGGAGAAGAAGGGATCCTGACGGAGGGGATTACAGTGATGAGGAGGTTGCAGAAATGACATATGGCTTTGAAGGAGAAGGACCTGAACTTAGATTGTTGAGGTCGGTTTTATTATCAAGTAGCAAGCCCAAACATGAGCTTTCTACTTACGATGGGAATCTATCAGCGGAAGTGCTGTTAGATTGGTTGAGTGAATTGAATAAGTATTTTGACTTTGAGGAAATTAGCGAAGATAAATAGGTAAAATTCGCTGCCACCAAATTGAAAGGACATGAGTCCTTGTGGTGGGACAGTGTACAGGCGGAAAAGGAAGAGACTGAATAAACCACCTATTAAAAAGTGGGCTAGAATGGAAGCCAAATTGAAGAAAAAATTTCTTCCAAAAGATTAGCAAATTATGTTGTATAGACAGGTGCAGAATCTGAGGCAGAAAGGGTTGACTGTTAGGGAATACACAAAGGAATTTTACAGGTTGAATTTGAGAGCAGGGTACATGGAAGATACCCCTGAAAAAACAGCCAGATTTGTAAATGGCTTGAGAGGGGAGATACTGGACGAAATCAGTATTCTCTCACCTAGAACTATCGATGAGGCATATCAGTGTGCCTTGAAATCAGAAGAAAATATAATTAGAATGCAGAATGCTAGAAGAGGAGGAGGATTAGGCAGAGGTAAAGGGAAGGCCTTTGGCAGGGGCAGAGGCACAAATTCCAGCGAAGCAGGCAGCAGTTCCAAACCTTCGGGGGCAGCAGAAAAAGACAGTAACACCAGAGGAGGATGACCATACCAACGAGGAAGAGGAAATGGTCGGGGCAGAGGATCTGTCCAGTGTTACAGGTGCCATAAGTGGGGGCACAAGTCTTATGAGTGTTCGGAAG